>CM076416.1:5211455-5352932 GCA_038363315.1 Mugilogobius chulae | reverse complement strand
ATAAATAAATAAATAAATAAATTTACAGATGTGACGACAGCAAAACAACAAACATGGCAACGCAGCAGATGCAAGGACTGGAGCAAGAAGAAGCATTTTGTGGATTTGTGAATGGTAAAGGTGTTTGTGCATTTATCCCAATTGAATTTGATAAGATCCCTATTTATGATTAAGTACTGGCATTGGCTAAGACACCGCTGAGGCTGGCACTTCGTCCAATCAGATCTAAATATTCTGCTAGAAGTTCTTCTCTTTCCCAAACTGCTTTTGACAAGAGCATGTCCAGAACCATTATTATGCACATATCCTTCTAGGAGGGACGTCTCATTTTTTCTTGATCTGAAAAAATATCTGAAAAAGATAAACTATCAAGCACCTGGAATGTTAAAGCAAACCCTGGATATAATCACATGTTTACCCTAAAACTCTTATAATATCTTAACTTGTATAAATACAGGACAAATACTTGGAAGTATTTGTAGTTTTATTAAAATAGTGTTATGAAGAAATGACATGGAGGCTGCCATTTTGCTGCGGTTATGACATAAAATAGTGTTGTCATGGTAACAGGCAGTAGCAGGTAACTAAGCAACATGAATGGGCTGTGTGCACGGAATTTCAGTTGGCTTGCGATTGTTCAAAAATGCTAACTTCTGTACATACAACCATTTCCTGTTAGCGTTAGCATTTAGACACAATTATGTCTCTTTTAAACACAGAAGTATTCTCTGATGAAATATTCCTCTAATATGTAAAGTCTTTAACATGTTTTCTGTAACATTCACCACAGCTGTCTGATCTAAAGAGGAATTATTAGTTTTAAACTGATGTAGTGAAAACCTCATTGAAGAGTATTGAACAGGAAGTCGTTGTATGTACAGGATGTAGTATTTTAAACCAAAACAAGACAACTGCACTCAGTCAATTCCTGGGTTAAACCTTGTCAGTTTGAGGTGTTTTTCTAGTGGAAACTGGACACTTCAGTGGTGTTTTTGTCGAGTTCATGAAATGTGGGAGTAACATGGAAACACTATTATATGTCATCAACCAAAATGGCGGCTCCCAGTGGCTTGAAAACAACATAAACAATGACAGTTTTATAAAAAATAGTAAGCAGTTATATATTTGTTTGTGATTTATTTTAATAAGCATGACCAGTACTAGTGCTTTAGCCACATCTGTCTTTATATCCAGGGTTCCTTTAAAGATAAAAAAACATTGTAGCCCACATATTTACAGTCATTCTGGAATGAATCAGACTCAGTTTCTAAACTTGCAAAAGTAAATAAATAAATGAATAAATATGGAAAATACCAATAAATTTCCCACATTTTAATAGCACTTTTGTTTAGGTTCTGACTAATTTTAGATTTCCTAAAACGCATTTTAACCTCATTTACCTTCATATTTGCAACAGGAATGGTCAAAACCCATTCAGGTCTCAGCTGTCAACCACCAGCTTTACACATTCTTCTGTTTACCAAACATAATTTAAGCAGAAAGTTCTCTCTTCTAATCAGAGCCTCTCAGTCAGGAGGCTCCAGACATCCAGACATGCTTGTGCTCCAAAGAAATCAGTTCAAGTTTGAAATTTAGAAACATTTTTATTCAGACGTGAATGAAAATAGGACAGACTGTTAACTCTTTCACTGCCAGCCCTATTCTGACTTTGACCCCCCTTCCCTGCCAGGACTTTTGGCTAATTTTAAGCAACATTCACAGCTCCACAAAAAACCTTGTGCAACTGGAATCATGACATGTGATACACCAAATGAGACCTACAAATGTCTACTTTCATTTAAAAAAATAATTGTTATTCTACATTAATCCGTTCTCTTTTTATAGGCATTTGAAATTCCTTGTTTTCATTAGATTTCAGCTAGATAACGCCCTTTTTCTAAATCAAACTTCATGTCAGTGTTATTTTTGTCTGTTCTACTATTTGGTGAAAGAAAATGAACTACTACAATTAAATAATGTTTTTAGGATAAAAATACAAGCTTCACGTGATTAAAACAATGAGGACGAGTGTCTTTTTCATCTTTAAACCAACAAAACTGTGTTACAGACGAGGAAGTATCAGTACTTTTTCTACTTTCTGATACATATTCTATAGATTCAGACGCTTTCACAGGGCAAAGATTATATTTAACCCTCCAAACATGAAGAAATACAGTAGTTTTACTCACTCTGACACTTATGGATCGCTCACAGAAGAGAAAGTTTAGTTTTTCTCCTGGAGACTCGCTGCATGACTCGTTCTCCTCAGAGTCCTAGTCCTGTAGAATCGTCTTTTCTTCATTTTAAAGATCAAATATCTGCTCTAAACTTACTCAATTATGTTTTTAGTCCAAGATGTGTTGCTGTAATCCGTTTGAAAAGAAAGACAATCCTTTAGAGGCGGATGATCACGTAAACACAGCCGACTGCGCTGCCATAATGTAAAACAGAACAACACAGTTGTTTCCGGTCCTGTGACTTCCTCTGCGCTCTTGTGCTAATGCGATACTGCACTTCGGTGGTGAATATATGACACTGCAACATGATTGTTTAGTGCTGGTGCACCAGACACGTGCATCAGAGAGCGCTCTATCGCCGCATATAATAAAAAGCTTATGATGGAAATTTCCGTCATGGCAGGGAAAGAGTTAAGGGGTTAAGAGTCCAGAGCTCTGGCACACTTCTGCATGAAGCCGTCGTGTGAGAGCATCTTGTACTTTTAGAGCTACATTTCTGTGAACTTTCTTAGCTCACAGAAATGTAGCTCTATACTCCGACATGTTCATATAGTCACAGCTGTTTTCTTAGATTTTAATAGACCCGTTCAGAGCCTACGTCATTTTGGGGGCGGAGCCACACTGGTGCCCTCCGCAGAGTTTCTCCATAAGTTTCTATACAAAGAGTAAGCTGTACTAACGATATTAAACGGTTAGAAAACTTGACTTCAAACGAAGCTCTGACCGTTCCTAATGTGTTCCTTGGGTTTGCACCAGTTGACACATTTTATATCTCGTAATTTTTTTGGGCTAACTAGCTAGTCGCTAAAATCTATAGAAAAAATGAGGGATCCCCATCAAAACAAACACATGGCCTCAGAGTCATGTAAGTATGGGGGTATTCCATGAAGCGAGCTAAAGCCAAAGCCTGGCTTATTTGGCCAATCTAGGCTTATGAAATCTCCATTTCCGTTCCACTAACGGCGGCTAACCAGAGGTGACGCTGAGTTGCCGCAGTAACAAGTGCACAGACATAAACCTGGTCAGGACCAGGCTAACAGCAAGATTATTTTAGCTTTGTCTCAAAAAACGTTTTAAAAAACACTTAAATCACATGTTTATCCTCACACACTTCCACAACTGTGTGAAATCTCTCTGTCTGTCACAACACAACTCATAAAGTCACTTTTTATTTACTTTTATTTACTTGGCATTGGCACCAGAGAACCGCTCTGACCGTTTCTTTTCATCCTTTTTTGAGCCGCTTTCGCTGTGGAGAGACGCGTTTGTAAGAGCAAACGTCACATTGGCCACATATTTAACTGGAAAATTAACGGTAACACTTTAAAGTACCGCCCGCTAGTTAATAGGTAACTACGGGGGTACTTACTGGTACTTACTGGTACTTCTGGTGTTAGTACCAGTGGTAGTTACTGGTAACTACAGTGGTACTTGTAGTGGTACTTAGAGTCACAAGTACTGGTAACTAAAGTGACAGTTACCAGTATATTTAGTATTAACTACAGTGGTAGTTACTAGTACTTAATTGACAGTTACTAAAATAGCGCCCACTAGTTAATAGGTAACTACGGGGGTACTTACTGGTACTTCTGGTGTTAGTACCAGTGGTACTTACTAGTAACTACAGTGGTACTTGTAGTGGTACTTACAGTCACAAGTACTGGTCACTAAATGACAGTTACCGGCTAGTTAAGTATTAATTATAGTGATAGTTACTGGTACTTTTGTGGAATGATAATTAGGATTATGGTGGCATCATTTGTACTAATTAGTGGTACTTATACGGGTACCTCTAGTGATACTTAATTGTGTACTTGGTGGTTCTATTTGTGATGCTACACAAACAAGGTAAAGACTGTTATGAAACAAGTTTATTACTGCAAATATTGTGTATAATACAGATTATGATAAAAATCAAACACTGGGCAATCTAATACAAAGAGACACCTCTTTATTATGCTCACAGCCACAATAGATATGAAACACATTAACAATTTACAAAATGTTTATCAATAAACCCCAAAAAATATTTGCATACTACAGCTGGTTGAGCTTTAAACAATAGTTACTAGTAAATAATGTATTGAGCACTAGCTAAATTACAGTAAAAGTTGGTAGTAGTTCCAAAAAAAACACTGACAGCTGGTCTTCTTGTACAGTTTAATACAGTGGTACTTCACTGGTAGTTACTGCATTAATTAACTGTTAATTAACACTGACAGCGGGTCGTACTTTAAAGTGGACAAGGTGGTACTTCACTGTCAGTACTATAGTAATTGATAGCTAACTATCACTGACAGCGGGTCGTACTTTAAAGTGGACAAGGTGGTACTTCACTGTCAGTTACTATAGTAATTGATAGCTAACTAACACTGACAGCGGGTCGTACTTTAAAGTGGACAAGGTGGTACTTCACTGTCAGTTACTATAGTAATTGATAGCTAACTAACACTGACAGCGGGTCGTATTTTAAAGTGGACAAGGTGGTACTTCACTGTCAGTTACTACAGTAATTGATAGCTAACTAACACTGACAGCGGGTCATACTTTAAAGTGGACAAGGTGGTACTTCACTGTCAGTTACTAAAGTAATTTATAGTGTAACGGGTATGGTCTTACACATGTCCTGAGCGGGAGTCGAACCCGGGTCTCCCACGCGCCGGTCAACCTGACAAACACATTGAGCTAAAGGGAACGCTCCCCTTGGCCCAGTTTGTTTGTGGGTTCCTATACCTGAGGGAGTGAGTTTACTATAGTAACTGACAGTGAAGTACCACCTTGTCCACTTTAAAATACGACCCGCTGTCAGTGTTAGTTAGCTATCAATTACTATAGTAACTGACAGTGAAGTACCACCTTGTCCACTTTAAAATACGACCCGCTGTCAGTGTTAGTTAGCTATCAATTACTATAGTAAGTGACAGTGAACTACCACTGTAGTTAATACTAAATATACTGGTAACTGTCACTTTAGTTACCAGTACTTGTGACTCTAAGTACCACTACAAGTACCACTGTAGTTACCAGTAACTACCACTGGTACTAACACCAGAAGTACCAGTAAGTACCAGTAAGTACCCCCGTAGTTACCTATTAACTAGCGGGCGGTACTTTAAAGTGTTACCAAATTAACTTGTAGGTTACTCCTACGTGCATCTAACCTACGTAAGATCTCCCGCAGACATGCAGATATTTCTCTTAAGGATGAAGCAATGAAAGCATGACTAAAGTATGAGAACAAGCCGTGGAGTCGTGCTGCTGCTTTTGCGCTCAAAAGCGCTTCATCGCATCTCCTTTCCTCGTCTCTCTTCACACCACGGACACACATCCTCTGCTCTGATTGGTCAGTTCTGGTTGTGAAGACTTACGCTCAGGTTACACTACAACTTTGTGACAACTTTACGCACCGGAACTAGTTCCACATGCGGAGTGGAAAACTGTGCATTGCATTAAAAAACGATGAGCCTACTAGTCACAAATGCGATGATAAATCCTCTGGATCTCCGCCTCGTCTTTCTCCAGCAGTGTACAGGAGGGGAGGGGCTGCCTCTCGCTCCCCACATCAGAATAAACCACTATAACTGAAAACTTTTGCGATGCAAATCAAACTATTGTCCGTGTGCACTTTGGCTCCTCTGGTGTTTCAGTCAGATCATGTAAAATAAGCGTTTTTCTCTCTCATTCTCAGTGATGTCTTTGCTCCATTGATCTGGTCTCGTCACATTCAGCGGGAGCGCACTCACAGCCCAGATTAATCTTCAAGCTTGAATTGGCGTTGTTCAGACCCAGGCTTATTTCTTTCATGGAACCACTTGAGGCTTAAGTTGGAGATGAAGCTAGTTTCAGCTCAGGATTTTAGGATAAGCCTAGACTTGTTAAGCCACTTTCATGGAATACCCCCTATATCCTCTGAGTCTTTTATACAATAATCTTCTGTAGAAATCAGCACAAAATAATGCCACACAGGTGCAGTTTACTGTGAGTCTAATTCTCAACTGATAATTGATAAATAATTAACACAACTTACACAAAAATCTTAAGTAATGTCACGTTAACTCACCTCCTGTGCTTTTCCGCAAATTACGTCGTCAAACTCATCAAAGGGATTTGTGCTTAAAGCTTTTCTCTTGTGCACACGAGTTTTTCCATCAAATATAAGTAAATATCAGGTCGCTGAATGTCGGGACACTTACTAACGTCATGCTAACATTCAGTAGATAACTGTACATGGATCTGGAGTCGCTTGCTGTTCGTTAAATTGAGTTTTTAAAGAGAGTTTTGCGATTTTTTAATGAAAATGCACCTGCGTAGCTTGAAAAGCCTGAGACTGGGCACCACTCAGGGCACCAGTTAGCACGTGCAGCCATCTTTGTTTACTAACAGTAAATGGATCTATAGACAGGTCTTTTGGTTGAAGCCACGAGGGACATTTTCTTTTGGTTTAAAGGTGTAGTTTTGCTCTGAAGCTACAAAAATGAGTAAGTATTAGTATAAGGATTTTGTTAATATTCATAGATAATAACACTTGTTTACATCCACCATAGAAATGAACTGGGGCAGCAATACAAAATAGGATAATTTACATAATACACAAAGGCATTTTCGTGACATTAGGTTGAGCATCCACAGTGACAGACTCCAGCTTCTAGCATAATAACAAAATCATGTCATTAACAGCAAACAGAGCATAATAAAACAATCAGTAAACATGATCTACATATAACTTCCGTGATGCATTTCTCAGAGAAGACACCTTAAGCTCTCATAAAAACAACAGACTCTTCACACTCGCTGAACAGAATCGTCTGCTTTTAACCTTAACAAAACGCACTACAATGATTACGGAAGCTCTTCTGAAGGTTTGGGTTTCTTTGAGAACGAAGGCACTATAAAGTTTAAGCTCGAGGAAAATGGACGTGAATAAAACATGAAGCGGTGAAAGTGGAGTTTGTAAAAGGCTTTTCAGGATCAAACATGGACGCCTTCTTCTCCTAAGTGGGACTGAAGTGTTTTACTCAAATGAAAAGTTTAAAGTCTTATCATGTGTTGGTCTAAAAGGGCTTCCGCTGGCTCCGAAATTCACATTTTATCACATTTTTTTGTTAGTTTTTGCACATTGTACAGGCCAATGATTGTTAATGGAGAAGAGCTAAAAATTAAAGCAGCAATGTCAATCTTTCATTGTAGATTACTCACAAATATTTAAGAAAAAGAATCGTGACATTACACATCTGCATGTTTAGTTAGCCTAATGTAAAACCAAAAGATAATACGTTTCTAAAATGAAGAAAAGACGATCCTACTGGACTAGGACTCTGAGGAGAGGCTGAATCTATACTAGAATCTGCATCAGGAAGAAGAAAAGTGCTGCCGCCGTCTTGTCTGTAACAGCTTTTGTTGGTTTAAAGATGAAAAAGACACTCGTCCTCATTGTTTTAATCATGTAAACCTTGTATTTTTATCCTATGGACATTATTTAATTGTAGCAGCTCGTACTCTTTCACCAAAAAAGTAGAACAAACAAGAAAGTAGAGGAAAACAACACTGACATGAAGTTTGATTTAGAAATAGGACGTAATGTTAAAAGCGTCTGAAATCTAATGAAAACAAATGCCTATAAAGAGAGAAGTATGCTGGGATCATTTTTCAGCCTGGGAAAATTAGATCTTATTGACCCTATTTTGTCCCGCTACTTTTCTAGGACATGCACTTCCTGTTTAGCTGCATTAAGCCTGTAGATTTCAGTCGATGGGTTTATTTTAACTGTCATTATATTTAATTAAAATTGCCCCACAAGACAGACAAACAAACAAACATGTTAGTTACCTTAACAGAGCTGAACAGGAAGTGCATTTCCAAGCCAAGTGGGCGGAACAAAATAGGGTCAATATTGGCCCTTTAGTTCATTAAGTCACTTAGTTGGTAGGTGAGTGGTTAAGAGCGGTGCGTTGAAACTTTTGCCTTTTCTGCACCCACGTTCAAGTCCCGCTCAGGAAAGCTCTCTCTTGATTTTTTCTTTTTCTTTTAACCAATATCTACTCCATCTCTCATACATTTTCTTCTCCAGTAGTAAACTACTTAGGGGCAGTTTCGACGACAATGAGTTTTTCACGAATCTGTGACGTTTCCATGTCAAATTGGCTTCTCTTTTACACGACAACGAGCTACGTGTTCATTGAATCGGCGTTTCACTGGATACGATTCAAGAGGTAGTTTCACCGAGGACGTTCAGTGAATACACAAAAATGTCTCTTAAACCAAAGCACCTTTCATTCTCATAAAGTAAAGCCAATGCGTCCAGCTTTCTTACCTGCGTATTGCAGAGGAGGAGACACAAAACTATTCCAACGCCTCTCCGGGTGTTGAATGAGTCCCTTCAAATTCGTGTGTTCAGAAAAAAAATTATGTTTGAAGTGCTCCACAACAAGTACATTCCACCGTGAACGCGCAGGACGAGGCAAAGCGAGCCGTCTTCCCCGTGTTTGTGTCCAGCTCTCGGCGATCTGCGTCTTCCTCGCGTGTTTGTTTCCCCGCGATCGCCCTTTTTGCTCGCGCCGCTGGTCCTTGTTGCTTGTTTCGCCATTTTATTGATCTGAAGAACTTGTAAACCTGTCAATGCTCGTGTTATCATAGGCTGCGTGGGTTCATGGTAAGGTCATCTGGAGTCCTAGCACAATTACGCCACCTCCTGACGCAGCATAAGAACTACAGCATTTTCAGTCTATTTGTGTTTCCCTGTAAAGAAGATTAGCTCACCACGACACCATATAAACTGTGAGCACAAAACGTTACGACTGTGACGGTTTTCTTGGGAACACTGTCTTGTAAACTAGGCCTTAGTCACGACATGGTGCTGGTCCGGACTCAGCTCAGAGCTTTCCTCCTCCTGACCTCTCCTCTGCTCCACAGCAGCGCACTCATACACACATGAAGCACGCGCTCACACAAACACCTAAGCGTGTTCTGACCCACAAAGACAAACTTGTGTCTGAATCTTTTGTCAAGTTGTGTGTGGAAATGCACTCTGCTCCGCGGCAGTGTTCGCGGATTTAAATCTGCTGAAGTGTTTGTTCATCAGCCGTTTTTGCTCATAACTCCGAGAATATACAACGCATTTACCTGAAACAAAGTTTGACTGCGAGCTTTGGGATGTGGAGTGTGTTTTGGGCCCCAAGATGTGTCAAGAGTCTTTGAGTCAAGAGCCACAGGCCCAAAAGTCACGCGGCCCACTGGGAAACGTCCCGACTCTCCCGATTAGCCAGCACGCCATGGACAACATGTCATGATTCCTGTTGTTGTAGAGCTGTGAATATTGTTTAAAATGAGCAAAAAGGCCTGGCAGGAAGGAGTTAAAACCTGTTCTGACATTACAGAGTGACAGATACAGCATATTTACCGATTTACCTGTCAGTGGTTCATGGTTCTTTTGATTGCATTTTAAATTGCTTTGGCTATTGTATTTCTCTTAAGGTTTTTATTTTGAAACAGGTAATTTCATGATTTAAAATTGCTCATAACAGGAGCAAACACTTGATTTTTGGATGTTACAATCAATTTGGAAATGTAAACAGAATTACTGTTTTTTGTTTTTATTTTACGTTTTATATAATCACCTTGAAAAGCCTTTGTTTTATCAGCTCATCTGCGTCATCTCATTGCTGAAGCTGATACAATCTTTCTGCCCCACATGACGCCAATCTGCACTTCCAGAAGAGCTTTTGAACCGCTCAGCATGTGTGAGCGAGGTACTAGTCTCACACCTTGTGCCGTGTGTTTTTTTTCCACTCTAAAGGGTCACACAATGGACACAGCGGTAAGCTCTCTAGTCAAGGTCCTGGGCAGGCGCAGGAAGTGCTGTCACCTCTCCACTCTGGGTCTCATCCCACTGCTGCTCTGATCGCCCCCAACTGATTCCAGGATTTTCTTTATGTTGTGAAAATGCAGCTCAATAGGCTGCTGCAAAGATGGCCCTGACGTGAGTAGCAAGGTAGTTCTATATGATCTACTCAAATACCCTTGATTGTTTCAAATAAAATCTTACTTAGGCCTTTCTCTACTACTGTGACGCACTCGTGTCCACTCACAAAGTTAAGAGGTAATTCGTGCTTAGCTTAAGCTGGGTTTATGCCTCTCACATGTGAAGTCTGCACAGAAATGAGACGCACAGACTAGACCAGGGCTCACCAACCCAAAGTCGATGAGACAGTGGATGTAGATCCCAAAGCCCTGCCTGTTTATACAACTTTAACTGCAAGCTACACGCGATCTACACGCAAATTACACACGCAAAGTCTACAGCCAACTACACGCACGAAATCAAGCGCAATCTACAAGAGCAAGATGCGGCATGAAGAATTCTCCACTGTCGACTCGCTGGAGCGACTCCTGAACACACACGCCCAAAAGAGAGAGAGCAGAGAGAGGAGCAGGTGGAGAAGACAAGTAGGCTAGTGCCACAGGATCCTACCTGCTCACACTGTGTTGTCCAATACAGAAGTTGGTTTGTTGTTGATGTGAGTCAAAGGAAAGCTGACTTTCTCAAGCCCCTCTCTTCACTGTTACCATGGTAATCACCAATCACTCAAAAGACAGTGGTTTGAGGCGATGACAGCTTCAACTCTGTCATAACTTTTTTTTGTAGCCACAATAATTTATTTTTAAATACAGCCTACTGTGTTACATTGTAGCAGGTTTAGATATAACTTACATTTTGATGAAATAATTAATTACTGTAATATTAAATAAAGTCTATAGGCTGACAATATTTCATTAGACTATAGACTGGTCTAAAAATTTAAATTTTCATCGCTAATTAAATAAAATTACGTAAATCTACAGGTAGATAGTCTAAAAGTAGCTCGCGAGCTGAAAAAGGTTGGTGACCACTGGACTAGACTATAGTTTCTCTGCTTGTGAAGAGCAGTAGAAAGCTGCCATTGAAATGTTGTAGATTTCCATTTATTTATTCATCATCATATACATGATATGGAGCACAAAACAAATCAAGTTATATTCACTGACAAAGTAATATACAGTACTGTTTGTACATTTATTGATGTGTTTGACAGTGAAAAGGTATTTATTATCAGACCTTTAGTTATTTAGCATTTCTGGTCTGAAAAAAAAAAAAAAAAAAAAAAAAAAAAAAAAAAAAAAAAAAAAAAAAAAAAATGTAACAAATAAAAGTATTTTTGTATATTTTTTTTTCTTTTTTTTTTTTGACAATTAATCAATAGTACTTGTTACTACATTTGGCTGTTATAATCAGCATTCTGTCTGTAAGGTAGACATGTCATTTAACAAATACTATGGTATTTTGCTACATCTCTTTTTTTCTTTTTTTTTGGCTTATTTGTTGTCTTTAACTTTTCAAGTGTAACATTTTCTCTCGTAACGTCATTACACAGTTATTTGCACAGACATGACATGACATTCATCACCAATTCCACTTTATTGCACAGATGACAAATCTTTAGACATCTCTCAATACCAGTGACTTTAGGAATTGTTGTCTTGTTTGTTCTAAATTACAAATAGATTGCCTATATTCTGTTCTGCGCTGTCGATACACAATGAGCATCACAACAAAATCAATATCTTCGACACAAACAGGAACATTCTTTATTTAACTTTGATAAATCTGCTCGAAATATAAGGTCTTAAAAAGCCTCTTCAAATTTAAGACCTTTGAAGACTTTTTAAGGACCTTCAGGGCCCTGTTTTTCCCTTGTGAATGAACGACTGAATGAATTGTTTCTCTGGGTCTGTCTGTGTGTAAACCCTGTGACGTGTTTGCCAGGTTGTTAACCCGCCTAAAGCTCAAAGTCACTGGGTTAAGCTCCAGTCAAACATGTCCAGTAGCTCCTCCTCCCAGGCCTACAAATGGAAATTAGAATCTAGTACAAGCATCTCTGCCGTTGCCTAAATGTAATTGTGCATTGTCTTAAGAAAAACAACTTAATTTAGCAAAGATTAGGCTGATGGGACCTTGAAGTTTAGCTGTAAAACTGTCACAATTATTAATATTATCACTTGAATAATCCAGATTATTGTTTAACCTAATAATCTTCACATGCCTGGTCACAAATAGAATCTACCAAACTGTAGATAAGTCACAGCGTTTGTAGTAAAAACTGACTCTTGTCCACCATCTGACCTTCTGAAATCATCACACTCTACAGCGGCTGAAATAACGTTTGAAAGACTTGTAAAATAATACGTTTTTCTGGCTCTGGTTTGTCCTTGCAGGAGAGGGTTTGAGTGGGACTTCAGAAGTACTTTTGGACAGCTTCTCTCGATTGTTTCTGACACAAACAAAATGTGCTTTTCAAAACGGAGCCTTTTGTAGAAATGGGACCATGTTTACGACTCGGAGCTGTGACATTCTGCAGAGACGCAGAAGTAAACTCAGTCATTAGCTGACTCAGACTTTAATGATTTATGATTGCTTCCGTAATCACGTCCTGCATTTGAGGATTGAAATGTTCTGTTTTCAACTTCAACAAGTGTCTGACCTTCAAGTAAAGTCCAAAGTTAAGACTCCATAACTTCAAGTCTTTATCAAAATACTAAATACAACTTGTACTTCAACAATTTCAAAGATTTTTATCATTTCTGTCTTTTTCTAACCTGGCTCACGCCAGATGGATATGTGCTGAACTCCTATCTGAGTTCTCAATATATCCATGTGGAACTTGACTCGCTGAAAGCGTTCGAGAAAAGGCGGGGCGTTTAGTGAAATACTTTGAGCTGATTGGGTGTGGGGCCAACCTTACAAGTACATGTCACACATACAGCTCTTCTTTCAAAAAGAAATTACTCCGTATTTCTGCTAAAACCGCATCAAAAGCAGCAGAAACACGTACATCCACGAGAGTCGCCATCTTTGTTTAGCTTGCATGTGACTCGGCAGCGGTGCTACAGCTGTCTGAACACCGCCGAAACACCGCTGGTTCGGACTCCCAAACCAATCGGGCGGCAGGAAGGCCAGAGGGTTTATCTCGTGTTTGTGAATTCACAAATATCACGAGATAAACCATCTGGAGCCAGATGGTTTATAAGACGGCTGTTAGCGCCTCGGTGCAAACCCTACCCTACATTAAAGCTAAACAAAGATGGCGACTCTCGTGGATGTTCGTGTTTCTGCTGCTTTTGATGCGGTTTTAGCAGAAATACTGAGTAATTTCTTTTTGAAAGAAGAGCCGTATGTGTGACACATACTTGTAAGGTGCCCCACACCCAATCAGCTCGAAGTATTTCACTAAACGCCCCGGCTTTTCTGGAACGCTTTCAGCCAAGTCAAGTTCCAGATGGATATAGAGAGAACTCAGATAGGAGTTCAACACATGTTCATCTGGCGTGAGCCAGGTTAGGCCAGGTTAGTCTTTTTCATCTTTAAACCAACAAAAGCTGTGTTACTGACAAGAAGGCAGCGGCACTTTTCTACTTTCTGATGCAGATTCTATAGATCCTGGGTCCCAAGCAATTTGAACCGGACCGCGGCCCATTTTCCCATAACTAAAAATTATTTTTTCCTTTGCCCTTGTGATACTTTGCGCTACTTTCCGACAGCTTTGCCGCTGTTGACGGCAGACCAGAGGAATGCTGCTGCACTGTCAAAGCACAAGCTGTCTTAACACTGCAGAAACCGTAAATTAAGGCTCAATTTGAGATTGAGTGTAGTCAACACAGGACATTAAGTGTAACGGCACCGGAGGACTTACGTTTGGACTGTTGGACATCACGCTTTATCGTGAATGAGCTTAAACGTGGGACTGTGTGGTGAGCACAGACAAGGGGAGGTGTGACAGAGCCACACTTGGTCTTAGAGCACTAAAGAGTATATTAGCTCGCTGGTACTGCGTTTAACATGGAAGCAGAAGTGATTTGTATGGTCTGTGTGGTCCTGGTTTAGACCTGGACTAGTCCTGATATGACAATGTCCTACTTTAGACCACCTGGTTTATAACTGGTTTAGTCCTAATATGACAATGTCCTGATTTAGACTGGGTATAGTCCTGTTATACGTCCTGCTGTAGTCCTGGTTTAGACCTCGGACCATAGTCGTCTGGAAAATTTAGACCTCGGAAAAATCTAATTGGAGGCCTTCTATAGATTGAGCTTTTTTCATGGAGCAGAGATTATGTTGAAGAAATCCAGTAGTTTGACTTCCTCTGACACTTTTCACTCGCTCACAGAAGAGGAAGTTTCTAGACTCGTTCTCCTCAGAGTCCTAGTCCAGTAGAATCGTCTTTTCTTCATGTTAAAGATCAAATATCTGCTCTGAACTTACTCACCTGTGTTTGTAGTCCAACATCTTCAAGACCTTTACCTGTCTCCATGGAAACACATGCATTATACATATAACCTGCCTTCTTTTCCTATTGTTAAGACGCTTTGTAATCATTTCTGAAGCTCAAACGTGACTCTTTCATACCAAAATGACCTTGTGGTGAAGTGTTATTTCTCATTTACCGCATAATTTCTGACCAAACTGCCCCTGAAAACTCACACCAGGCCATTTCTCCGACTCTGTCCTTGGAAAATAATACTTCTCACAATCACACAGCAGGAGGATTTTTTTTTTCTACATTTTCTTTCTCCACGAGCTTCTGAAATTGAAACGTTGGAACATTCTGCGCGGTTGAAAAGTTCACCAGAGCACGTCTTTCCTCCGTTTAGCTCAATCAGGGCGATATCTTTGTGCCAAGATGGAAAACCGCAGGTCGTTTTGTAGCCGTTCGTAAAAGAGAATGTGTGAATTGATTATATTTAGGCGAGAGAGGAAGAGGTGACAGAAAGAAATCAGACTATTACAAACCGAAATTGAATGAATACTGGATGAGGTACATTCTACTCTCAATATATGTTTAATACAGATGTTTAACGGCTAAAATTATTGTTGTTTAAATGTTGCTTGGTAACAGCTGTGGAATTACCTCTAGCCTCCATCTTAACTGGACAAAAGACACTTTGTTCTATTCACCCGGCATAATATTCACCTCGAGACGTCGTGTAAATTGTAATATTTACACACGTCCTCTGAGTTTCTACTCCGATGCGAATCGTCCATGTCTGTAGAAATGTCTGTAAAGTTTCTCCTGAATTTTACTCCTGTAATTCTCCAAACTCAGACGTGTAATTCTAGTCTGCAAAAGTTTTCAATCCGTGAACGGTTTGTAAATGAATTAATATTGACTCTGCAGCTTATTTTACCTTCAGATTTAAAGAAAAAGCTTAATACAATTCTTAGCGAATCATTTTCAAATGTAATGGTCATTTGTTTTGTTTTTTTGTTTTTTCACGATTAAAAAGCTATAGATTAATCCAACTATCATTAAAAGGAACCCCTCGAAAATACTTCGCGTAGGTATACTTACTAAAAAGTAGAACTTAAAGTAAACAAATATTCGCCGTTTGACGTAAAATTGTTATGTTTACAACAACTTCCTGATATTACGGGTGCCGCCATCTTGAGGTGATGACGCAGAATCGTGTGGCGCACTGGCGCAGTGAGCGTCAGTCATGAGACGCACCAACAGCTGCAACAGTTGCCGTTGATCTGGTTAACAGCAGCGCCAGTAGTTTTTGTCGACAACACATTGTAAAATGGTACATTGTGTGGCTTTTGGTTGTAATTTCGTCTCGGGAGGAAACAAGGAGAATGCGGTAAGCTTTCATAACTTCCTCGTAGTTACACGATTCGACGTCATACTACCCATATGCCTGTTTAAACAATGATGCTCCCTAAAATTTTTTAGTTTAAAACGTAATTTCAAATTTGTGTATTTATATTTTATATAAGGAAAACGAAAAAAAAAAAAACTGGCTTAAATATTTGAGGAAAAACAACTGTATATAAATGAAAGAAGGTGGATGTTTGAGGAAAGTTTGGAGAGAACCTTGCAAAGTTTGGATGAAAAGACTTTATCACTGGTTCATAAACTAATAATGAAACTTTTGAACCTATGGAGAGAGCTCACTCTGCATGTGGATCAGAGACTTTCTAAGAAAAAGATCTCAGGCTTGGACAACATTTGTCATCCACTCTGACTCTCAGTACAGGAGCGCCGCAGGGATGCGTCTTCAGGCCTCTGCTCTTTTCCTTGTACGCAGTCGACTGTATTGCAGGCATTCCTCAAACACAATAATCAAATTTGCAAATGACAACAGTGGTAAATAATGAAGGAACCTTACAGAAATTAAATTAAAATGAAATATAAAGAACCAAAGAGTTGGGGGTTTTCTGCTTAAAATCGAGCGAGAGAAAGTGGAGCAAGTCCCAAGTTTTAAATTTCTTGGGACTCACATTTCTGGAATCTCAGGTGGACAATTAACACCACTGTCATAGTAAAAAAAACAGACACTCTATATTATATTATCTGTCTGCAGAGCTGCTGGAAGTCTTTTATCACTGCTGCGTGGAAAGTATTTTAAAAACTACTTAGCGGCATGGAACGCTAACTGTTCAGAGGCAGATCGGAAATCCTCCAAAGAGTCGTCAACACCTCTCAGAAGATCATCATGAGGCCACTAACACCTCTGGAGGACATCTTCAGGACAGAGCTAACCATCCTGGAGTCCATCAGTTCATCTCTGCTGCAGGTTTAAAGGAACATCCAGACTCATAAACAGCTTTGGACCTAGAGCCATTATTGAACTGAACTCACAACAATGACTGCTTTGTATGAATGTTTACAGGGGCTTTCACCGCGGAGGCATAAACAAGTTTTTGAACTGAACTGAGTAAGAAATCTGATGTTGTGGATGTGATTCTGAACAACGGGCCTCATTCATGAAAGTCTTCGTAAAATCTGTGCGTAACTTCCACTTTAAGAAGCTGCTGCGAAAACTCTTCGTGTGATTCACGACGAGTTCGTAACGAGCCAAATTCCTTCCTAACAGCCTTTACGCCAAATTCACCAAACTCCAGCTATGAACGGTTATTTACATAAAAATGAATAATGCATACTCCTTATATGGCAAAATGGGCCGGCCGCAGCGCGTCACCGACAAGACTTGGAGCTGGGAAATGAGGAAGAAGCTGCAGCAGCGCGTTTCCCTACTTTCACTGAGTTAATACTTCAGCGTCTTTTAAAAATGTCCAAACACACATGAACACACTCAAAGGAAACAGATTCACATCACAAATGTATTGAAATAACGCTGGGCTTTTGCGTTTATATCGCGTTTACGTCACGGTAGAACGAGGGGCGGGGGGTTAGAACACAGAGGCTCTGGTCCTGGGACAGGCTGCAGCAGGTTTATTAAAGGAGTCGTTTTTTGGCATAACTGAATTTTTTTTTTGTTTCTAAAATTATTTTATATACAATAATTTGCAAAAATACATAACCTACAATAATGTAGGAATTACAATTTTTGACTGAACTATATAAGAAATAAAATTCTGAAACAGCTGATTTTTTGTTCTTAAGAGTGCTCCTCAGTGTTCTGGATTTGTTCTTACAGACGAATATTTTCCGTTAAGAACAAAATTTGTGAATGTCAAAATGTTCGTAAGGAGCCCTTAAGAAAAAATTGGTTCATAAGAACGTGTCATGAATGAGGCTCAATAAACTCAACAACAAACTCAAAGTGACGAGGAATCACATTTACGTCGCCTTTCACGAATGAAGTAAAAGTTTGTTGCTATAAATCATCTGCCGCCATTTCTGGAAAGTCTGTAATAATAGGAAAATTACAGACATCTCTCTAAATATTATGCTGCGTAAATAGGACATTATAAACCTCAAATATTGACGGTGTGTCCGAACGCCCACACTCGCTCAGACACAGACGATTCGCGCAGAACTAGAATCTCATACGACGTAAGTAATTATTACAATTTACATAAAGTCCAAAGGTAAGTATTCTCCCGAGAGAAAAGGACTGACGTGTGATTGCTTCTGACAGCTTAGATAATGACAATAACGTCAAGCTAACGACTGGCAGGATTGACTCATATTAGAGAATGACAGGTTATTTTAGTTGGTTAATAGTAAACTGATATTTCCTGAGCTGCAGATGTGACAATGTTGTTACTGTAGCAACCAAAATCCATCAAAACGACTCAATAGTTCTGCTTTGACCAACAATAATACCTGTTTTCTTTTTGCTCATTTATATTCAGAGTGAGGTCGGTCCGGTGTAATTTGCTTCTGTCACTTCGGACGACAGAGACGGATGGATTCTGGAACTTTTGTCGTTTATTTCTGCACAAACCTGACACTCGACTGATGCAAAACGATGATAAGCATTTGCCACAGAGACAGCAAGAATAGAAAACACTAAAACCTGTCAAACTGGCTTTTTCGATTCTGCAAAGAATGTTACGATTATATAAGGACGTCAAGTGTGTCAGCTTACAGTTACTGACCGACTCTGGGATTATATACAGTTCCATGGATTGTTTTTATCCTCTTAAAATAAACATAGAGAATAGAGAAACTGTCCTTTATCTCCCAGTTGCAGCCAAGAGCTTTATTTGGACAAACAACAAACTTTGAAAGAAAAAATAAATAAATATAGCTGGTTGAAAACACAGTTCTGAATGTCCACTTTGTTTAGCTCATAGTTTTCTGACATCTTTAAGTCCACAAATCATCCAAACTTGTTTTTTTTAGGCAGTGTGAGCGGCACTATTCCATTTTTTTTTTCAAATGCGACTGCAGCGTGAACACTTATGTCACATTCTTTCGACATTTACGTCACAAAACTCAACAAGTCAAAGCAGAAACAGCGGCCGAAGGAACAGAAAACTGTCAGTGAAGGAGAGAAGGCATCTTACTGGGAATTTACACCAGGAGCTGCAGCAGCACGTAACTGCAGCAGCACGTATACTCGCGTATATAAAATCCTCAATCTACACTAGACGTGTCAGTGCTGCTGCAACAACGCGAGCCTGAGCATCGACACACACGAATAAACCAAAAACTGCTCACATATGATGAACTGGTCAGGTGAGGAAGAGCTTAAATCAGAGGTGCCATGTTTTTTTTCAAAGAGCATAAACAAACCGCGGCTGCTGCATTTGCACATTTTACATCAGGGCTTTTTGCCTACTTCACGTTGTACTAAGAACCTTAATTTTTCTTGCATTTTCACCCCGTCCCGCAATTGACCTTTCGCCGAGCCCCGCCCCCCTTAGTTACTGTTGCTACGCCCGTCAAATATGACAGTGTGCCATAGACTTCATGACAAAAAGAAGTAGTCCTGTTCACGACTACTTCTTTTTGTCAGAAGTACAAAAAGAAGTAGTCGTGAACAGAGAAGAAGTTCCAAAGAAGTTATGTACAGACATGACGAAGCATTTAATAGATCGACCGCTTAGTCTGAATGAGTTGTGTCTTTAGACAAGTCTAGCCTATTTTGTCTGGGTCAAACTGATGCATAAAGATCCACAGCCAAATGTGTAAAAGTGCATTCAATCATTATTTCATGACAATGAAAGCGTTTATTAATCATCACACAGAATAAACAGGATTCTTCAGTGTCTACATAGCCTATAACACCTCATGGCTCTTCTTAAAAATATGCTACGTGCGCATCAAATTGTAAAAGAATACGCTGTGACTTTTGCATTTCCTCATTTCTCTGCTTGTCTCTCTCTCGTCTCTGGTTGGCCAGCGCCTTGTCTTTTTAACTTTTTTGGGAACTTATCCTGGTCCGGAGCAGGTTATGAGTTTGCCGCATGTTGTCATGGAGATCTGCCCCGATAGGAAGTGATGCAATTTCGTAGGACCGCCAGACCAGGTTTAACCCAGAACTTACCTCGCTAAACCCCAAATCTATCTTCGTAGTACAGGGCTCTGGTCACAGGTCTCTCTCTGTGTGGTGAAGATGAAAGGCAGAGACGCAGTTGTTTGCTTTTGGTTGTTTGGGCCGTTCTCATGCTGTCAGGCAGTCTCTTTTCCAGTGTTTTGTTCCTTGACATGCGTAACATTTGTCATACCTTTGATTCCTTCTATTGTTGACGCCTTCAAATTCTCACAGAAACCAAGGTGTATTTAGTCGGAGTGATGCACAGACAGAAGAAGAGAAACCACAACAAATCTCTTACGAAAATCCTTACTCTGGCCACGCCTCCTGAACTCGTTGAGGGAAACATCTGACTTAAAATCTGAACAAAAAGTATGTTTATGTTTATGGGGTGCACAGTAGCCAAGTGTTAGAGCTCTGGCTTCCCAATAAGGAGGTCGTGGGTTCGACTCCCGGGTCGGACCATATCAACATCACACGATCTCTCTGGGTGGAGTTTGCATGTTCTCCCCGTGTCACCGTGGGTTTTCTCCGGTTTCCCTCCAAAAACATGCATGTTTAGGTTAATTGGGCATCACTGTAAATTTCCTTAGTGAGTGAATGAGAGAGTGAATGTTTGTCTGTCTAACCCTGCGGCAAGTTGGCCACTGTCAGGGTGTTTCCCCGCCTAAGGCCCAAAGTCACTGGGATAGGCTCCAGTCACCCGCGACCCCTAACGGGATTAAGCGGTAGAAAAAAATGATGAATGAATGAATGTTTATGTTTACAATTAGACTGTTTTTTCACATTTTAATCGTGTGGTTTCTGCTGCAGCAGGACAAAAAAATCCTTCTTTTCACTTCCTTTTGTTCATTTTTGCCACTCACTACTGACTGCTGCCTAACCTCTACGCAGAAAGTGAACGGCTCTGACTGTATTTTGAAAAAGTTTGTGTAGACATAGACACAAATAACGTCTTTATCCTTATTTTTTCAACCTATGTCTGTTAAAAAGCAGCACATTTCTCATTTTTCTCACTTTCTTTCGGTTCTTTTGTACCTAAAGTCATAATATTGATGCACACACTTCACTTCTGTAGGACCTTACATAATACGGCTTTTATCTTTTAATAATAGGTGTCAGCAGCTGCATATGCCCGTGAATGAGAAAAAGAAAAGCCTATTGGAATGAGCTGAAATAGTCCATTTACTTTAATTAGGATAGTACACATAATGTTCCTGCATGGGGCTGTTGCTATGACGATCAGGCGACGATCTCGTTAGGATTGAGAAATGGCGTCAAAAAAAAACAGCGATTAGTATAAACGTAATGGCAAATTCATCATGTTTCTTCCTCGTTTATTGCTGTGTTCCACTGGAGAATCTATTTTTAGTAATCCACTGGAATCGTACGTCTCTTTACTTATCGATTCCTCTTATCGATGCCGCTTTAGGCCATTGTATGTTTACTTCCTATTTCATTAGGTACAAGTTTATGCGCTGGCCAAGAAGTAAAACACGACACAAGCCACTTTTACGACCAGTGTACGGAAGTAACAATAAAATAACCAGATGGAAAGGTTTACTAAAATTATTTAATGACAAAATGAAGATAAAAGTGTAAACAAAAGGTGTCAGAAATTATATAAGAAAATTAACCAATAAATCAAGTGCTCCAACTAATTACAAACTAAAGTTAAATAACAAAGCTTGTAATAATAATAACTAACGAGTGTCCCTACGAAAAATAATCAAACAAATGTATTCCTAGCACAAAAAGTGTAAGCAAACAAAGACAAAAGAGACACATGGCGGGGCGAGCTGACATGGAGCCAGGGTCAGAGGCCTCTTAAAGGACACGCCCAATCAGGTGTGGCACCGGGTTGGAGGAGCAGAGCGAGGTGGGCCAATCCAGGATCCAAGGCGTGGTCAGCCACCGGCCAATGACGAGTCCTCCAACGGTTCATGCACACAGAAGAACAGAGGAAAACGGGAGAGGCAACAAAACGAGGGCCACACTCGGGGCCCGTAACAGCCACAACCCCATTTTGGATAAGGAATTGTATCAAAAATAGAAAATGATATTGATTAAATCTCATCAATGCTCACTCTTATCCTACAGTATGTCCGTTCACTGAGTCTCATCTCACAAGAAAGCGAACATTAACCACATTATACACATTATAAATTATGTATGATTAGCACGAGCCCCTCCTTAAACCGCCACCTTAATGTGGTGGAGGGGTTGAGTGCTCGGATGATCCTAGGAGCTATGTTGTTGGTCCTAACAGGTCCAAACAGGTCCTAGGTGACGAGTCAGACTAAGTGCGATTCAGAAAGCCCTATGACGACCAAAAAAACGAAGTTTGCTACGTCGCCCGGATTGGCGTCACCAGGACCCCATCGTGGAGCCAGGCCTGGGGTGGGAGCTCATTGGCGAGCGCCTGGTGGCCGGGTCCAGCCCGAAAAGGCAACGTGGAGCCACCTTCCACAGGCCCACCACCCGCAGGAAGGACCATAGGGGTCAGGTGCATTGTGTTTTGGGCGGCAGTCGAGGAGAGGTCCCCGGACGACCCAGGCCATGCACCCCTCCCTGTCTCTCCTTTTCTTTCTTTCTCTCTGTCTCTCTCTCTCTCAGTCTGTCTCATTCTCTCTCTCTCTCTCCTCCCTCTTTCACTATCATTCTCCCTGCCTCTGTTTCTTTCTCTGTCTTTCTTGATCTCTGTCAGTCTCTTCCTCTCCCTGTCTCTCTCTCTTTTGCTCTCTCTGTCTTTCTATCTCTCTCTGTCTTTCTTTCCCTCACCCTACCTGTCTCTTTCTTTCTCTCTCTCTCTTTCTCTCTGTCATTCTCCCTGTCTGTTTCTTTCTCTGTGTCTTTCTCTCTCTCTGTCAATCTCTTCCTCTCTTTTTCTCTCTCTCTTTTGGTCACTCTCTCCATGTCTTTCTTTCTCTCACCCTCCCTGTCTCTCCTTTTCTTTCTTTCTCTCTCTCTCTATCATTCACCTGCTCTGTTTATTTCTCTCTGTCAGTCTCTTCCTCTATCTTTATCTCTCCCTCTCTCTCTCTCTCTTTCTTTCTCTCCCTTTCCTCACCCTACCTGTCTCTTTCTCTCTCTCCTTCTTTTCTCTATCATCCTCCCTGTCTGTGTCTTTCTCTGTCAATCTCTTCCTCTCTCTTTTTCTCTTTCTCTGTCGGTCGCTCTCTCTCTCCATGTCTCTTTCTTTCTCTCACCTTCCTGTCTCTTTTTCTTCTCTCCTCTTCCACGTTTCTCTCTCTCTGTCTTCTATTTCTTTCTTTGCTCTCTCTTTTCTTAATGTCTCCATCTCTCTCGTCTTTCTCTCTCTGTGTCAGTCTCTTCCTCTCTGTCTCTCTCTTCACTCTCTGCAGTCTGCCTCTCTCTCTTTCTTTCTGTCTGTCCCTGTCTCTTTCTCTCTTTCTGTCTCTTTCTCTGTCTGTCTGTCGCTCTCTCCCTGTCTCTTTCTTTCTCTCACCTCTCTTTTTCTTTCTTTCTTTCTTTCTTTCTTCTCCTTCTCTCTTTCTTATCTCTCTCTCCCTCTTTCTCTATCATTCACCCTGCTCTCTGTTTCTTTCTCTCGTCTTTCTCGATCTCTTTCAGTCTCTTCCTCTCTCTTTATCTCTCTCTCTCTGTCTGTGTCTTCTCTGTCAATCTCTTCCTCTCTTCTTTTTCTCTTTCTCTGTCGTCCTCTCTCCAAGTCTCTTTCTTTCTCTCACCTTCCCTGTCTCTCTTTTTCTTCTCTATCTTTCCTCTCTCTCCTGTTCCTTATTTCTTTCTTTGCTCTCTCTTCTGTAATGTCTCCATCTCTCTCGTCTTCTCTCTCTCTTCACTATCATTCACCCTGCCCTCTCAATCAATCATCAAGTACTTTTATTGTCCCGTTAGGGAAATTTGTCTTGGGCTGAGGGGCGGCAGACACAAAAAATCACAAATCAGACACAAGACAAAAAAATCCGACAACACAGACATGGACACCTGCTCAGACCTTGCTACTGCTTGTCAACAGTGTTATGGCAGAAGGGACAAATGAGTTTTAAAGCGATTGGTCTTATGTTTGGCTGCTTGAAGCGGCGTCCTGAAGGCAAAACGCTCAAACTCTGAGAACAGAACATGTGCTGGATCAGAGATGATTCTATGAGCTAAACATAACACAGAGCTCTCATGAATGTGCTGCAGGGATGGAAACTCACGATTCCTATGATCTTCATGGCAGTTTTTAAACCATATTTCCTAGTTTGTTTTTGTTTTGAACAAGACAAACTCCGTACTCACTCACATAAACCATGCGAATAACGCTTTCGAGTACAGAAGTGTAAAAGGTCCATAATGTTTTCTGGCTGACACCAAAAGTCTTAGTCGGCGTAGAAAGTGCATCCTCTGGCCAAACGAGTGCAGAGAGAGTCGATGTGAGGACCCGTTCAACAGAGAGTTTCTTTCTCTGTGTTTTCTCTCTCTGTCAATCTCTTTCCTCTCTCTTCTCTCTCTCTTTTGGTCACTCTCTCTCATGTCTTTTTTCTCTCACCCTCCTGTCTCTTTTTTTTCTTTCTCTCTCTCTCTATTCATTCACCCTGCTCTGTTTCTTCTCTCTCTGTCTTTTTTCATCTCTTCAGTCTCTTCCTCTATTTTATCTCTCTCACTCTCTTCTCTTCTTCTCTTTCTTTTTTCTGTCTCCCTGTCTCTCTCTGTCTTTTCTTTCCCTCACCCTACCTGTCTCTTTCTCCTCTCCCTCTTTCTCTGTCATTCTCCCCTGTCTGTGTCTTTCTCTGTCAATCTCTTCCTCTCTCTTTTTCTCTTTCTCTGTCGGTCGCGTCTCTCTCCATGTCTCTTTTTCTCTCACCTTCCCTGTCTCTTTTTTTCTTTCTCTCTATCTTCCTCTCTCTCCCTCTTTTTCTTTCTCTCTCTTCCACTCTTTCTCTCTCTCTGTCTCTCTATTTCTTTCTTTGCTCTCTTTCTTAATGTCTCCATCTCTCCCTGTCTCTCTCTTCATCTCTGCCAGTCTGCCTCTATCTCTCTTGCTCTCTCTCCTTGTCTCTCTCTTTCTTTCTCTCACCCTCTCTTTTTCTTTCTTTCTCTCTGTCTCTCTCTCTTCTTGTCTCTCTCTCTCCCTCTTTCTCTATCACTCTCCCTGTCGCTCTTTTCTTTCTTTCTCTCTGTCTCTCTATGTTCTTGTCTCTCTCTCTCCCTCTTTCTCTATCATTCTCCCTGTCTGTTTATTTCTTATTGCTCTCTTCTGTCTCTCCTGTCTCTCTCTCTCTTTGCCTCTTTCTCTCTCTCCGTCTTTCTCTATCATTCTCCCTGTCGCTCTGTTTCTTTCTTTCTCTCTGTCTCTCTCTCTTCTTATCTCTCTCTCTCCCTCTTTCTCTATCATTCTCCCTGTCTGTTTCTTTCTCTTTTGCTCTCTTTCTGTCTCTCTCTCTCTTTGTCTCTTTCTCTCTCCCCTCTTTCTCTATCATTCTCACTGTCTCTGTTTCTTTCTCTCTCTCTCTCTTTCTCTCTCTCACCTTTTTGAGATCTGTCTTAATAGAAGTGTGCTGGAATAAAAGATTAACCCCGTCTGCACCGTTGCCGCGACAACAGAAATGCCACTTTATCAGACTTCTGCCTCGGTCACAATGTTCAGGAGCATTCTTTCTTGTATTTTCACGTTTCTATTCGCAAACAGAACCTTCCCGGACGTAAACAGAGATAAATATTTACCGCCGAGACTGTCACGGTAAACAAAATCTGCATTATCCGAACGCGAGAGGCTTTGAACAGGGTCACCGCACACGAGCGTCCATAATGAGGGCTATTTCAGGATAATTAACGATGATTCTCGTGCTTGTTATGTGAAAAGGCGGCGCACACCCAAGGCCGGAGCGAAAACCTGAACCGCTGTGAGGACAAAACGAGTCTTTAGAGAAAATATATCACGGAGAAAAGCTGACATTTTACTAAACGGATAGTCAGGATCGTTACCTTTTACAGCTGGAAAGTCCGGTTTGCTCTGGATTTAAGTAATTTAATCTGTCTAACTATTTCCTTTTTGACCAAGAATTTAGAATTTGCGTTTCTGAATTTGTCTTTTCACATTTAGGACTAAACCAGGACTAAACCAGGACTAGATGAAGACTAATCAAAGACTAGACCAGGGGCCTAATTTATACAGCTTGTTTACGTGTAAAGGCAAGGCAAATTTATTTGTATAGCACAATTCATACACAAAGCAATTCAAAGTGCTTTACAAGGCAGGAAAATATACATCAATAATTACAATACAACATGATTAAAAAATATATAAATAATCAGCATAAAATTTACTTTAAAAGAAGAAAAGAGTGCAGACAAAGCATTCCAGTCATATGCACAGATAAAAAGAAATGTTTTCAGTCTAGATTTAAACATTGTCACAGTGGAGGCCTGTCTTACATCTTCTGGAAGACTGTTCCAGATCTTAGCTGCATAAAACTGAAACGCTGATTCTCCATGTTTAGTCCTGACTCTGGGCACCAGCAGGAGGCCGGTCCCTGAGGTCCTCAGAGTGCGAGATGGTTCATACATAAGACCCTAACATGTCAGAGATGTACTCTGGTGCTAGTCCATGGAGAGACTTAAACACAAGCAGAGCTGTTTTAAAGTCTATTCTCTGAGCCACTGGAAGAGAGTGCAAAGACCTAAGCACAGGACTAATGCGATCGTACTTCCTGGTTCTGGTCAGGACTAATGCGATCGTACTTCCTGGTTCTGGTCAGGACTAATGTGATCGTACTTCCTGGTTCTGGTCAGGACTAATGTGATCGTACTTCCTGGTTCTGGTCAGGACTAATGTGATCGTACTTCCTGGTTCTGGTCAGGACTAATGTGATCGTACTTCCTGTTTGGTCAGGACTCGAGCAGCAGCGTTCTGGATGTACTGCAGCTGTTTTACAGCCTGTTTGGATAGGCCGGTGAGCATGCCGTTACAATAGTCTAACCTACTGGAGACAAATGCATGGATAAGTCTCTCCAAGTCGGGCTTTGACACTATACTTTGCCTCAGCACATGAGCGAGGTTTGGATAAAGGACAAGACGCAGGTCCAACTTTTTTACGCAGCACTCGCCAGAATGTGACACAAACACGCACACCACACAGCCTTCTCGAACAGAGATGGACCTAGAAAAGGCGATTCATTTTATTATTTGCTATCTTATTGGGGAGCTTTTGAGCGCCGACCCTCTCTGTCCAAGTAAAGGAAATGTCTAAATGTCTAAAGTGTCACGTGCAGTCAAACAAGCAACAGGAGTTTTACGTCCCGTTCTCGCCTGTAACACTGTCTGTTCTCTGGCTTCTGCGTGTTTCCCTCTCGCTCTTTTGCTCGTTTAGGGAGGGCATCCGTGTCACCCTCGCGCGCTCATGAGCCTCGTGCTTTGACCATTCATTCAGACTACCGCGTGCATGTAACTATGAGAGTGAACGAGGCCAAACATAACACACAATCTGTTAAACACATCTGATTCATTCAAAAGGTGAGCCTAATTTGAGGGAGAAGAGTCTTTTTCATTCAATTGTTATTAGTAATAAACCCTCATGGGACGAGCTGGCTGCATTGTGTGTCTCCCTGTGACTCCCTCTCTGTCTCTGTCCCTGTGTCAAACACACTTATGATGAGTAGGGTCTGATGGCAGACTGCAAGATGGAGGCGTGCCGTTAGAAATAGGCGTGTCATGAGCACTAGTGTCATGAACAGTCTTTGCACTAGGTGGCGATATTCACATCAAGACGCCAGAGACTATGTAAAATTTGAAACCTCGGTGAATACAAACTCTATAGATGGAAAGTTGAATAACTTTTTGGGGCATTTTCACCCAAATTACGTTTAGTATTATTTAATGATAATGGTGGAATTATTAATATTTGACTCAATAAATACATGTCTTTGTTTATAGTTGTTTTATTAATTACATACTTTTTATTTTGTCTGATTTTACGTGTTTTCCAGTGGTTAGTGCTGATAGTCAGGTTTTACCAGTTAAGGCTGTGAACTGTAGGAATCTCCACTGAAGCACACAGATCTTTTTTGGGGGAGTAATTGCTTTGTTGTCTTATGAAATGTAAAGCTAAAGCAGCATGTAAATGTGTGTGTCTTTTATTCGTCTTGGTGAAACCAAAGGCAAATTTCCACGTCAGTGGACAATAAAGTTTTCTATTCTATTCTATACCATAGGTTTGGACATTTTTGTATGAATACGGTTTGTATATTCGTTAGGGGCGTGTCGTTAGAAGTAGACGTGTCGTGAGGTCCGTGTCGTGAGGGGTGTCGTTAGGGGACGTGTCGTTAGAAGTAGGCGTGTCGTGAGGGGGGTGTCGTGAGGGGGCGTGTCGTTAGAAGTAGGCGTGTCGTGAGGGGCGTGTCGTGAGGGGCGTGTCGTTAGAGGTAGGCGTGTCGTGAGGGGCGTGTCGTGAGGGGGCGTGTCGTTAGAGGTAGGCGTGTCGTGAGGTGCGTGTCGTGAGGGGCGTGTCGTTAGAAGTAGGCGTGTCGTGAGGGGCGTGTCGTGAGGGGGCGTGTCGTTAGAGGTAGGCGTGTCGTGAGGGGGCGTGTCGTTAGAGGTAGGCGTGTCGTGAGGGGGCGTGTCGTTAGAGGTAGGCGTGTCGTGAGGTGCGTGTCGTGAGGGGGCGTGTCGTTAGAAGTAGGCATGTCGTGAGGGGCGTGTCGTGAGGGGGCGTGTCGTTAGAGGTAGGCGTGTCGTGAGGGGTCGTGTCGTTAGAAGTAGGCGTGTCGTGAGGGGGCGTGTCATTAGTACTGCGGGCTGCAATCAGACATACTTGCTGATGATCGCCTCATGTCTATTCAAATATTATTCATGTGTCACTTTCATGGTGAATTGGAGGTGTGGAGAGGGCGGGGCCTGACGTGGCTTCACGTGCGCAGATTCTAGAAGCAGGTGGGATCTATAAAACACAGATAGTCCTACGCAAACCTTTATAAATGAGGCCCCAGGTCTCAAAGTAGACTAAATCAGTACTAGGCCAAGACTAGACCAGCGCCAGAATATATTTGCTAGAGACAAAACCAAAGCCTGTAAATCACTGGGAAGGTTAATTTAAAGACTGACGACATTGTAAAGTACCTGTGTGCTCTATGTTCCAAAAGCCCAGAGGAAAAGCTGAGAACTGTTTGTGCTGGTTTATTGGACGTATTAGCTTCGCGGCGAATAACTCGATCTCCGGGGAAAGTCCAGCTCAAACACGGAGCAGAAATAAAGGAAGTGAGTGTGTTGTAAGCGGGGTTTGTTATTGGAACCGGTTTTCCAATAAAATGTTGATGAGTGCAGCCGCTCAGGGACACTTCGACAAAGCAGCTTCACAAGGAAATAACGGAGAGGACGGAAAATCTGCTGTTTTAGAATTTTGCTTCTCGTATTGTTCAATCGAAAATTCAAGTCTGACGTGATGAGAGGTTTGTATTTTTGCAAATTTTTATATTGAAAAATAACAGAGGTGGCACCAAGTCACTGTTTTGCAAGTCCAAATCAAGAAAATGTTCTCTTGAAATTCTAATACATGAACAATAAACTAAATAGGACAATAAAATTAGGCAATAAAAAACATACACATCAGAACAATAGTGCAATCTGTCAGTGCAAAGAGATAATACTAACATGAATAATAAATGAATGAATAAAGTGGCAGGTGATGTAATGTGGCGTAGTTACCATAGTGACACAGTTGTTAGCCCTTTCTCTCTATCTACATGTTAGTAAGGTTTGATAAATCAGTTTTGTAGACATAAGAGGAAGGGTACAGTTTAAAATCTTTGCTGTTTGTTTGCGTCAGGTGTGCGCTGAGGCTGCAAATGCGAAGGACATCAGACTCAGAGGTTTTGGGCGAGTCCCGAAGTCATCTTCTATATAAAAAAGTCTGCTTCAGATTCAGATTCAGATTCAGAATATTTATTGTCATTGTCACAAAAAGAATAACGAAAGTCAGTTTGGATCATCCATACAACATAAGTGCAACCCGCTAAAAATAAATACCCCCTTGTAGTGTAAACATTTGACTCAGTCTGACATCAGCACAACAAACATAATTTGAGCAGCAGCAAAAGGTTGTTTAGAAAGTGCAGAGCAGGGACATTCAAAGATACCTGAGAATTAATGCATCATATTAGCAATAATGTAACAGTGCAAAACCAGGTTAGTGCAAATATAAGGTCACAACTGTTATTCAATAGGGGAGGGGGAGGGGAAAGAGAGTAGTGAAGTTCTGCAGCAATGCAAACCAGTTCCGAATTATTGTTTGTGGATGTGTTATTGTTGATTGTCCATGAGAGGGGGGCAGACGAGGTCAGGCGGGCAGAGTTCAATAGCCTCACAGCCTGTGGATACAGACTGTTGGCCAGTCTCTTCATAGATGCAGCAACGACTGTAACAGCAGGAAAAGTTGTAAAAGTTCTGCGCACATACTGAGACTCGCTGTGCACATGTAGCGCTCAGTGTTGCCAGATTTTCAGAGAGCCAAAAGCCACAGCCCCTGACCTACAATGCCTCTGCCTGGGTTCTTGAGCACAGTGAGTCTCAGTGTGTGCACAGCATCTGTTCACGCAGTTCGCACACACTTTTAAAACTTTTTCAAGAGTCAAGAAGGTCGCAGGTTCGACTCCCGCACGGCCCGGGCCTTTCTGTGCAGAATTTGCATGTTCTTCTCAGTGTCTGGTGAGAGTGCCTGTTCCTATGCACTCCGCTTTCCCAACAACCAATAACAAGCAGGTAAAGGAACACTTTGATGGTGGTNACATTCTTTCGACATTTACGTCACAAAACTCAACAAGTCAAAGCAGAAACAGCGGCCGAAGGAACAGAAAACTGTCAGTGAAGGAGAGAAGGCATCTTACTGGGAATTTACACCAGGAGCTGCAGCAGCACGTAACTGCAGCAGCACGTATACTCGCGTATATAAAATCCTCAATCTACACTAGACGTGTCAGTGCTGCTGCAACAACGCGAGCCTGAGCATCGACACACACGAATAAACCAAAAACTGCTCACATATGATGAACTGGTCAGGTGAGGAAGAGCTTAAATCAGAGGTGCCATGTTTTTTTCAAAGAGCATAAACAAACCGCGGCTGCTGCATTTGCACATTTTACATCAGGGCTTTTGCCTACTTCACGTTGTACTAAGAACCTTAATTTTTCTTGCATTTTTCACCCCGTCCCGCAATTGACCTTTCGCCGAGCCCCGCCCCCCTAGTTACTGTTGCTACGCCCGTCAAATATGACAGTGTGCCATAGACTTCAATGACAAAAAGAAGTAGTCCTGTTCACGACTACTTCTTTTTGTCAGAAGTACAAAAAGAAGTAGTCGTGAACAGAGAAGAAGTTCCAAAGAAGTTATGTACAGACATGACGAAGCATTTAATAGATCGACCGCTTAGTCTGAATGAGTTGTGTCTTTAGACAAGTCTAGCCTATTTTGTCTGGGTCAAACTGATGCATAAAGATCCACAGCCAAATGTGTAAAAGTGCATTCAATCATTATTTCATGACAATGAAAGCGTTTATTAATCATCACACAGAATAAACAGGATTCTTCAGTGTCTACATAGCCTATAACACCTCATGGCTCTTCTTAAAAATATGCTACGTGCGCATCAAATTGTAAAAGAATACGCTGTGACTTTTGCATTTCCTCATTTCTCTGCTTGTCTCTCTCTCGTCTCTGGTTGGCCAGCGCCTTGTCTTTTTAACTTTTTTGGGAACTTATCCTGGTCCGGAGCAGGTTATGAGTTTGCCGCATGTTGTCATGGAGATCTGCCCCGATAGGAAGTGATGCAATTTCGTAGGACCGCCAGACCAGGTTTAACCCAGAACTTACCTCACTAAACCCCAAATCTATCTTCGTAGTACAGGGCTCTGGTCCCAGGTCTCTGTCACTGTGTGGTGAAGATGAAAGGCAGAGACGCAGTTGTTGCTGCTTGTTGTTTTTTGTTGTTTGGCGTTCTCATGCTGTCAGGCAGTCTCTTTTCCAGTGTTTTGTTCCTTGACATGCGTAACATTTGTCATACCTTTGATTACTTCTATTGTTGACGCCTTCAATTCTCACAGGAGGTGTCTTTAGTCGGAGGAGTGACGCAAAGACAGAGAGAAGAAACCACAACAAATCTCTTACGAAAATCCTTACTCTGGCCACGCCTCCTGAACTCGTTGAGGAAACATCTGACTTAAAATCTGAACAAAAAGTATGTTATGTTTATGGGTGCACAGTAGCCAAGCTCTGGCTTCCCAATAAGGAGGTCGTGGGTTCGACTCCCGGGTGGACCATATCAACATCACGATCTCTCTGGGTGGATTTGCATGTTCTCCCGTGTCACCGTGTGGTTCTCGGGTCTCCGGTTTTCCACCTCCAAAAACATGCATGTTTAGGTTAATTGGGCATCACTGTAAATTTCCTTAGTGAGTGAATGAGAGAGTGAATGTTTGTCTGTCTAACCCTGCGGCAAGTTGGCCACTGTCCAGGGTGTTCCCCGCCTAAGGCCCAAAGTCACTGGGATAGGCTCCAGTCACCCGCGACCCCTAACGGGATGAAGCGGTAGAAAAAAAAAATGAATGAATGAATGAATGTTTATGTTTACAATTAGACTGTTTTTTCACATTTTAATCGTGTGGTTTCTGCTGCAGCAGGACAAAAAAAATCCTTCTTTTCACTTCCTTTTGTTCATTTTTGCCACTCACTACTGACTGCTGCCTAACCTCTACGCAGAAAGTGAACGGCTCTGACTGTATTTTGAAAAAGTTTGTGTAGACATAGACACAAATAACGTCTTTATCCTTATTTTTTCAACCTATGTCTGTTAAAAAGCAGCACATTTCTCATTTTTCTCACTTTCTTTCGGTTCTTTTTGTACCTAAAGTCATAATATTGATGCACACACTTCACTTCTGTAGGACCTTACATAATACGGCTTTTATCTTTTAATAATAGCAGCAGCTGCATATGCCTGTGAATGAGAAAAAGAAAAGCCTTTTGGAATGAGCTGAAATAGTCCATTTACTTTAATTAGGATAGTACACATAATGTTCCTGCATGGGGCTGTTGCTATGACGATCAGGCGACGATCTCGTTAGGATTGAGAAATGGCGTAAAAAAAAAACAGCGATTAGTATAAACGTAATGGCAAATTCATCATGTTTCTTCCTCGTTTATTGCTGTGTTCCACTGGAGAATCTATTTTAGTAATCCACTGGAATCGTACGTCTCTTTTCTCATCGATTCCTCTTAATCGATGCCGCTTTAGGCCATTGTATGTTTGCTTCCTATTTCATTAAAAACAAGTTTATGCGCTGGCCAAGAAGGTAAAACACGACACAGCCACTGTTACGACCAGGGGTGGGGAAGTAACAATAAAATAACCAGATGGAAAGGTTTACTAAAATTATTTAATGACAAATGAAGGTAAAAGTGTTAACAAAAGGTGTCAGAAATTGGGTTTTAAATTTACAGAAAATAAAAAGTAATAAATTGTGAACAAAAATTAGTTTGACAATTAAAAAAATTAACCAATAAATCAAAGTGCTCCAACTAATTACAAACTAAAGTTAAATAACAAAGCTTGTAATAATAATAACTAACGAGTGTCTCTACGAAAAATAATCAAACAAATGTATTCCTAGCACAAAAAGTGTAAACTAAGCAAACAAAGACAAAAGAGACACATGGCGGGGCGAGCTGACATGGAGCCAGGTCAGAGGCCTCTTAAAGGACCACGCCCAATCAGGCGTGGCACCGGGTGGAGGAGCAGAGCGAGGTGGGCCAATCCCAGAATCCAAGGCGTGGGTCAGCCCACCGGCCAATGACGAGTCCTCCAACAGTTCATGCACACAGAAGAACAGAGGAAAACGGGAGAGGCAACAAAACGAGGGCCACACTCGGGCCCGTAACAGCCACAACCCCATTTTGGATAAGGAATGTATCAATAATACAAAAATGATATTGATTAAGTCTGATCAATGCTCACTCTTATCCTACCAGTATGTCCCGTCTCACCTGAGTCTCATCTCACAAGAAGCGAACATTACCACATTATAAACATATTAAATTATGTATGATTAGCACGAGCCCCTCCTTGAACTGCCACCTTAATGTGGTGGAGGGGTTTGAGTGCTCGGAGATCCTAGGAGCTATGTTGTTGTCTAACAGGTCCAAACAGGTCCTAGGTGACGAGTCAGACTAAGTGCGATTCAGAAAGCCCTATGAGGACCAAAGAAACGAAGTTTGCTACGTCGCCCGGACTGGCGTCACCGGGGCCCCATCCTGGAGCCAGGCCTGGGGTGGGAGCCCGAAAAGGCAACGTGGAGCTACCTTCCCGCAGGCCCACCGCCCACAGGAAGGACCATAGGGGTCGGGTGCAGCGCGTTTGGGCGGCGGTCGGGGAGAGGTCCCCGGACGACCCAAGCCATGCGCCCCTCCCTGTCTCTCCTTTTCTTTCTTTCTCTCTCTCTCTCTCTTTATCTCTCTCTCTCAGTCTGTCTCGTTCTCTCTCTCTCTCTCTTTCACTATCATCTCCCTGCCTCTCTGTTTCTTTATCTGTCTTTCTAGATCTCTGTCAGTCTCTTCCTCTCCCTGTCTCTTTCTCTTTTGCTCTCTCTGTCTTTCTCTCTCTCTCTGTCTTTCTTTCCCTCACCCTCCCTGTCTCTTTCTTTCTCCTTTCACTCTCTCTCTTTGCCTCTTTCTCTCCCTCTCCCTCTATCATTCTCCCTGTCTGTTTCTTCTCTGTGTTTTACTCTCTCTGTTAATCTCTTCCTCTGTCTCCTTTTATCTCTCTCTCTTTTGCTGTCTGTTGCTCTCTCCCTGTCTTTCTTTCTCTCACCCTCCCTGTCTCTCTTTTTTTCTTTCTCTCTCTCTCTCTTTGCCTCTTTCTGTCTCTCTCCCTCTTTCTCTTATCATTCTCTCTGTCTCTGTTTCTTCCTCTCTCTCTTTTGTTCTCTCTTTCTCTCACCCTCCCTGTCTCTCTTTTTCTTTCTTTCTCTCTCTCTCTCTTTATCTCTGTCTCTCTCAGTCTGTCTCTTTCTTTCTTTCTCTCTCTCTTTGCCACTTTCTCTCCTCTCTCCCTCTTTCTCTATCATTCTCCCTGTCTGTTTCTTTCTCTTTTGCTCTCTTTCTTTCTCTCTTTCTCTCTCTCTCTTTGCCTCTTTCTCTCCCTCTCTCTCCCTCTTTCTCTATCATTCACCCTGCCTCTGTTTCTTTCTCTCGGTCTTTCTCGATCTCTTTCAGTCTCTTCCTCTCTCTTTATCTCTCCCTCTCTCTTTCTTTCTATCTCTCCCTGTCTCTCTCTGTCTTTCTTTCCCTCACCCTACCTGTCTCTTTCTTTCTCGCTCTCTTTCTCTGTCATTCTCCCTGTCTGTTTTTTCTCTGTGTCTTTCTCTCTCTCTGTCAATCTCTTTCTCTCTCTTTTGGTCACTCTCTCCGTGTCTTTCTTTCTCTCACCTTCCCTGTCTCTCTATTTCTTCCTCTTTTGCTCTTTCTTTCTGTCTGTCTCTTTATCTGTCTGTCGCGCTCTCCCTGTCGCTTTCTTTCTCTCACCCTCTCTTTTTCTTTCTTTCTGTCTTTCTCTCTGTCTCTCTCTCTTCTTATCTCTCTCTGTTTCTTTCTCTTTCTCTCTCTCTCTCTCTCTCTCTCTCTCTTTTTTTAAATCTGTCTAATAGAAATGTGCTGGAATAAAAGATTAACCCCGTCTGCACCGTTGCCGCGACAACAGAAATGCCACTTTATCAGACTTCTGCCTCGGTCACAATGTTCAGGAGCATTCTTTCTTGTATTTTCACGTTTCTATTCGCAAACAGAACCTTCCCGACGTAAACAGAGATAAATATTTACCGCCGAGACTGTCGCGGTAAACAAAATCTGCATTATCCGAACGCGAGGGGCTTTGAACAGGGTCACCGCACACGAGCGTCCATAATGAGGGCTATTTTCAGGATAATTAACGATGATTCTCGTGCTTGTTATGTGAAGAGGCGGCGCAAACCCAAGGCCGGAGTGAAAACCTGAACCGCTGTGAGGACAAAACGAGTCTTTAGAGAAAATATATCACGAAGAAAAGCTGACATTTTACTAAACGGATAGTCAGGATCATTACGTTTACAGCTGGAAAGTCTGGTTTGCTCTGGATTTAAGTAATTTAATCTGTCTAACTATTTCCTTTTTGACCAAGAATTTAGAATTTGCGTTTCTGAATTTGTCTTTTCACATTTAGGACTAAACCAGGACTAGATTAAGACTAATCAAAGACTAGACCAGGGGCCTAATTTATACAGCTTGTTTACGCTTTACGCAGTGTTTACGCACTGCGAGGCAAGGCAAATTTATTTGTATAGCACAATTCATACACAAAGCAATTCTAAGTGCTTTACAAGGCAGGAAAATATACATCAATAATTACAATACCACATGATTAAAATATATAAATAATCAGCATAAAATTTACTCTAAAAGAAGTAAAGAAATAAAGAGTGCAGACAAAGTATTTCAGTCATATGCACAGATAAAAAGACATGTTTTGAGCCTAGATTTAAACATTGTCACAGTCGAGGCCTGTCTTACATCTTCTGGAAGACTGTTCCAGGTCTTAGCTGCATAAAACTGAAACGCTGATTCTCCATGTTTAGTCCTGACCCTGGGCACCAGCAGGAGGCCGGTCCCTGAGGTCCTCAGAGTGCGAGATGGTTCATAAGGCACTAACATGTCAGAGATGTACTTTGGTGCTAGTCCATGGAGAGACTTAAACACAAGCAGAGCTGTTTTAAAGTCTATTCTCTGAGCCACTGGGAAGCCAGTGCAAAGACCTAAGCACAGGACTAATGTGATCGTACTTCCTGGTTCTGGTCAGGACTAATGTGATCGTACTTCCTGGTTCTGGTCAGGACTAATGTGATCGTACTTCCTGGTTCTGGTCAGGACTAATGTGATCGTACTTCCTGGTTCTGGTCAGGACTAATGTGATCGTACTTCCTGGTTCTGGTCAGGACTAATGTGATGGTACTTCCTGGTTCTGGTCAGGACTCGAGCAGCAGCGTTCTGGATGTACTGCAGCTGTTTTACAGCTCGTTTGGATAGGCCGGTGAGCAGGCCGTTACAATAGTCTAACCTACTGGAGACAAATGCATGGATAAGTCTCTCCAAGTCGGGCTTTGACACTATACTTTTGATTTTGGCAATGTTTTTAGATGGTAAAAAGCTGCTGATGTTATTGACTTAATGTGGCTGTTAAAGTTCAAGTCTGAGTCCATTATTACCCCCAGATTTCTAACTTGACTTGAAGGTTTCAGAGAGAGAGACTGAAGGTGACTGTTGACACTTTCTCTGTGTTTCTGTGGGCCAAAGATGATAACTTCAGTCTTGTCTGAGTTTAGCTGCAGAAAGTTGTTTTGCATCCACACACTGATCTGTTGGATGCAGCGACAGAGTGAATCCACTGTTCACGATTCATTTTATTATTTGCTATCTTATTGGGGAGCTTTTGAGCGCCTACCCTCTCTGTCCAAGTAAAGGAAATGTCTGAAGTGTCTGTGCCAGGGGCGTGCACGTGCAGTCAAACAAGCAACAGGAGTTTTACGTCCTGCTCTCACCTGTAACGCTGTCTGTTCTCTGGCTTCTGTGTGTTTCCCTCTCGCTCTTTTGCTCGTTCAGGGAGGGCATCTGTGTCACCCTCGCGCGCTCAGACTTCTGCATGCAAGTAACTATGAGAGTGAACGAGGCCAAACCTAACACACAATCTGTTAAACACATCTGATTCATTCAAAAGGTGAGCCTAATTTAAGGGAGAAGAGTCTTTTTCATTCAACTGTTATTAGTAATAAACCCTCATGGGACGAGCTGGCTGCATTGTGTGTCTCCCTCTGACTCCCTCTCTGTCTCTGTCCCTGTGTCAAACCCACTCATGATCGCTTCATGTCTATTCAAATATTATTCATGTGTCACTTTCATGGTGAATTGGAGGTGTGGAGAGGGCGTGGCCTGACGTGGCTTCACGTCCGCAGATTCTAGAAGCAGGTGGGATCTATAAAACACAGATAGTCCTATGCAAACCTTTATAAATGAGGCCCCAGGTCTCAAAGTAGACTAAATCAGTACTAGGCCAAGACTAGACCAGCGCCAGAATATAGAGACAAAACCAAAGCCTGTAAATCACTGGGAAGGTTAATTTAAAGACTGACAACATTGTAAAGTACCTGTGTGCTCTATGTTCCAAAGCCAGAGGAAAAGCTGAGAACTGTTTGTGCTGGTTTATTGGACGTATTAGCTTCGCGGCGAATAACTCGATCTCCGGGGAAAGTCCAGCTCAAACACAGAGCAGAAATAAAGGAAGTGAGTGTGTTGTAAGCGGGGGTTTGTTATTGGAACCGGTTTTCCAATAAAATGTTGATGAGTGCAGCCGCTCAGGGACACTTCGACAAAGCAGCTTCACAAGGAAATAACGGAGAGGACGGAAAATCTGCTGTTTTAGAATTTTGCTTCTCGTATAGTTCAGTCGAAAATTCAAAGTCTGACGTGATTAGAGGTTTTGTTTTTTTGCAAATTTTTATATTGAAAAATAACAGAGGTGGCACCAAGTCACTGTTTTGCAAGTCCAAATCAAGAAAATGTTCTCTTGAAATTCTAATACATGAACATAAACTAAATAGGACAATAAAATTAGGCAATAAAAACATACACATCAGAACAATAGTGCAATCTGTCAGTGCAAAGAGATAATACTAACATGAATAATAAATGAATGAATAAAGTGGCAGGTTATGTAATGTGGCGTAGTTACCATAGTGACACAGTTGTTAGCCCTTTCTCTCTATCTACATGTTAGTAAGGTTTGATAAATCAGTTTTGTAGACATTGTAGACATAAGAGGAAGCGTACAGTTTAAAATCTTTGCTGTTTGTTTGCGTCAGGTGTGCGCTGAGGCTGCAAATGCGAAGGACATCAGACTCAGAGGTTTTGGGCGAGTCCCGAAGTCATCTTCTATATAAAAAAGTCCGCTTCAGATTCAGATTCAGAATATTTATTGTCATTGTCACAAAAAGAATAACGAAAGTCAGTTTGGATCATCCATACAACATAAGTGCAACCCGCTAAAAATAAATACCCCAGTGTAAACATTTGACTCAGTCTGACATCAGCACAACAAACATAATTGAGCAGCAGCAAAAGGTTGTTTAGAAAGTGCAGAGCAGGGACATTCAAAGATACCTGAGAATTAATGCATCATATTAGCAATAATGTAACAGTGCAAAACCAGGTTAGTGCAAATATAAGGTCACAACTGTTATTCAATAGGGGAGGGGGAAGGGGAAAGAGAGTAGTGAAGTTCTGCAGCAATGCAAACCAGTTCCGAATTATTGGGGGTATTCCATGAAAGTGGCTTAACAAGTCTAGGCTTATCCTAAAATCCTGAGCTGAAACTAGCTTCATCTCCAACTTAAGCCTCAAGTGATTCCATGAAAGAAATAAGCCTGGGTCTGAACAACGATAATTCAAGCTTGAAGATTAATCTGGGCTGTGAGCGCGCTCCTGCTGAATGTGACGAGACCAGATCAATGGAGCGACGACTTCACTGAGAATGAGAGAGAAAAACACTTATTTACATGATCTGACTGAAACACGAGAGGAGCCAAAGTGCACACGGACTATAGTTTGATTTGCATCGCAAAAGTTTTCAGTTTATAGTGGTTTATTCTGATGTGGAGAGCGAGAGGCAGCCCTCCCCTCCTGTTCACTGCTGGAGACAGGGTCAGAGAGGGAGAGAGGTGCGATGAAGCGCTTTGTGTGCGTAAAAGCAGCAGCACAACTCCACGGCTCTCACACTTTAGTCCTGCTTTCATTGCTTCATGCTTTAGAGAAATAGCTGCATGTCTGTGGTACATCTTACGTAGTTTAGATGCATGTAGAAGTAGCCTACAAGTTAATTTTTCAGTTAAATATTTGGCTTTTTGTGCTGCCAATTTGACGTTTGCTCTTACAAACGCGTCTCTCCACAGCGAGAGCGGCTCAAAAAAGGATGAAAAGAAACGGTCAGAGCGGCTCTTTGGTGCCAATGCCAAGTAAATAAAAGTGAATAAAAAGTGACTTTATAAGTTGTGTTGTGACAGACAGAGAGATTTCACACAGTTGTGGAAGTGTGTGAGGATAAACATGTGATTTAAGACGTTTTTTGAGACAAAGCTAAAATAATCTTGACTGTTAGCCTGGTCCCGACCAGGTTTATGTCTGCGTACATGTTACTGCGGCAACTCAGCGTCACCTCTGGTTAGCCTCGTTAGTGGAATGGAAATGGAGATTTCATGAGCCTAGATTGGCCAAATAAGCCAGGCTTTGGCTTTAGCTCGCTTCTTGGAATACCCCCATGGTTTGGTGGATGTGGATGTGGTTATTGTTATTGTCCATGAGAGGGGGGCAGAGAGGTCAGGGGGGCAGAGTTCAATAGCCTCACAGCCTGTGGATACAGACTGTTGGCCAGTCTCTTCATAGATGCAGCAACGACTGTAACAGCAGGAAAAGTTGTAAAAGTTCTACACACATGAGACTCGCTGTGCACATGTAGCGCTCAGTGTTGCCAGACTTTCAGAGAGCCAAAAGCCACAGCCCCTGACATACAATGCCTCTGCCTGGGTTCTTGAGCACAGTGAGTCTCAGTGTGTGCATAGAGCGTCTGTTCACGCAGTTCGCACACACTTTTAAAACTTTTTCAAGAGTCAAGAAGGTCGCAGGTTCGACTCCCGCACGGCCCGGGCCTTTCTGTGCAGAATTTGCATGTTCTTCTCAGTGTCTGGTGAGGAGTGCCTGTTCCTATGCACTCCGCTTTCCCCAACAACCAATAACATGCAGGTAAAGAAGACATTATGTAAATGCAATCATTCATTTATTCATTCATTCCAAGAGAAAGTTGTTGTTTCAAGACTTGTCCTCATTGATGTCCATGGCATTTGGAGTTAACAACAGTGTCACTAAGGCAACTACGCCATCGGATGTAGCGGCCTTTATCAATCTGAGACTGGAAGACGTTACTGCATAACCCCTATTCTGAAAAAAGGTTTGCATGTGCTAAATCATTCTTATTTAATTCCACTTGATATTTGAAAGTTACGAAGACTTTAATTAATTTTAAGTATTAACTCACTTCAAGTCAGTTTAGCTGCTCAAATCCAAGTCCCAGTGTGCAAAAATAATCCATTTTTTGTGAACACAACCTATTACTGGCTCTATCCACACGAAACTAAGTGGCACGAACTTGTTTTCAGCTTAAATGAACAGAAACAAAGCTATTCAGATGTGAAATAAGACTAATTGTGCTTACTCTGGTACGTTCTTTATATTTGCCGTGGAAATGTGATGCATTGAAGCGAAGACAGTGAACAAAGCCTCAGACACGTTTTACATTCTGCAGCTCGTGAAGGTCGAAAGATAAAGACTCCACTTTACGCTGGAGAAGACGAGATCTGGAGGAACTGAGATTACATACAGTCATCTTTCTGAACATGTGCAACTCTCTTTTTGTTCACGCCCACATGAATAGTAGTGGTTAATATAAAACCAGACGCCCACTGGGTTATTCTCTCTGGCCGTTTTGTCTACAGGGTTGCAACTAACGATCATTTTGTTAAGTTATGTACCTGATTTTCATCTTTCAAAACAGGAAGCTTCAATTTGGGGCTCTCAGAAGTCTTTTTGCACATGGTTGATATCCGCTAAAGTTCATTTTTAGCTGCACTTACGACTCAAGAACAGCTTGGTGCAGTTGCTTTCTGCAGTCTACGAAAACAAAAATACTCTGTTATTTCATGCAGACAGTTCACAACAAAATTATCCTGCATTTACATCATACATTTTGGTAGAAAGTTTGCCAAGTTAGAACAAAAAAATCAGGAACCTCAGCATCAAGTGCAAATAGCAGTTGTTTCGCTCGTGTTAAAGGTTCTATTCTTGATTTTTGCTTTCTTAAAAATGTAAATGAACAAACTGAACATTATAAAGCCTCACTAAGCCAAGGGTCGCCCATCTGAACTGGTCTGGAAACTTTGAATGAGTCTGTCGAGGGTCAGAAGTCACGGTGCAGGTCATGGAGGCGGGTTTTTGAAGACTTGTTTGCAGAGTCTGTGTCGCCACTTTCCTCATTGCCTGGGATCCAGAAAACACGCTTCAGCAAACTGTGAAGAGTGGGTCTGGTCACTACGCACCCCGCCTGCGTTTCAGATCAAATCCACATCGTACCGGACAATCAGATTAGTTTATAGCAGATGAAACAAAGAAGCTGATTGGTCGTCTGTCATTTAGACCAAAATCTAACTTCACTTCGCTCATTGTTTCCACAGAAAACCGTAATTTTTTTTCATGTCTTTTTGATGAAGAGATGCGTGTCTCTGATTGGCAAATTAATGTGTCAATCACGGCTACAGAAATCTGAAAGAGGGACAGGGTGGCCAGACGATATATTTTATATATATCGTTTGGATTTTTTAGGCAAGTGTCCTCATATGCAGCTATTTGATTGGCTCGGCACTGCAAAATTGAAAATCGTGAATACAATAAAACCAGGGCTTAATTTGAGTCTGAACAAGCTGGAAAAAGATCTGGGATCTCTCGAGAGGCATTCCGGCAACAGTTTGGTCCGCTCCGTTAACGTATTCAAAGTCTGCAAGCTGTTTGTGTCTTTCTTCTACGAGGTGCGGCGTTGCTCTTGCCTGACCAGCCAGTCCCTACACGCTTTGACAGACGCTTTACAAACCTTGAGGGTCTGGGATCAGAGCGCCGGGGATCAATTTCGAGAGTGGGCTTTCCGAGTGCTAACACAATTACAGAAAACCCGGAAATTCCACAAAAACAGCAACACGCTAAGCCGGATGTTTTCATAAATACGTAGCACAAAGATTTTTATCAGTCTGAAGCCTTTCAACACGGTTTGCTGCTCACGCTTTAAGGAATTGATATACTCATTATTCAAAACCGAGGCAAGCTGGAGCCTGATCAGCTACGTTCGCCTTCTTGAATGTTTTGAAATGGGGCTTGAAAGCAACTTCTGACTTTAGTGTCACGTGTCAGAATCGCCGTGCTTGATTAGGATCATCCTAACATTGGACAGGGAAATTATTAGCTTCGGTTTCAGACCCTTCTGCATTCAGTTTTTAGCTGAGCATGGATTGTTCTATGCACAAGTTTAAATGAGACAGAAGTACATCGAATGGATTGAAATGAAGACAGAAAAGTTGCAGCAACCTCACTATGAAGGCTGGACTGTTGTTGTTGCTACCGAACGCAGCTTTGGTGGACCATGCAAACACTTTCAATGCTAGACCTATGTGAAGGGGGGTTGACTAACGCATATCCTAACAGATTAAACAAAGACATAGTGTTGTTTTGCTTTTTAAAATGATAACGTGTAAAAAAAAAAAAGCAGAATTATATAAGTCATACCTTTTGAGTATCCTCCAGTCACTTCAAACCAGAGTCTTAAGCACTATCCACTCGAACACCTGACAATAGACATTAATCTGCATTCTATATGAGTGTCACAGATACTGTAGGTGCATGTGTAAGCACCTTAAGAGCAATCGATTCAAACAATCCCCGCTTCAGTCTCTCTCCTAAGGTTTCTTTGTCGCAGCAGCTCTGGTTCAGCAGGACGATATATAAGTCTACAGCCCTTTTTTCAAGTTGGAAAGGCAAAATTGTTTAAAAAAAAAGTGCTGCCACTAGATCTTAGAAAAAATATGCTGTCAATACGTTGATGCAATACAGACGTTGGCTTGTAAGCGAGAGTCCAAGTCCAGTCCTGGTCTGAGACTAGAACTGCACAAACAATTGCATTGCTCTGGCCGTTTGGAGAGTGTTAAAGCAGACAATAAAGTATTAAAAGTATTCTGTCTGTCCAAAAAATACTACTCTGTCTTACCGGGCCGGCCTGTCAGAAAAGCAACATGGACGAAGGACGCTTTGTAACAGAGAAACAAAAGTATAATTTTTAGCATAAAGTTGACAACTACACAAAGGCCTATTAGTCCGTATGACATTCGCTGTCTGAGCGTGTGTCGGGATTGCGTTACTGAAAAATTCTAAGGACAGGGATGACGTAACTGAGGGATTTCGAAATGAAGAGCTTTTGGAATTACGGCATGCATGCAGAACGGGTGGAGCCCCCACACATTGTCCTTCTGGGGAAGTTTCGGTGCGAGTTCAGGACACATTTCTTGCAAAGTGCAAGTTTTTAATGAATTAAAAGCCGCACCAGACCGCAGCAGTCTTCAGGAAAAATAGACTTCTTGCGGATTCTTTCCGCAGACCTGCGCGGCTCCTGCACACGCATGTGCATTCCTTGGAGGTCCGTGTACATGGGCGCATTAGTTTTAAGCACTTTCTAAGTTCTGCGGGACCCGCGCGCACCGAACTCACAGTCTGTGTACATCCAGTTCACACAATCTGATTAGCCTGTTCTCACAGATAAGCATGTCAGAACCATGCAGTTTGAAACAGCGTGTCATATGAACGCCATTTCTATTGTTTTACGTGTGTATTTCACCTGTTTCTGTCCCAGATAATTTCAATGGTGAATGTAAAGACATGTTATTATTCATGAAGATTAACAATTCCAATCCTAACCTTAACCAAGTCCAAGACCCAGACCTAAACTTAGGAGGCTCACTCCAAACGTACTTACATTGTTCTCTGTGACAATGACAATAAGTCTTTCTGTTCTGGGGAGGGTTAGGGTGGGCAGGGAAGGCTGTGGATCCTCTGCCGACTTTACTTTACTACACCTTACTCCTCCATCTCCATCTCTTCATGCATATGTCACTTGCTTTTTGTATGTTTTATCTTTTTTCTTTAATTGCACTGGTTGTGAACATTAGACAAATTTCCTCGTGATGGGACAATAAAGTCAATCTAATCATATCTTAACTCATGGTGGTCATTTTCATCAATTATTCTGTCACACTCACGTCCACTCGACAATCAGTGGTGTTTGTGTGGACGCTCTTTCACATCGATCCAAACGAGACTTGAACAGACGCTGCGTCGCTCACAGAGACACTTCAGATGTAAAGAGAACATTAAAGATTTTCACCTGAGTAGATACGTTAACAACAGATTTGTTCCTGGGGAAATTGATTTGATTGTTGTTGTTTTTTTTACTGTAAAATTGAGTATAATGAATTTAAGCAGTTCAAGATGTGTTTTCATATTTTAAGTAAATAAAAAAAAATGTTATTTTGGCAAATACTTTTACTTCAAATCAAATACATTTTTTTTTGTATAGCCCAAAATCACAATCGCCTCTGAGGACTTCCCAAGATTGTTAATGAATAGTGAATAGTAACATGAATAGTAGACAATAAAAATAAAACAATACACAATCAATGAAACAATAAACATTCAGAAGCAATGATTGATCAAGACTGTCAAAGCAGATTATTAGTAGAGCGAATGAATGATTGTCCAGAGCATCCCCTGTCCTTAGACCCTCCTTCTGTCCTTAGACCCTCCTTCTCGGCATTAAAAACTCAAAAAACCCTAAGTGAAAAAGAGAAACCTGGAGGAGAACCACAGTGAAGAAGAGATCCACTCCCATGGACGGACAGGCTGTAGATGTAACTAACGCTAAAGTTATAGAGTTTAAGTCTGTAGAGCCAGAGTCCATAAGCAGAGGGAAATGACTCGTCTAGCAGGACCAGGACAGGCCAATCCTGGAGAGGGAGGTGGGGCGGAGGTCCAGACATCAGTGGTCTGGCATCAGTGGTCCGGCCCTCGTCACTGGAACAGCAACGATCTGAAACAGTTACACTCACCCAGAGGACAGTGGGACAGGGAACGAGTGAAGAGCAAAGAACAGACTAGAGATGAACTGTATTTCATTATTCTTTACAGGGAAGGCAGAAGTGAGAGGACGACTTTCCCCAGTATAATTGCTCCTAGGGCAGCCTGACTAGAACTATGGGTTTACAGTCTGTTCCTAACTGACCTGACCATAAGCTAATCTGAAGAGGAACGTTTTGAGCCTAATCTTAAATGTAGAGACTGTGTCAGCGTCTTTGACATGAGCAGGGAGCTGATTCCATAGCCAGGGGGCTTGATAGCTAAAAGCTCTGCCTCCTATTGTGCTTTTAGAGACTCTAGGAACCACCAGAAGTCCAGCATCTTGAGAGCGAAGTGAACGGTTAGGATGATAAGGAGTTATTTCATCTTTGATATAAGAAGGGGCCAAGTCATTTAAAGCTTTATAGGTTAGAAGAAGAATTTTAAATTTGACTCTAGACTCAACAGGAAGCCAGTGAAGATCTTTTAGTACTGGGGTAATGTGTTCTCGTTTTTTAGTACCTGTTAGTACTCTTGCTGCTGCATTTTGAACTAATTGAAAGCTTTGTTGAGCTTTTAGGACACGCTGCAACCAGAGAGTTACAGTAGTCTAATTCCCTACTCCCTATCTGTTTAGATGATCACGATGATGTGTTCTTAATTGAAGATATTTAATCTTGCCTGTACTACTTTTTGCCGTGTGTAAAGTTGAAGTTGAACTAAGCCATGGTTTAATAACTGAATGCTACATCTCTTAAAAATGTGTCCCTATTGTGAAGGTAAAACAGGCTTTTCTATTTGTGTGACAGACTGATCATTCTTCTTTCACTCTCTCCAGGATGAACTACTTTTGCGACAATGATTCACACATGCAACAATCTATTTTCAGTGTAATTAAGCTAAAACACGTGATGTTCTGTGGGTGTACAGTCTGGACACGCAGGACATTAAAGTTGTGAGTTATGTCATGGCTTTTTCACATGTCAGGCGTTTAATCAGAGAGACTTCTGCCACTATAAATGAGTTTTTTTCACAAGGATGTAGCTGCAGACAGTGACAGTTTGGTGACTGCCAAAATGTGTTTTCCCAAAGAAGAAAACTCAAGAAATCAAATTCGTATTCACAAAGAAATCACACACATAGTTTATAGTTTGTATTTGTAACCGGGTTTCTGATGGGTCTTCAAAAGTCTAAGAGAGTCTGAAATGGAAAGTTTGAATTTAAGGCCATAAAAAGTCTTACATTTGCTGTTGTAGGTCTTAAAAATGCTTGCACTGGTCTTAATTTCTTTTAATATATTTAACGAAGCCATTTTGGTTAGATTACCTGATCTATTTTACACTACTTGAACTTTTTTGTCAGCAAATTTTCAATAATATTTTCAATGATAAAACACATTTGGTTTGTATTTACCGTTATTTGGTTGATGTAGTAGATAGAATGCTCGGTTGCTGTGTAAATGTCCTTATTTATTTGTTTGTTAATTCATTAGATTTTTCACAATTGTAGCAAAATAAATTATATCAAATCAATTTATTTATTTATAGCCCAAAATCAGTCGTCTCTGAGGACTTCCCAAGATTATTCATTTTAGCAAATATGAATAATAGGAAATCAAAATAAAACAATACATATTCAATGAAATAATTGATCAAACATGTCAAAGCAGATTATTAGTAGAGCAGATGAATGATTGTCCAGAGCATCCCCTGTCCTTAGACCCTCCTTCTCGGCAAGGAAAACTCAAAAAAAATAACATTGGGGGAAAAAGAGAAACCTCAAGGAGAACCACAGTGAAGAAGGGATCCACTCCTATGGACGGACAGGCTGTAGATGTAGCTAAGGCAAAGTTATAGAGTTTATGTTTGTGGAGCCAGAGTCCATAAGCAGAGGGAAACGACTCGTCTAGCAGGACCAGGACAGGCCAATCCTGGAGAGGAAGGTGGGGCGGAGGTCCAAGCATCAGGTCACTGGAACAGCAACGATCTGAAACAGTTCTCGGGGAGTGGGACAGGGGACAAGTGAATAGCAAAGAACAGACATGTACTGTATTATTATTTACAAGAAAGGCAGAAGTGAGAGGATAGTGCTCAAGTTGCCATATCTTAAGAAGATTCTGCAAAAAAAAGCAGTAGAGTGAAATACTAGACATTTTGACTCGTGAATAGGTCTTAAATGTGACCTAATAATAAAATAATAAAAATAATAAATGCAATTATTTTAAATAATTATGCTTTGAAAAAAAAATCATGTTTTTAACAAATTATTAATCACGCATTTAAAAAAAAAAAAAAAAACATTATTGTCCCTTTAATGATTGTTTTAATATTCTCATATACTTACAATGAGAGATTGATTACTAATAATATATTATGTGTGATATCTAACTAATAATATATTATGTGTGATTTGTCACGTGACTCACGAAGGTGACGTCATCCACACGTTTTGTTTTCCCAGCGTGTCGTTACGTGACGTCTGCAGCGTCTCTGCTGTAGTTTTACTTTCAGTTTGGAGATGATGTCAAATGAAGCATGAATACGACTTGATTCTTTGGATGGATACAACTCCTGAAGCGCTAACTTCAGCAGCCTTAGCGGTGAGTTGACGACAGGGCCGGAGTGGGACTCATTTTCAGCCCGGGAAATTTTGAATGGACCAGCCCTCTGACAAATAAAAATGTAAATATGTATGCGATTATTAATATTATTTTTTACTTTTATTATAGGTGCTCAAATGAATGGGTTATTTAGCGCCCCAGCAAAGTCAACTGAATCGTTATTTTTTAAATATAACATGGTTTTGATGTAGCCTAATTAAGGGGGGTCTGGGGGAATTCTCCCCCAGGAGAATTTTTTTAAATTCTGTGCAATTTCCTGCATTTTGGTGAGTTTTAGATGTGATATTCTCATTATGTGATGTAATTTTACAATAATAAAAAAGACATGAGTCAGTTTATTAACAATATAATTATTATCAAATTCTAATATCAATTTAACATTTTTCATGTTAGATGAGCCCCCCTTTAAAGGTCCTCATTTTTTTTTAAACCGGCCCTGCTCTTCCCAGCGCAGACCGTGGAGAGGCACGGAGCCTTTGCAGCAGTGACAGTGGAGCTGGGGCTGTAGACGTTCTAAAAACACCACAAACTTGGATAAGGACGTCTGAACTCATGTTTAGTATCACTTTTACATCACCTGTGTCTTGGGACAGTGAATGAAATGCTTCGTAACGTCCCGTCAAATTCCGCGTGCGCGCCCTATTGAAATTAATGGCATTTTTTAGTAAAGGCGAAAACAATCATAACTCTGTGAATCTGAGGTCTATCTTCGTGAAATAAAAAGTGTCTGAAAGCTTGTGAGTAGTAGAGTGTCACTGTGGACTTCAAAACACTCACAAGACTCAGGATTTCCATGTTTTAGCTTATTTAGGCGGGATCAGCCAGGTTACAGCACAGCAGCTTTACGCACATGCGGCTCTCTCTCCCTCGTGTCGTTTCTGAATGTTTCTGAATGAGCCAAAGAGCCGCACTCAGATTGGTCAATAGCCGCATGCGGCTCGCAAGCCTCGGGTTTGCCACCCCTGCTCTAGAGCGACTGCCCTGTCTCTGCAACAGAACGGGAAATGTGGGCTGACTTGGGACGGGGCTCGGGTCGCTCCAGTCACATCTGTACAAACTGCACTGACATGTATGTGGTCCACACCGGCCCGCGGAGCCCCCGGCCCTTCGGGAAGTCTCCCGACTCTCCCGATTAGCCACGCCGGGCCTGGTTGACGACACACGCTGTTCTCCGCTGGCGCTGCCCACACACGTCAGTCCCGTCACTGAAGACGTAAGACGTGTTTGCGGTTTACCATGAGTTGTAAAAATTCTACGAATAACCTACCGTGGGGGAAAATATCCGCGATTATTGAAAAAACGGTTAATCTTGACATCCCTAGTCGGGACCCGTGAAATAATAACTTATTCACAAATTCACATTTATTCTATACAGTATGTAAGTCTCACTGGAGAATAAGTCGCACCCCCTGTGCAAAGTGCAACATATATAGTCCAGAAAATATGGTAAAGACTTCACCAACTGAGCTTTTATTTGGATTGTACCACATAAGAAAAACCAAGACAGAGAAAACTTGCAGATGGCGCTGTATTTTTTATTTTTATTTTGCTGCAAAGAACCACAACATGGACAACAAAATCTCCACACAAAAACACTTTTACAACAGACGATTCAAAAAGCTCTGTATCAAAAGCTGATGTTGTTTTTGTCCTGTTTTGACTCACAGAAAATATTTATTTATTCAACACGAGCAGCGGGAAATTCATTTAAGGCTCAAAGCAACAGGTTTCACAGTTTAATCAGACGAAAAACACGGTCGACGTATCATACAAAGCCTGTACACAAGGCAGGAAAATACCACGGCTTTGGTGAGAAAACAGGCCTTAGACGTTTCCCTGATTATTACAGTGAGAAGCAGCGTGTTTATGACATTATGTGCGCGTCAAACGAACCTGAACGATGCTAAATGCTTTTCTTGATCCTGAGATTGTGATAAGGCGCCAAATAAACTCAAGTTATTTATGTGCAAGCAAAGATACAAAACGTTTGCAAATTATATTGTGAAGTTTAAGATTTTTTTGTAATACTGACATGAAGAGTTTTTTATTTGGATTCTACAATGTCACAGCTTTGTTTGTGTTTTGATGATTGTAATCTTTACAATTTCATTGTTTGGAACAGGCTCTTTTAACAACTGTGCACTAGCTAGCTCAGTGTCTTAAAGTCAATGCTAACATTCATTAAAATGGACCAAATTTATGAACAACCAACTAAATTTTAAGTAAATAGCTCTACTGTGCAAGTGTCATGCACAGTTTTCGGTCGACGTCACTTTCCGTTCTACTGTGCATGTGTTATGCAGAAAGAGTCGCTTTCCATCTGGTTAGCTGGGGAAACTTCTTTGATAAAAACAACAAAACATGACGAGAGCAGCTGTTTTGGATCAGGTATGAACCGGTCTGACAGACGTCTGTCTCCTGAAGCTTGAGACAGTGTTTTTTTTTTGCAGTTTTTTCACCTGAATGTAATTTTTAAGGGTTGTAGGGTTACATTTCATTCACAAATGTTGATTTAGCAGCAGAACTTTTGTTTTATCATGATAAACTCTTGTAGTTAGCTGACAGCAGCACTTTTTCGAATTGTTTCCACTGCCCTGCAGAGGTTCAAGTCCTATCTAGAAGACAGGAAGTATTTTGTTGAAATTGGAAATTGCGTGTCTGAGTGCATGGCCTGGACGTGTGGTGTGCCTCAGGGGTCAATCTTGGGACTCCTTCTGTTCAATCTAGTACGCAATAATAATGTGTGCTATCACAACTATGCAGACGACACTAACAGCAGGTGAATAATGGGCCAGTGAATTCACTCTGTCACTACATCCAACAGATCAGTGTGTGGATGCAAAACAACTTTCTCCAGCTAAACTCAGACAAGACTGAAGTTATCATTTTTGGCCCACAGAAACAAAGAGAAAGTGTCAGTAGTCAACTTCAGTCTCTCTCTCTGAAACCTTTAAGTCAAGTTAGAAATCTGGGGGTAATAATGGACTCAGACTTGAACTTTAACAGCCACATTAAGTCAATAACATCAGCAGCTCTGTCATGTCAGTACATCTCTGACATGTTAGTGCCTCATGAACAATCTCAGACTCTGAGGACCTCAGGGACCGGCCAATTTGTGTTGTAATTGTGATGCATCTTTTCCTGCCTTGTAAAGCACTTTGAACTGCTGAATACAAATAAGTTTGCCTTGCAGGCGGCTCTTTCTGCAGGTCGAATGTGCGTGCATCACCAGTGTTGATAAAAAATCCATCTATAAGAGAGACTGTTGCTCTAGAGGAGTCATAGAACGTAGCATATTAGACAAGGCGCTAACACTGAGCTGACCAGGCGCTGTTGTGCAAAAAGCCTATTCTATAATTCATCGGATTGTTTTTATTTTTTAGTATCTCTTCATTAAGTCAAAAGTGCATGAACCAGATGAGAAAACGTACATTCAATTGGTTTAAAATAGACTTCTTCTTAGGTAGCTTTCGATTCAAAATTAAATGTATAACTAAAAGTAAAAAAAACATACAAAATAATCAAAAACGGCTGAAAAAATACCACTTATGTGTAATAAAGTCTTTGCAGGCAGTGCTGGTTTTACAACGCAAATATACAACTTCATGTTTTTCTTCTCTTGTTACTTAAACCAAACATTTGAATAGCCCTTTTTCAATTAAAACCCCCAAATACTGACACAAGGCTACTGCAAACGCAAAAACAAAACCACGTTATTGACAATTACCACGATAAAATCAACCCTGTTCATCCCTTTGACAAACACGTACAGAATATTTACACTTTTAAACTCTTTTATCAAAATATACAACTTTGAATTAGCTCTTTTTTGACACGTACATATTTACATTTACATGAAAAATAAAGTAGATTTTTCAGGCTTAAATATTGTATGAGCAGAGAGATGTGTATATGAGGTAAAATGTGAGCAAACAGAAAAACAGATGCAATATTTAAGGAGATGGACTGAGAAAGTTACAGGAAAGTTGTGCCTGTGGACGACTCACTCTTTTAAAAGAAGTCGAACCTTCAGATTAAGCTACTGCGTTTATGTTAGTTCATCAATTATCGTGTCTGTTGGCTTCACTCTCTGATTTGAGCTGAACATATATTCTGTTTGGTCAATCCTTCAAGCTTAGAAGTGATCAGGCCTCCTCTTCTGCTTTTGTGACGCTGCAGAGACACAGACACTTCCCCTGTGCTGCACTCAACACTGACCGAAGCAAACAGTTTGGACAACAAATACATGTCCTACACCTCATAAGCTATCAACCAATCTGTATTTTGCATTAATAGGACAAGAATAGGCTGAACTACACACACAAATAGCTGATGAACTAATACAGACCTTAGCCAACGTGTTCTCATGGATTGCGTAAATAGCACGCCATGACAAATTGCGTGTCACGACGACGCCCTCTGCCTGTTTTGGCGTGCAATTACACGCTCGTTTTTCAAGCGTAGTCTGGACACGTCTAGTGATTGACGACAAACACGAGGTTTTTCAAGGGATTAACGGCAAAATTTAAGTCTGAAGTTACAACAATGGGTAAGTTTAGTCTTGGCTTGGAGTTGGTTAAGGTTAGGATTAGGATTGTGTAAGTTTTCATGAATAATAACACCAACATTCACCATTGAAATGAACTGGGACAGAAACGTGTCAAATACACACCACAAAATAGAAGTAGCTATGACACACTGTTTACAATAGCGTGGTATTGACAGCTTATCCATGAACAGGCTGCCTTATCCAATGAGGAACAGGCTGCCTTTTTATTTGATTGATTTAGCTATGAACTATGCGTCTGCTTGCTGTCTTAATATTTATCATAACAAATAATCAAAATAGTAAACTAAAAACCCTGTTTTACAAAATTGTGCTTACATAATGATAATTTTTGTTATTATCATTATTAATTAGGGTTAGGGCTTGAATATGGCTCGTGAGGAAAAATATTTGCCCTGAACTAATAGGCTGTGTGCACGGAATTTCAGTTGGCTTGCGATTGTTCAAAAATGCTAACCTCTGTACATACAACCATTTCCTGTTAGCGTTAGCCATTATGTTCTTTTTAAACACAGAAGTGTCTCTGATGAAATATTCCTCTGATATGTAAAGTCTTTAACATGTTTTCTGTAACATTCACCACAACTGTCTGATCTAAAGAGTATTTATTAGTTTTAAACTGATGTAATGAAAACCTCATTATTGAAGAGTATTGAACAGGAAGTCGTTGTATGTACAGGATGTGGTATTTTAAACCAAAACAAGACAACTGCACTCAGCCAATACGTCTGTAGATTTTATCGAAATAATTATCGCAGCGAAATAGGACAGATTTCTGCAGAGAAGCCTGATAAAACATGAAGCTATTTGTAATCGTATGATTTTTTCTCTGATAAGACAGTTATAATAAGCTATAAGATGTACCTGAAAGTATCCGGCTTTTCTGTTTATCAGAGAAAAATCAAACGATTAGTAATCAAAGCAGACAGAATGAATTTACCAAGCGTTATGAAGCTATTTTACCAAAAACAATTTAGATTTTAGTATTTCTGTCCATAAAGGTCAGTCAGTGTCACATGAAGAGTGAACAGAGGTGGAGCTCAAAGGAGGAGCAGAGGCTCAGGCCCCCCTTTGGCCCCACTGCAATCATATTGTATTCATTAAATTAGACATCGTTTGCATTAGATTTGTTGTTCAGCCTCTTCGAGATTTAGGGAAAATGCATCTGTTTTATTCAAGACTCAGGCGGTCTTGCATTATCTCTTTACTGTGAGAAATTAACTTCTGTTTTGACTTGACTGATTAAGATCCGTAGAAAAGATTGGAGGCCCCCTGAAGCTGTTTTTTGCTCAGGGCCCCCGAAATGTTAGATCGGCTCTGGATCTGAAGCTGAAATACCTGGTTTCCACACAAGTATTAATTATAATATGGCTCTTTATCCAATGTTTCAGTTTTTCTCCAACTCATATTGAAAGTCCAAGTCTCTATTTGGATGAAAATTCTAGTTTAAATGTTTTGTTTAGGTCTAATAATGAGTTGTTCATATGTTAGAACTTGTTCAACTTATGCTGGTTGTAAAGAATCTTCAATAAAGACTGATTGTGCTGCAAACATGTCAGACATCCCCAAATAATCTTCCGTTCTATCCAAACTCTTTCTAATTATTGCTGCGCTTTGGTAAAACGAGTCATCCGGCTGATTAGTCAGACACTTTTGTTGCCTCTTGTGTGAAACCAGACTCTGGATATAAATTATTCAGGATTGACCGCAGACGAGATTCAGTTCAGACTTCTGGATTCTGTGAGTTTTTAAATGAGCCGAGTCTGGCCACAGGACACAACGCTGTAACACGGACCGACCGAACCGATGAATAAAACATGGCAGAAGAGCTGGTTTTCTGAAAAATAATCTTCTCTCAGACCACTGTTGCTTACGCTGCAAAAATATAACAGAATATTTATCTTAATTGGAATAGCTTGGCCCGGATTCTAATCAATTAATTACTGAGACTTTTCTGATTGAATGTCATACTGAATGTCATTACACTTTTCTCTGCTTCGTTCAGGCCCAGAAACTTTGGCACAAGAGCTGAAGTTGCTATAGTAACCGTACTTTGTTCAGCCAAATTAAGAACTTTATTTCTGACAAACGCTTTGCAAGAAGTTGGTCAAAGCAATGTGTAGTTAAGCTGTTGGAAAAGTTGAGGGAACGGCGAGTCGCAGAGCAAAGTCTGAACTCAGATGTGTCATTCTCCAATTATATATAGTTATTTGCCAAATTTGAGTCAGTCATGCTGGTTTAGTTTGGCTTAAATTGACAGAAATAGTTTAAAATGTTCTCTGCCAGTTGTAGTCCTAAAACGCCAATAATGGGATTTTGGAATTTGAATTTTCCAAGCTTAATTAAAACAAAGTAGTTAAAGTGACATTGTGTTAAATCGAATTCATAACCTCATTAAAATAGAAAGCTAAAACATACATTTGGTCAGTCTTCATTGGTACGCATCAAACGTGGAATATTAAAGCCAAAGAAGTAAGATTTCCATGGAAACAAGCAAGAGAAGGCTCAACTTCAAGACACAAAAGAGTCAATAGATGACTTGCAACATACGTCACTTCTGAAAGGTGAAAACACAGGTTGCGTACATTGTTAATTGATTTTGGATTACGCAGTTTGCAAACTCCAGGAAATGCTTGGTCTTGGTCTTTCCCTTCCCTGAGAAAAAGTGTATTGTGATCCCGGAATGAGCAGAGCCAATCTACGGCCTATTGACCCTATTTTGTCCCGCCTACTTTTCTAGGGCATGCACTTCCTGTTTAGCTGCATTTAGCCTGTAGATTTCAGGCGATGGGTTTATTTTATCTGTCATTACATTTAGTTAAAATTGCCCCACAAGACTGACAAACAAACACGTTAGCTACCTTAACAGAGCTAAACAGGAAGTGCGTTTCCAAGCCAAGTGGGCAGGACAAAATAGGGTCAATAGCTCTGGGTAAATTGCCGGAGGAAAGGCTATCGCTTCTTCTGTGGATTGAGCAGAGTGGCTTTTGTACATGCAGAGCCTTTTCTCTTCAGAGAAGTCAAATGTCACGGGTTCAGTCTGAGACTAAAGGTTGAATGAGCTGTAGAACCGAAAGCTACTATCGTACTAACATGAGTGGTTATGGAGGGGCACCTGGGAACGTCCCTCACTGATCATGGAGAGGAGGTGGAGTTTCACGCTCCAGCAATAGCCTTCTCTGAAAGTGGCCTGCGTGGGTTAGCTTTGTGTGGAGAGCTGCTCTGTGAAGTGGTAAATGGTCTATTTATATAGCACTTTACTACATTTCAAGACACTCAAAGCACTGTACAACCTAGAATGCACTCACGCAGTGTTACAGACACTGAGGCAATGTGGGTTAAGTGTCTTGCCCAAGTACACAACGACATTCAACTCACTCCTGTCGTCTCCCATCCACGTACTAACCAGGCCCTAACTTGCTTAGCTTCTGAGATCTGACAGGATCAGGCTTTGACAAACGTGTGGTCACTCGTACTTCATTGAAATATAATATCTCATACAATATATTTTGCTGTTTTCACCTTCTCCTCATCCTTTTCCAGCAGCCTTTTACAAACTGAAACTAATTTAACTGAAAAACACATTGATGAACAATTTAAATATGTAATAAGCCAACTTTAAGTGAGCTCTTTTCAATTCTGACAGCAAATCTGACCAAATAATTATCAAAACTGAATCTTGGCTTAAATACGGTTACTATAGCAACATCACTGTATTAAATAAGACCATGTTTTTCCAAATAAGGTCATAACAAAATATACACAAAAGGACATAACTAAATCCCAGTGCAGATATTCTTTTTTTTTTTTTCCAGTATTCTTTGACCCATGTTTTTCAGAGTTATCCATCGAGGATTGTCCAACTCAAATCACAGAGATATTCCCGATGTCGCGAAAGTCCTTGGTAATTCCGCTTCCAGTTTCATATTTACAGATAAAGCAGCAAAAATATTTCCAATTTCAGAAAGAATGAGAGAATGCGGGGTGGTCTTGAGGTGAAATTCTTGCAAGTATTTTTTTCTGAAATGGCATTTGCGGTTGTAAACGTTTTCTTTAATTGTCTTGAATGTGTTAAATCCAGTTTCCATTCACCAAAGTTCAAAAAATCCTCCATAAAGTATCTGTTCTGTGATGGAGAAATCGTCTTTAAGGTGTTTAATTACAGTGGTTGGTGATGTAAGACAATTACGAGGAAAAGGTCCAAACATCCACGAGGCGTTGCTGGATATTTCTGGTTGTTTTGCAGTTTTTTCCTGTATGTGCTTTTATCTAAAAACGTGTTTTCAAGAAGCATACGAACTTGAAAGTTTAAGGTTCCCATTAATTTGTTCCCCGATGTTATAGATAAATGTTGCGGCAAAGTGAATGTGCCAAGGTTGTTCATGTGTTTCTTCCAAGTTTGTCACGTTACAGAAGTAATTTACTCTTTTGTCATTTCGTCTGATTCGAACTTTGAATATCATTCCTTTGCTGCATTCCAGACAACAAGGAAGTCAGATATTTCCCTGCTGAAAATGACCAACTAACCTAAAAGTAGTATTTGTAAACCAATAAAAAACCTGTAACCATCAATTACATCGTATTTTGCGTCCAAGTTCACAAGTAGGATTTCCAGATCAAGTTTGGAGCATTGTCATTGGGAGGTTTGTCATTACCCACTTCGTACCAGTAGCACACTTTATACCTTTAGATTTACTTATCTTACATTGTTTTATCCGTTTTATTTAAACATTTACAAAACCAAACTGTTAGCACAAAACCCCCTGAAACAAAGCAAATGACTATAATTGTTTCAAAGCCGAAAATGCCAGATTAAGCTAGTTCAGGCTGCTAAATCTTTGCTTAAAATGGCGATAAATAGATTTTGGGCTTTCTAATGGCAAACTTTTGTGAGATATATTCATAAATATCAATATAAATAAATAATACTAACTGTACACTTGGTCTTAAAAGACGTAATCTTGGCCTGCGTAGTTGCACAAAAGGTAGCCTACAAAGTGGGCAGAGGTACAAAGTGGGCACTGACAAGGTTCCTCAATTTGAGTCATTGCCAAATTTGAGTCAAAATTGGATATGTGCATGCCCGGAAGCTTCTGCTCAAACCTTTGTCTTTGACTATGGCAACGTCTACAACTTAGAAAATGACATATAAATGATTTTCTTTCAACTGACAGAGAACACTCATTTCTGGCTATTTAAACAATAGAAATAGAGATAAGCTAACAACTAGCATGATTGACTCAATTTCAGCAAATGACTTTGATGACTCTAATACTAGTTGCCTGAAAACTCAAACTGCTGCTAGCAAACAACTACTGTTAGCAAACAACAGTTGTTTGTGTCGTGTCAACTTTCGTCCGGAAGACCCGATTAATCCGGAAAGTCCTTTTTAGGCCAACGACGCATGCGCAGACCAAAATTACTTTTAAACACATTTATTATATAAATAATATTAACTGTACATTACACTTGTAAGTGTACAGTTAATATTATTTCTTTATATTGATATTTATGAATGTATCTTGCAAAAGTTTGCAATAGAAAGCCCAAAATGGCACATTTATTTATCGCCATTTTAAGCTAGCAGATAGCAGCCGGAACTAGCTTAATCAGGCATTTACGGCTTTAAACAGAATCATCTCATTTTATAATCATTTGCTTTGTTGAACTCTGTAAGGGAATTTTGTGTTTAATAGATTAGTTTTGTCTGTGTTTAATTAAAATTTCAATACGAATAAAACAATGTAAAAGAAGTAAGGCTAACGGTACGAATCGGGTCTTCCGGTACGAAAAAGGACATGACAGTTAGCAAGCAACTACTGTTAGCAACCAACTGCAGTTAGCAAACAACTGCTGTTAGCAACCAACTACTGTTAGCAACCAACTGCTGTTAGCAAACAACTGCTGTTAGCAACCAACTGCTGTTAGCAACCAACCACTGTTAGCTGTTAGCAAACAACTGCTGTTAGCACACAAGCAAACGAGGTAGGTTAAAGTGACATTGTGTAACTTTCTGGTGGTAAAAAGTTAATTTCATAATTTCATTAAATATAAAGCTAAAACATTAGTTTGGGTCAGTCTTCGTTGATGAACATTATAGCCAAAGAAGTAAGAGAAGGCTCTTCTGAGACACAAAAAAGTCACTTATACTGAGACATAAGCCTGTTCATAGAAAAGATATATATTTTATCAATCATAATCCAAAAAATATACTTTTGTCAAGTCCATTTTTAGCTAAAAAGTTACACAATGTGCCTTTAACCTGCACTGTTTCAACTAAAATCTAATCAATCAATTTTTGCAAAATTCACTGATAAAAATTAGGCAGAAAGAAGCTAAACATATGTTATCAGGTGATTTTGAAGTGCAAAAGCTTTTTTTTTTTCTTCTTTTTCAATTAAAATATGTAATTGCGTAGCCTTTATTCACCTTATTCTGCCTGCCCACTTTTTTGGCTGCATACTTTTGATTTAGCTGCAGTTGTCCTAAGTTACATTCAGGCCCGTCAGTAGAAAGGCCTGGGGCAAGGACACCTCATGTTGGCCCCTACATAAATTAATATGAAAATAACTATTTGAACCCCTAAGAAGCTGAAGTCCAGGACAAAAGATCGCTTTGCCCCTCGTCGACTCCTTATGATGCAGAATTCAGTTACACATTATATATTTGAGACAGACAAGCTAACATGTGCTGCCAAGATAATTGGGTTGGGCAGGATAAGGTGAATATTAATTTTGTCCTGGCTTTACATGCAGAGAAAAGCGTGCGAGCAGCAAAAAATCTCCTTGAACGTCTTGCGCATTTCTTGGCTGCGAAACGCGTAAATAATTGGATCGATCACGGAGTTGCACATGATCAGAATGAGGTACATGTTAAAATGCGACATGAAGCAGGTGCAATAGGGGTTTCTGGGGCAGGTAATCATTAGAATAAGATGTAGGAAAAACGGCGCCCAGCACACCACGAAAACACCCAGCAGGATCGTCAGCGTGATAGCTCCTTTCATGTTAGCGCGCTGCTGGATCGGCGCGTTCCCCGGCAGAGCTGCGATGCGCTTCATGTGCAGCCGCGCCAGCAAGAACATGTGCACGTACAACGACGCCATGAGAACCAGCATCGTGAAAAACATCGTGATGAGACAGATAAGAACCGTCGTGCTTTCCGAATAGATTATGAACAAAACTCCGGATATAGTGCAGACAGTCCAAATGACGCTAATCACTAGCATAGCCCTGCGTATCGTGACGATGTTGTGATATCTTAGCGCGTAGAAAATCGTTATGTATCTGTCCACGGCGATGGCGAGGAGGCTGCAAATTGACGCTAACAGAGAGCTGCAAATTAGCGAATCGAAAACGTTATCCATGCTGCGGATCAGCGTAACGGGAATAGTCACAGTGCCTCCGTTTATCAGCGCTATCACGATCGTTTCTGACGCATTTGAGACGCTGACTAGCATGTCCGCGACGGCTAAGCTGCAGATGAAAAAGTACATCGGAGAATGCAGGTTTTTGTTCTTGATGATGGCCGCCACGACTAAAATATTCTCCAGCAAGCTGATGATTCCCAGCGTGAGGAAAACTTCCGTGGAGATCAGGAGCTGCTCGTAGCATCCAGTCGAAGAGTCCTTTTCGTCCGGTAAGTCTTTGTCCAGAGGGAATTCCGCGTGGCTGCTGCTGCTGTTGCCGCGCGACGTAGCTGCTCTGCGTCAGCCGGTGTGTCACGTTCATGGTCGTTGTTTTGTAGATTCACAATGCTTAAATCTGTTAATTATTCATTCAGAAGTTCGAATGGATTTCTACAAATTAGACAGAGCTTGTGAATTGTCCTTGCACATTGTTCGTGTCAATGCAACTCATGAATGAATCTGTTAAAAGAAAAGGACAGTTTCACATAAAGTCACATTTCAAGCTGAAAATATTAATTAATTACAATGCCATTCATAGAAGAAGAGTTAAGCTGTAATGGTCAGTCCAAATCAAAATGCAAACGGTGAAATTCCACTGGATCAGTTTAAGTCATTGTATTGTTTTGTCATTCACCAAAGCTCCTTCTTCCAAAAAATTGTGAGAATGGACAAAATGCGAAGGACAACAGTTGGAGAATCAACTTAAGTCAGTGTTCATTTTTCTTTTCTCAATTCACCAAAGCTGCTTCTTCTTCCAACAGATGCAACTCCATAAAATTATTTACAAAAATGTTTACTTCATGTCACATTTCAAGGTGAAAAAATCCATGAACTTACAAGGTCATTCTTGTTGTGCAATTGAGTTTTAACAGCTGAAGATTGCAGCAGAAATTACCAGTTGTTGGTTTCAATCAAATTGCAGAAGTCAAGTCGGTTTTTATTTTTCTTCTTCTTCTTGGAACAGACGTAACTTCGTACAACAATGTCACATTATATTAGATTGAAGATGCCAGCCAGCAAATTGGTTTTATCCATTGATGATTCTAAGGGTAAGTGCCAGCAGTTTGTCCAAATCAAACTGAAAACTTCAAGTCAGTGTTTATTTTCCTTTTCTTGGTTCACCAAAGGTTCTTTTTTTTTTCCACGAACGCGAAGGACACATTCACTTTATATCACATTTCAAGCTGAAAACATCCATTGTTTCCACACACAACGGAGCTTTATTACCTGAAGATTCCAGGAGCAATTGCCAGTCTTTTGTCAAATTGTAAACATAAGTCAGTGTCTATTTTTCTTTTCCCCGTTCACCGAAGCTTCTTCTTGGAACAGACGTAATTGCGTACAGCGAAGTCCCTTTATATTACAGTTGTAGTTGCCACTTAGCAAGAAAGCAATTTGATTTTATCCATTTTAGTATCCAGCAGTAATTACTAGTAGTTTGTCCAAATAAAATTGCACAAGAGTCCAGTTCCTTTTCTCAGTTCACCGAAGCTTCTTCTTGCAATGGACAAACGTTCTTTTTCTCACAGTTCAAATTGTTGTTGAATGCCATTTGTGTTGTTGAACTAAGCATTCTACAAGGTTTCATTGGTTGAATATTCCAGCAGCTGTTCAGTTGTAGAGTTGAGCAGTAATTTCCAGTTGTTTGTCTAAATCAAATTGCCATCAAGTCAGTGTCCATTTTTTGTTTTTCGGTTCACTGAAGTTTCTTCTTTTTCCAACAGACGTAACTCTTAAAAAGAATTGTCAAAACACACAGGACAAGGTCAGATTATTTTACAAAATAAAGTTTATCCGTTGAAGATTCCCAAGGTGAAAGCCAGTTGCTTATCCAAATATCAGTTCCTTTTCTCTCAACGAATCTTCTTCTTCCAACAGACGAATGAAAACGAAGGAAAAGTTAATTTTCTCAAAGTTCAAGTTGTTGATCTCCATTAATTTACAAGGTCCTTCATATTTGTTGAACCAAGTCGCAACAAGGTTTAATCAACTGAAGATTCAGCAGTTTTTTCAGTTTTAGAGTTAAGCTGTAATTTCCAGTCGTTTGACTAAATCAAGTCAGTGTTCATTTTCTTTTCTCGGTTCACTGAAGTTTCTTGACAAGGTCCATTTATTTTACACCGACAAGCAATTTGGTGTTATTTGCTGAAGATTCTCAGAGTAATTGCCAGGTGTTTCGTCAAATCTGTTCAATTCACCAAAGCTCTTCGAACAGACGTCAATGCAAAGATAAAACGAAGAACAATTGTCACATTTCCAGTTGACGATATCTATTAATTTACAAGGCCATTCATAAGCTACAAGAAACAAGCAAACAACTGGGTTTTATCAATGAAGTTTGAAGCAGTATTACCAGTACTAGTTTTTTCTTCTTCCAACGAACATAATTCTAGAAAATAATGGACAAAACACGATGGATTCCCAGTTATTTGGCTAAATCAAATTGCAAATATCACCAACAAACAAACCAGAAATGAATGGATGAAAAGTGAAGGACAAATGAATTTTATATCTTATCTTAAGCTGAAAATATCCATTCATTTACAAGGCCACTTGTGTTGAAAGGAGAAGGCAACTAGGTTTTTTTAATTGAAGATTCCAGCTGTAATTACCAGTTGTTTGTCTGAATCAAATAGCTTTTTCTTGGCCATATTGCCTAATTTTATATCACACTTGATTCTGATAAAAATCCATTCATTTAGTTCTTTTCCAGTGTCATTTTTTCTTGTCAAAGCTGCTTTTTAATCCAACTATTGTAACTCCATGAAAGAAAGGACTAAAAAGCGAAGGACGAGTTCAATTCTTATCACAATTTCTAATAACGACAAGCCCATTCATTAGCTGAGCCATGTTTTATCAACTGGGGATTCGAGTTGTAATTTCCACGGCAGGCGATGAGTAGAAGCTGCGCATATGCTTGAATGAATAAAAGAGTTCGAGGTCAAATGGATAATTATTTTCCAGTGTCAATGGCGCTTTTGAGTGCGATGTTGTTTTTAAAAGAGAGCGTGGAACAGCTGAGTTAATATCCGTCCAGTTTTTGCACGGTTTGTCTTGCTGAATTGCTTTCGGACCAAAAAATACAGTCCAGGTGATGCTTCTTTTTGTCCAGCTTTCACAAAATATCCAAAGTCACTGCCAGTTTTTGTCAAATTACAAGTTAAACAAGGTTATTTGGAAGTTCGTCCAATCAACGCAATCCTGGTCTTTGTTTGAGTCCAGTGTTTGCAGAAGTTATGAATGGATCGATATTGTGAGCTATTTTAAGCTGGTTTTGATGCTGGTTTTGACTCAATTTTGCAGTTTTCAGTAAAATCCATGAAAGCAAAAAGGCTATCCCATGCGTCTTTAGCTAAAAACTGAAAAATCGTCGAGTTGTGAGTTTGAATCCAGCGTGCAAAAGCGGTTCTCCGGGTAAATGTGATTCTTGTCTTGTTTGTTGAGTCTTGCGTGGTGAAAAAAGGTCTGATTTCATTGATAAAATATTGTCCGTTCATAAAAAAAAGTGTTAGTGGAGAGAGGAGGATGTAACGGAGCCGTGTTGTGGTGGTAGTTTGCAGTCTCCTCTCGCCTCTTTGCCTTTCGTTTTAAAGCGGCGAGAATGAGACGCAGCAGAGCTGGAGGGGACTTTGATATGAGGGGGAGAGAGAGAGAGAGAGAAAGGAGGGGGTGACGTGAAGAGGGGGAGGGAGAGAAGAGCTAGGGAGAGAGAGAGAGAGATAGCATGGAGAGAGAGAAGGAGAATGGGTGGTGGTGTGAAAAGGGAGGGGGAGAGAGAGTGATACAGGGAGAAAGAAGAGAGTAGGAGGGACAGAAAAGAATATTAGAGAGAGAGAAAGAACAGAGAGAGGGGGGTGGAGGAAGAGGGGGAGAGAGGAAGAAGGGGTGAGAGGAAGGGAGAGGGGAGAAGGATAGTTGAAATAGGGAGGGAGAAAGAAGAGAGGGAAGGGAGAGAGATGGGGTGAGGAGAAGAAGAGAGAGAAAAATGGGGGTCCTGAGAGAGGAGGGAAGAGGCAGAGGGATAGCACAAAGAGAGAAGGAGGCGGAGGGATGGGTTGAGGACAAAGCGAGTAGAGATCGGAGAGAGAGAGAGAGAGAGAGAGAGAATGGTGGTGATGTGAAAAGGGAGGGGGAGAGAGAGTGATACAGGGAGAAAGAAGAGACTGGGAGGGACAGTAAAGATATGAGAGAGAGAAAGAACAGAGAGAGGGGGGAGATGGAGGAAGAGGGGGAGAGAGGGAAGAAGGGGTGGAGAGGAAGGGAGAGAGAGAAGGATAGTAGAAATAGGGAGGGAGAAAGAAGAGAGGGAAGGGAGAGAGATGGGGTGAGGAGAAGAAGAGAGAGAAAAATGGGGGTCCTGAGAGAGGAGGGAAGAGGCAGAGGGATAGCACAAAGAGAGAAGGAGGCGGAGGGATGGGTTGAGGACAAAGCGAGTAGAGATCGGGAGAGAGAGAGAGAGAGAGAGAGAGAGAGAGAAGAGAATGGGTGGTGATGTGAAAAGGGAGGGGGAGAGAGAGTGATACAGGGAGAAAGAAGAGAGTGGGAGGGATAGTAAAGAATATGAGAGAGAGAAAGACAGAGAGAGGGGGGAGATGGAGGAAGAGGGGGAGAGAGAGAAGAAGGGGTAGAGAGGAAGGGAGAAGGATAGTAGAAATAGGGAGGGAGAAAGAAGAGAGGGAAGGGAGAGAGATGGGGTGAGGAGAAGAAGAGAGAGAAAAATGGGGGTACTGAGAGAGGAGGACGATGAGGAGAGGGAGAGTAGAGATAGGGAGAGAGAAAGAGAGTGGTAAGGAGAGGGAGGTGGAGGTGAGGGTGAGGGAGAGTAGGTGGAGAAAGGTAGAGAGAGAAGAGGAGAAGAAGAGTAAAGACTGGAGGAGAGAGAAAGAACCCAGAGGGGGAAGAAGAGGAGGGGGTAATGAGAAAGGGACAGAGGAAAGGAAGGGAGGATGAAGGAAAAAGAGAGAGAGAGGAAGGGAAAGGAAGAGGGATGGTAGAAATGAAGAGGGAGAAATGAGAGCAAGGAGGATGAGGAGATCAGAGGGAAAGAGAAGGAGGCAGAGAGATGGGGTAAGGAGAAGAAGAGAGAAAAACAAGGGTACTGAGAGAGAAGGAGGAGGGTGGGGGCGAGGAAAGGGTGAAGAGAGGGGGAAAGAGGGAAAGAACACACACAGAGAGAGAGAGAGGGGAGGGGGTGGGAGTAAGATAGATACAGGAGAGAGAGAGAACACAGACAGAAAGAGTGAGAGAAGGGGTGAGGTGAATAGAGGGGGAGGGAGAGTAGAGAAAGAATACAGAGAAAAGGAAGAGGGAGGGGGGTAAAGAGAGAAGGGGAGGTGTAGAGAAGGTGAGAGGGGGGAGAAGGGAAGGGGACAGAAAAAGGGAAGAGGCAGAGGGATAGCACAAAGAGAGAAGGAGGCGGAGAGATAGGTTGAGGAAAAAGTGTAGATATTGGGAGAGAGAAAAGAGAGGGAGAGAGAAGAGAGGGAGAGCAAGAGGGGGAAGGAAAGAAAAAGCGATAGAGGAGGGGAAGGTGTGGAGAGGCAGGGAGTGAGAGAGAGAGGGGAGAGGCAGCAAGAGGGGTAAGTAAAGAAGAAAGACAGAGATGAGAGAAGCAGTAGAAAAAGAGAGGAGGGGAAGGTGTGGAGAGGCAGACAGTGAGAGAGAGAGAGAAGATAAGAAGAAAGAGGAAATGTAGCGATAAGGAGAGAGGAGAGAGAGAGAATAAAGATAGGAGAGAAAGGAAAGTAGCGATAAAGGAGGAGGTGAGGAGTTAGAGAGAAGGGAGAGACAGAAGAGATCAGGAGAAAGAAAAAGAGGAGGAAGAGGAGAGAGATGAGAAAGATATAGATGGAGAAAGGAAAGGGGGAAAAGAGGGCATGGTAAAAAAAAAGAAATGAAAAGAGTGCGGGATTGGGTGGAGGCAGAGAACGAGAGAGGAGGAGGAGGTAGAGTCTGCACACCATGATGACTAAACAAGACAGAAATGAATGGAGAGACTGCAGGAAAGATAAGATCGTGTCCTGCTAAAATTACACCGAACAGAATACAACGTGAGCATATCTGTATCTATACCCAGCTTCTTTTTTATTCACAATCGGCTCTTTTGGCCACATTTGATATTTTAAAATAAATACATTGAAACAGTGCTTTAGATGGTCAGTGGAGGAAACTTATTAAACATTATTCGGAAAAAATATGTAACTGCAAAAGTGTTACTATTCGGATTTGAAGACGCACATTATGCATCATCATCTTCTTCAAATGTCAGTGCAGTGATATTCTGTGAAACTAGAGCTGCATAATGATCCTTATTTTGTGCAAGTCCGCATCATATCCGAGAAGAAAAGGTCCAAAATGCACAGTAAAATAAAACATGAACTGCGCAGAAATCCTTAATGTGATGTTTACAGCTTTTGTTTTTGCCTGAATGTGACAAAACAAAGTTGACACTCTGCCCTGACTAAGTGTTTTCTCTGCTCTGATCACATAGGACAGTCCTGAGTCTGACTGCAGCTCCTAAAGCTACGTTTTACAGGGGCGGAGATAAGGGGGGCATCTAGGGCAGGGGCCCCTAACTCTGGTCATTATTGGGGGCTCCTGTTTGATTTTTTTTTAGCTGCCTCATGTGTTTTTTATTATAGTAAAATTACATCACATATAAGAATATCACATCTAAAGCTAGAGATCGACTGATACGGGTTTCTCTTTACCGATGCCAATATCAATGACCGATTTTGAGGGTCGCCTTCTGAAGCAGATTTTCTTATTTTAGTTTTAAAAGCATAGCTGGGATAATAGAACCAAAAAAACAAAACAAAAAAGTCAACCTAAACTTTTATTCACCCTGGTACATGTGCGTCTTTTCCACACAATGTAGTGATGCTTGATGGTTATTTGGCCAGATAATTGATCATTTCACACTCATATTGTTTATATTGAAACAAACATTTATTAAGGCTTGTGCTGCAGTCAAAATCATAGAACAAGAATAAAACTTAAAGACATGTTAATGATAAAATAAAAACTGCAGAAGTCTTATTGTTTCTCTACAAACCAACACAGCTCATAAAAAAAAAAAAAAGTAAAAGCAGCTTTCCCTCAGAAGAAAAGCCCAAACAACCACCTGATCATATCGGACAAATTTCCTATATGGCCGATATACAAACAAATCTAAATAGCGGGCCCAAATATCATCTATTCTATCTAATACACACCAAATACAGGAAATTTTAGTGGGGGAGGCCCCCAGACCCCCCAGAGTGACAAGAAAGCCTTGTTATATTGAAATACATTTGGACTAAAGGACGTATGGATTGAAAGTTGGGGTAGCTAACTTTTTTAGTAGTAAATTAATAAATTTTGTGTTTTCTACCAAAAAGTATATGATTAATGCAGCACTTTGTGAGAAAATTAGACCACTATCTATTGTCTGAACTGAATTATACACATTTTAGTTGGAAACATCAGTCAAATGCAGCTCTCTGATTGGCTGTGCTTGGGTGGTCTTCTCCAGTTTCATGTACTTGTTTGTAGAAAGACATTTATTGACCATATCACGTTGATATTAACCATAAGTCGAAGGATTTATGAAAGTAAATTGTCAGAATTGAAAACTACACCGTGTTTGCAGCGTGAAAATCACCTTCCCCACATTTCAATGACTGTGTTGTAAAGTAAAATTGAATTAAATATATTTTGCCCCCTGGTTGTGGCAGGAGGTCGACCGATGGTGTGACTTTTGGCTTCTCACCAGTTAGTCATCTGTCTCAAGAACAAACCTAACACTGCAGGGAAGAAAACCATATGTTCACTGTGAGAAAAACATACGATGAACATCCCCAACGCTGTCTTCTTCTCTAAGCCTGCACAGGGTTTTGTTCCTCTGTGAAATGAAACGCCCGGGTTGTAAAGCAGCGACAGAAGATGTGAGGGAAGCGGCCGGGTTGTAAAGCAGCGACAGAAGATGTTTTCATGGCGACAGAGGGCGAGCAGCAGCTGTCCTTCGGTGTGGGAGTGAGTGAGTAATCCTTTCAATGTGCTCATCAGAACGACTGCTTTATCAGACCTGCAGCTCGTTACAACCACATCTCTGCAAACACAAGAGGCTTCATGTCATCGCTCACTCCTCCTCGGCTTTGTTCAGTGTCTTTGGACAGGTGTTTTTTTTTCTTTTCAGATGATCTAAGGGTTCAGATGTGAGGTTAGACTCTGAAAAACACCATAAACACGATAAGATTGTATGAAGCATTTGCCTGTTTTTGTTCAGTTTGGTCATTTTGAAGCATTTTTGAAGACAGATGGAGGAATAGGTTGCGCTTACGTGACATCACAACATTTCACAGGCAAATCATTTTTAAAGCATTTTGGTACAACTGACTATTGTTTGAACAAGAAATGGGCATTGTTACGTAAACAATAAACAAGCAGCTGTTCATTAAGCAGGTTTCTTCTCTAACTTTTGGAGTTTGCAAATTAGTCAATCTGTCAAAAATGATAAACAAAATTAGGCAGCATTTAATAATAACTTTGTCAACCTACCTCAGAAAACATTTTGCAGAAAATAACAATTTAAAGATGTGCTAGCTGATTTTCACGCAGCAAACAAGATTTAGGTTTGAAATCTGACAACTTCTTCTCATAAATCCTTTGACATGTATCGACCTGTATTAATTTTGGTTGCAATTATGGCTTATAAACTTCTTGTTACAAACAATAAAGTGAAACTGGAGTGGACCAGCCAAGCTCAGCCAGAGAGCTGCATTAGAACTTAAACTCTTTGGGCCTCATTCATGACACTATTTTATGAACAAATTTGTTCTTAAGGGCTCCTTACGAACATTTTTGACTTTAACAAAATGTGTTTTCAACAGAAAATGTTTGTCTGTAAAAACAATTCCTAAGAACCCTCAGGAGCACTCGTAAGAACAAAAAAAACCCTGCAGATTAAAAATTTTATTTCTTATATAATTTAGTCACCCATGCATACGGAGGATGTGGAACGGTCCTCATTAATTAAAACAGGTGCGCAGTTGATCAGTCAGTCGGAACGGAGCGGAGCGGAGCTGCATGTAGTGGGATAAGCCCGTCACCCCTCAGGGCCAGAGCCTCTGTTCACCCCGGTACAGCCACCACCGCCTCCTCCCCCGCACCCCCACACTCGTGTTGTACTGCAACATAAGCTGCAAAATCCCAGCATTCAATCTATCTGTGATTTGAACATGTTTCCTCTGAGTGTGTCATGTGTGTTTGGACACTTTTAAAAGATGCTGACCCTGTATGTACACTGACTGCGAGGCAGGTTCGGTTCGGGACACGTGCGAGTTTCTTGCAAAGTGCCTGTTACACCAGATGCTGTCAACTGCTGTCCAGTTTTGTCTAAAACCACGCGGATTCAAGTAAATTCCTGCGAGAACGCTCGTATAAGCCACACTAGAGCGCTGCGGTCTCTGGGAAAAATACGTAGACTTCATGTGGATTCTTTCCACAGACCTGCGCGGCTCCTGCACTCGCATCCGCACTCCTCAGAGGTCCGTGTACATGGGCGCATTGTTTTTAAGCACTTTCTAAGTTCTGTGGGAATCAGACCCGCACTGAAATCACAGTCTGTGTACAATTAGGGTAAAGTTTTTAATCAGCGAAAGTCGGGAGACGTGCTACTCTTCCTCATATTTCCATTTCTCTACAAGTCCTGTGACTACAAGTCCATATTTACCATAAGGAAGTAGCTTCCTTAATGCATTATTCATTTTTTATGTACATACTAGGGGTTGCACGACTACTGAATTTTAGTAGTCGACTAGTCGAGAGCGTTAGTCGAGTCGACTTCGACTAGTCGATGACGCCATTAACAAAAACAAAGATCCAAAGGCGCGATGATTTTGCCTGGGCAATTGTTAGAAACAGCTTATTTATACTGACCATATTATCAGAAAACATTGCCCTGTAATAAAGCTGAACGTAGGCTCTTTGATTTTACATAAAAGAATAAAAAAAAAAAGCTAAATAAGCCTATTTCTGCGTGTGCGCGGGGCGGAGGCTCTCGCTCTGACAGTGGCTTGGATTCAGTCTGCACACACACACTGAGCTATGGGACGTTTGGTCAGTGCGTTTTGAACATTGAAGGAAACACAAATCCACCTGAAGCCCTGGTTCCACACACATCACTCATCACTCTTTACCTCTCGTCTCCTTCTCCCACAAACCGCGCTGTAAAACGTAAGACCAGTGTAGATCCACAGACTCGGATCCAGGGGGACGATGTGTGCTTGGAGACGGCTGGTCAGGGCGCGTTGGCGCGAATGGTCCAAGCGCTTTGAGCCGGGGTGCAGCGTGCATCAGGTGCCTGTGTGTTTGGCTAGACGTAGACGGAGCGAAGAGTTCGAGCGCTTTGAGCCGCTGGGCTATACAACGCGCTCGGATAGACAAACCGTTTTGGGACGGACAGTTAGTGCGTTATTGGAGTGGAGCCGCGGTCGTGCTCGGTAGTGGAGGCACAGAGGGTCCGTGCGCTATGCAAGGCAGGGGTTGTCTACAGCGCGCTCCAGTGTGCCAAAGCGAAGGGACAAAGCATCCCGGGGCGGAAAAACAGCGCGGGGAGAGACGTAGAACGGACCGGGGAAAAAGACGGACGAGTTGCTGACATTTGCATATTAGAAATACAAGTTTAAAAGAGCTTTTTCTTAAGCCATCCTCTGATTTAATTATTCTTCGACTAGTCGACTACCTCTCAAAGTAGTCGCGGGGGACCTTTATAGTCGACTAGTCGGTGCAAGCCCTAGTACATACCCATTTGTAGCTGGAGCTTAGTGAGTTTGGTGTAAGAGCCCGATCTCACACAACATGTAAATTAGGTATGATTAGCACGAGTTCACAGCTGTTTTGTGTAATTATAGTACACGTCACAGTCCCCGTTCATTTCAATGGTGGTAGTTAAGACGTGTTCTTATTTATGAATATTAATTAAATCCTGATTCTAATCTTAACCTGCCCCAAGCCCCAGACCTAATCTTACACATTTTAGTAACTTTATGCCTGAACTTACCCGTTTCACCTGAAGAAAACGTCTCCACGTGGCTTCAACCAAAACTCGTCCTATTTTGACGCTGTGAAATCTCGTGTCATTTTTACTCTTTTTCATATCGTGCTAAATGTACGGCGTAACATAAGTACTAAAACAGCTCTGAAGACGTGGTCAGAATACGCTGTTTTTGTGTCGTGGTAAAAGTACGCCATCTAGTGAGACTGTGGAATTTAGCTCCTTATGAAGAGTTTTCTCAGCAGCTTCTTAAAGGGGAAGTTCCGCACAATTTTTAGGAACACTTTCATGAATGAGGTCCATTGATTAAAAGGAGTTCTCGAAAACATTTTACAGGTTGTATACAATACTTTTCTATAGTTTTTTCTACATTTTCTCATTTTGGTCAGTAAAATATATCTTGATACATATCGTACTGAAAGATTTGTATCAGGATAAACAAAAAACTATATATATATATATATCGTATCAGCCCCAGTAAGAAACAATCCTAAGAAGAGACAAGACTCATATAAAAAAATAAGACGTTTTAGAATATTATTGCTCATTTAATTCAACCAAAATTGCAATTCCCACATGATTGCAGGTTATGATTTTTTTCAAATTATTGTATATACAAAAAAAATCGTAGAAAAAGGTGATTAAATAAAACTAAAAAACACTCCTTTAGTCAAGCACAGTCACAGTCTGTCCCAGCAGCAGCAGCACTGGAGCTGTCACACCAAAAAAAATAATTTAGAAAAACATGAGAACATGGAGCTTTTAGTGAAAATCAACAGAAATATAGTTTTCTAATTTAATTTCCTCTTGTCGTGCTGCTTGTGGAACATGTCGGCCTCACTGAAACAACCTTCAACTAAATCTTACTCAACCAATCAGTTTTCATTCATGCTTTTTGGCGAGAGCAGATGGGACCCTCTTATCTCACTGCTAATGTTCGCTGCTAATGCTCCGAGTTTTCCAGATGAGCTCACGGAAATAACCAGAAGATTTAACCCAAAATAGAAGCAATTAAAGTAAAGATTAGGTATGAGTTTTTCATATGGGGTTAGTAAGAAGTTTGGCAGATATTTCAGTCATATGTATGTGCTTATTAGACAAACAACTGTGTTACTGGTAAAAGAAGCAGCATCTGTAATTAAAATACATCTGAAAATTACAGGAAGCAGTGGACTAAACTAGGGGCTGTGCTAAAAATGGAAAACTTGTAAGATCATGAACTTTGCAGATCCTGTGCATCTTTTAAGAATCTAATGACCACAATGTTTCCTTCACATGTTGCTAGTGAGAACAGCAGACTAAATATAAATAAATAAATATCTCCAATAGTATTTTATAAAGTTTGAGAAGAAACCAATCAGTCTGTTCATGTGCAACAGTCACAATGACCCGTACGACCTGCTACAACCTCTTTTTGATAATTTCCTACATCATTCTTGAGGCGTTGTTACGAAAAAACAGCGCAGACAGCCCATTCGTAAGTTTGTAACCAGGTCGACAGTCATGTAAAAGATTTTCTACAATCAGTCTACGAATGCAGAAATGATAAACAGTAGAATACAGCTTATTATTAAGTTGTGTGAAGAAACACAGGACACTGTGTAGTTGTTTTTACGCAGGCTTAACTTTGTGAGAATGAAAGGTGTTTTTAGTGCTGTTTTTGCTGCTGTTTACATATCCATACGCAATCAGGTTATTGCTTTTATTTCTAACGGTTTATTGAAAGATTTAATAGCTAGTAACAACTTGATAAAGGATTAAGTTGGACTTAAAGAGATCGCGCAGCTCTCGTGTAATACAAAATTTAGATACTTTTACCATAAATACGCATTAGGGCTCAGGCAAGTGTGCCGTACAGCTTCATTTCTCCAAGAACGCTGTAAGTTGTTGGTGAGAGTTGAAAGTTTGCCGTAAGAAGTCTGTAGGAAAACAGTCTTTCCGTCACGACTGTCATAGGAACAGCTATCGTACGACCCGTGAGATTCATACGAAAGATTTATTCGTACGAGTCATTGTGACCATAGCTACGTAAGTTTGTTCTCACAGTGTTTTCTTGTCTTTAGTTACTCACAGTTGTGTTTGAATCGATTCCAGGTCAGGAACTTTAAACAGGAATTAACCTGACTGAAACTGGATTTGAATAGTGCTAATATACTGTATATCTTCTAGCTTCTGGTTTTATGCCTCCAACTCCTTGTCTGTGGAGGTCATCAACAGTAAGAGGACTAGACGGTTCAGAGAAAAGCCTTAGTGCTTTTGAAGAATCCGAAAGTTCTAACCAGCGACAGAAAACACCTGATTCTACAGCTGTTTATGAAAAACTGCATGTTCCACCAGTGGACTACGAAATACAGTGCGGCTTTTAGTGACAAGACAGTTACAGAGACGACACATTTGTACATCAATCTGACTCTGATAAATAAAAATACCCACAGTAAACCTCACAGACTGAGTCATCTTAGTGAAAAGTTTAAACGCGAAGCTTCAACAACACTATTGAGCACCGACAGTATAAATGCCCAGGACAGAATAAATAAAAGGAGCAGCAGCCTCAGTGAGAGCGGTCTTCTGTGAGAAAGATTAATCCTGACAGTTCTCTGAGTGTGACTTTGAAGAAAAGTGCTTAAAACCAATGTGCCTTTGTACACTGACCTCTGAGGAGTGCAGCTTTCACGTCCGTATAACTTTGGACAAATCCAGACCGAAGTCGACTGCAGCTGGTTATTAACTCTTTCAGTGCCAGCCCTGTTCTCGCCTTGACACTTCTTCCCTGTCAGGCCTATTTGGTGACCTTAAACAATATTCACAGTTGCATAAAAACTGTGTGCAACTGGAAACATGACATTATGTACATCAAACGCACTACTGCGCATGCTCCATGCAGAAAGAGACGCTGTCTATCTAGTTAGCTGGGGAAATTTCTTTGATAAAGATGAAACGGAAGCAGCTGTTTGGATCAGGTCTGAACCGGTCTGACAGGCGTCTGTCTCCTGAAGGTTGAGACAGACTTTTTCTCACCAATTTTCACTCACCTGAATATAATGTTTATGAGTCATAGAGTCAACTTTCATTCACAAATGTTGATTTAGCAGTAGTGATATAGTTCCAATACTGATTCCAATACTTTGATACTCGATATCGACCGATGACCAATGAGGACGAGTGTCTTTTTCATTTTGAACCAACAAAAGCTGTGTTATAGACGAAAAGGCAACAGCACTTTTCTACATTCAGATGCAGATTATGTAGATTCAGCCTCTTTCATGGAGCAGAGATTATATTTACCACCCCATCCACTGCCCAGGACTCTTCAGCCACTTTAGAGCCGCACCCCTCCCCCACCACCTACACTGTGGACAGTACGGATCCCTCCTGACCACCCCTCCACTGCCTTTTCCGTAAGCAAAACCAACGGAAAGCACCGGCCTCCCCGCCACCCTGAGACACTGCGCAGAGGAACTGTCTCCGGACTTCATGGACCTTTTTAACATCTCCCTGGAGTCCTGCCATGTTCCAGCCTACTTCAAGCTGTCCACCATCGTCCCTGTCCCCAAGAAGCCCCATATCACTGGACTTAATGACTACAGGCCTGTGGCGCTGACGTCTGTAGTCATGAAGTCATTCGAGCGCCTGGTCCTCCCTCACCTCAAGTCCTTCACCTCCCCCTCCTGGACCCTCTGCAGTTCGCCTACAGAGCCAACAGGTCTGTAGACGACGCCATCAACCTGGCCCTCCACTTCATCCTGCAGCACCTGGACTCCCCGGGAACCTATACGCAACGCTCTTCACCTCCTCCATCACCGTGTGGTACGCTGGAGCCACAGTCAGGGACAGACACAGACTGCAGCGCATCGTGTACTCTGCTGAGAAGGTGATTGGCTGCAGCCTTCATCTGTCCAGGACCCGTACGTCTCCAGGACTTGTACGTCTCCAGGACCCGTACGTCTCCAGGACCCGTACGTCTCCAGGACCCGTACGTCTCCAGGACCCGTACGTCTCCAGGACTTGTACGTCTCCAGGACCCGTACGTCTCCAGGACTTGTACGTCTCCAGGACCCGTACGTCTCCAGGACTTGGACGTCTCCAGGACCTGTACGTCTCCAGGACCCGTACGTCTCCAGGACTCGGGGCGGGCAGGTCGGATAGCAGCTGACCCTTCTCACCCAGACTTTTTGAGCCACTCCCCTCGGGCAGGAGGCTACGGTCCATCCGCACCAGAACCTCACGCCACAGGAACAGTTTCTTTCCCTCTGCCATTGGACTCATGAACACTTCATACACATGTGACTATGTTGATCTCCTGCAGTCATTACATTGTCACTTTATCAGTCATATCATCACCTGACACTTTTTCATTCATTTATTATTCATTTATTCATGTTAGTAATATCTATCTCTTTGCACTGACAGATTGCACTCTTGTTCTGATTACTGTATATATATTTTTTGCCTCATTTTAGTGTCCTATTTTTGCATCCCCTTATATTTGATTGTTATAAATCCTAAATATGTATTATAGTTGATATTTTTTACTCTATATTTATTATCTTTTTTGTGTTACACTGTATGTTGCATCTTAGCAAGTTCCTGTGAATTTTGTTTGTTCACTGACAATGGAAATAAAACCGTTTTTGTTTGTTTGTTTGTTGCATAAGCCATTTTCTTCAGAGTCCTAGTCCAGTAGGATCGGCTTTTCTTCTTTGCTTACATTACTTTTAATGCATTTGTCGCACTTCACCCAAACAATAAGTGAGTGCATTAGGCCTTCCTTGTTAAAAGATTCTGTCCTGTCCTCTTTGTTCACCTTCCCTTTTACGCGTCTCTCCATTCTCCCTCGCTCCGACCACACACTCACACTTTTAATTTCGTCTTTTGTCCAGAGCGGTGACCCGAAGCCTCCGTGATGGACTCGGGTCAGCTCACTCTCCAGCACTTCTGTAAACAAAGACAGAGGAGTCCAGCTGCTTTTAGTCTCCTGCGCGGTGATGAAGCTGTTTCTGTCGGAGGAGCGGGTCACACTGTTCTCCGGCTCGGGTCGTTTATCAGGCGCAGTTGCACTTTGTGAGGCCGTAACAACAACACAACAACAACAGCAAGGTCCTGGACTGGATTCTTTTATTGTTAAGTTACGAGAATAAAACCGTATCTGTGATTTTAGAAGTTATTCAAACCTCTTTTTGGACTCTGACATCCACACTATTGAACTTGAAAATACAGTATTATTCTTTCTCTCCTCTCTTCTCCTTTCTTACTCTCTCCTATCTCTTACTTATGCTCTCTGCTCCTCTCTCTGTTTTCATCTCTCTCTTGTTCACTCTCTTTTCTCTCTCCCTCTGCCTTTACTCTGTTTCTCTTTATTCTCACTCTTTTTCTTTCTCTTCTCTCTTTGCATCCTCTCTCTCTCTCTGCCCTACTCTCTCTTCTCTCTCTGTTTTCCGTCTCTGTCTTGTTCACTCTCTCATTATCTCTCTCTCTCTGCTCTCTCGCTCTTTTCTCTCTCTCTTCTCTCTCTCCTCTCTGTCTTTACTCTCTCTCTTTACATTCTCTCTTTTTAGTCTTTCTCTGTTCTCTCTCCTTTTTTCTCTATTTACGTGCTCTCTCTCTCTCTCTCTTTAGTCTCTCTTTCTTTTGCCTCTCTCAATGTATCTTTGCTTCACTCTTTTTACTCTCTCTCTCTCTCTCTCTCTCTTTGGACTCTCCTTTGCTCTCTCTGTCTTTAGTCTTTCTCTCTTTGCTTTCTTTACTTCCTCTCTCTCTTTTTACTGTATTTACCTTCGCTCTCTTTTGTCTTTCTCTTTGCTATCTCTCTCTCTCTCTTGTCTCGCTCTTTCTTTACCGTCTTTCTTTACTCTCTCTCTCTTTAGTCTCTTTGCTTTCTCTCTTTACTATGTTTACTCTCTTTCTTTTGTCTCTCTCTCTCTTTACTGTCTCTCTCTTTAGTCTCTCCCTCTTTGCTCTCTTTTTTTTTAAATGTATTTTTATTAAGGGTTTTTCAATATTTACACAAAACAGGAAAAGCAAACAAACAAACAGTAATCGAAAAAACAATACCTATCATAAATAATAAATACAATAAAAATGTGGAAAAATTATAATTTAAATAATACAAAAAAAGAGAGGGAAGGGGGTTTTACACCAGCGTATTTAATATTCTGTTCAAAGTACAGTACTCTAAAAATGTATCCCATGTCGAGTGAAAGAGATCTAATTTTCTAAATCTAAAGTTCAATTTCTTTTTTTTCCAGTTGGATATGTTTCATTATATTGTATAATAGGTTTTTGTAAGTTGGTGCATTTTTTTGTTTCCAATTTAACAAAATCAGTCTTCTATATAACAATGTTTCAAATTAGAGATTGACCGATATATCGGCCGGTCGATATTTAGGGCCGATATTTGCAAATTGTATTATATCGGCCTCAATTTTGGTCTTCAAGGCTGATTTTTTATTCATTCATTCATTCATTCATTTTCTACCGCTTAATCCCGTTAGGGGTCGCGGGTGACTGGAGCCTATCCCAGTGACTTTGGGCCTTAGGCGGGGAACACCCTGGACAGTGGCCAACTTGCCGCCGATTTTTTATTTTCAATTTAATTTCTTTATAGTTATTCAGTTTCACATATTTTTAATGAAAGAAACTAGAAAATATTAATTATGGGAGAAAAAAAAGTGAGTTTTTTGATCAGGCACCGCCTGGGCAGCCATAGCCAGAAGGACCCTACACACACTAGAGCGGGGGAGGGGTGTCGTTGCCCACTTTGTACCTTTAGAGCAACTGCGCATGCGCCGGCCGAAATTACGTCTTTTAAACACATTATTTGTAAGTTTACAATTGATATTATTCATTTACACTGATATTTATATATGTATCTCACAAAGGTTTGCCAAAAGAAAGACCAAAACGCCGCACTTAATTATCGCCGTTTTAAGCTAGCAGTTAGCAGCCGGAACTAGCTTAATTGGGCATTTACGGCTTTAAAATAGTAATAATCTCACTTTACAAATAACTGCTTTGTTTTAATCTGTAAGGGGACTTTAAGTTTAACAGTTTAGTTTCGTCTGTGTTTAATTTAAAATTTAAAACGAATAAAACAATGTAAAAGAAGTAAAGCTAAAGGTACGAAGTGTGCTTCCGGTACAAAGTGGGCAATGACAAGGGGCACTGGGCGCTGCGCTCTGCCTCAGCACCAAAGTTGAACGGAGAGAAAAACATGGTAAGATTCTTTTCTCTCTTTTCAAGCTTTAGCATGCAGTGTTTATTAACCAACAACAAACTTGTATATTTCAGCATTAACGCTTAGCGGCAATAATTTTTTTAACTTTTGCTTGCAAGTCCTCTGTAGAAGCCATCATCGGGTGTTTGTTTACAAGAACACATGCACCTGCGTTCTTGCTTTCCTTTCGTCGTGCTGTTGGCAGCACTCGGGAAAACGACACACTGTCATCAAAAGGGTGAAAACAACATGTAGAATTGCATATCGGCCACTGAAATCGGCATCGGCTGGTCAAATCGCGTAAAAATCGGCATCGGCCACTCAAAAACCCATATCGGTCGATCTCTATTACAAATTTGACAAAAGATTTTTGTTCATGAAAAAGAAAAGTGGTAACAGAGGGTACACCAAATAGGGCAAGCACAGGGTCAGGGCAAAGCTGTGATTGACAGACCTTTGACATCATATCAAATATTTTTGTCCAATAAGAAGCTATGTCTGGACAGTTCCAAAAAGTATGTGCAAGCAAGGCCTGGTCCTGGTTGCATCAATAACATCTTGTGTCTATGTCTGGAAACATTTTGGAAAGTCTCACCTTAGATAGGTGCAACCTGTGCAAAACTTGTAGAAGACAAGAGCACAGATCGAAGAAGAGTGAATCCCTCTTTGCTCTCTTTACTTGTTTTCTTTGCTTTCTCCCTTTATACTCGTTCCTCTCTCTCATTACTGTCTCTCCCTTTACTTTTTTACTTTCTCTTTCCTAACTCTCTCTCTTTAGACATTATTTTTTTCACCAAAAAGTAGAACAGAGGAAAACAACACTGACATGAAGTTTGATTAAGAAAAAGGACGTTTTCTCAAAAGTTTGTCAAACACTAAAATCTAATGAAAACATGGCTTTTCAAACGCCTATAAAAAGAAAACAGGTTAATGTAGAATAACAAATCTTTCTTTAATTGAAAGTCGACAATTGTAGGTCTCATTCGATATGGAACATGTCACGATTCCAGCTGCACAAAGTTTTACAAATCCGTCATGATTCCGACTCATCTGAACCTGTGTGATTCATGTTTCTTACAGTTGTTTGTTCCGTCCTGTTGCACTTGAATCACAGCAGCACAAAATACCATCATCTGATTAATTATTTAAGAGTGTCAAAGTGCCTCTTCTTTGGTCCTTTTTGGGCTCTCAGACGTTCTCTTCTCTTATCAAAGCTGAGAGTTGGATCGAACACGGAGGTTTTTCTAGGTAAAAGCTTGTCGAGATCTTACTGAGCCCAAATGGATTTAACAAAATGATGGCGAAGTGCAGGATTGAACTTCAAAAACCTGCGGAAATAATACGTGTTATAAAAGGTAATGTGGAGATGCTAGAACTTTGCCTGAAACTTGATGATCTTGTATTTTTTCATTACAGCCATTGCATTTTTCTAATTAAATGACATTACCAAGTGAAAAAGAATAAATTGCATGACTCTTTAGGATGATAGCTGATTGGTTCTCTATATTTCACTTTTTGTGTCTTAAAAAATCAGTCTTAAAGCAGTGCTGGTGACACACAAAAGCTCGTCAAATGCTTCTCGTCTGATGTGGGATTCATAGCGTATGTAATTAACCTTTTCTCCTCTTCATCTCACACTTTCATATTATAACTCTGACATTTAAAATTGCATAAAGCTCAAGTATAATCCATCAGATATTGGCGTTCGTCTGCCGAGATCTCATTGAAACTGTAATAATGGCTTGTTGAACATAAAACTGCATCACCATGACGACAGCCAAGTACAGACAATGGACAAAGTGCAGTGTTTTCGAGCTTGGAAATGAAACATAAAGTTGTGTTGAATAAATGATGTAGGCTGCATTGACAAAACACTTTTGATTCGGATCAGGATTTGTTTGTCAGGATCGTTTGATTTGATTGGGTAATTGTGAACGCGCAAACGAACTCTGATCCAGGATAAAATTTTCTAAATCTGGTTTGGTTGGAGAGGTCGATCTCGTTGAATCGAGCCCTTTGTTTGTTTTGTGATATTCTGAGAGCGGAACAAAACCAGAGACGTGATCCAGGCTGAGACACACGTGAGGCTCAGAGTCACAACAAACTCATGTGTGAGATCGATAATGAGACAATTAATGCGTAAAACACATGAAAGTAACAGGAACAAAGCAGTGGCTGATTATTAAATACGATGACACAATTGTATGTCACTGTTCAAGAGGGCGTACATTTACCACAACACAAAAACAGCGTAATTTGAGTACGTAGGGAGTAGTTTTGGTTGCAGCCACGTGGGGACGTTTTCGTTAGGTGAAACAGGTAAGTTTAGGCTTCAAGTTACTAAAAAGGATAAGTTTAGGTCTGGGGCTTGGGGCAGGTTAGGATTTCTTAAATAAATAACAACACGTCTTAACGTCATAGAAATGAACTGGGACTGCGACACATGGCATATTCATGCAAAACAGCCGTGAACTCGTGCTAATCATACAAAATTTACATGTCCTGTATTTTATAACCTGGCTCACGCCTGATGGATCTGTGTTGAACTCCTATCTGAGTTCTCACTATATCCATCTGGGACTTGACTCGCTGAAAGCGTTCGAGAAAAGGCGGGGCATTTACTGAAATACTTCGAGCTGATTGGATGTGGGGCCTACCTTACAAGTACGCGTCACATATACGGCTCTTCTTTCAAAAAGAAATTACTCCGTATTTCTGCTAAAACCGCATCAAAAGCAGCAGAAACACGAACATCCACGAGAGCAGCCATCTTTGTTTAGCTTGAATGTGACTCGGCGGCGGCGCCGTGGCGCTTACAGCCGTTTTAACACCTCTGAAACACCGCTGTTTCGGACTCCCAAACCAATCAGGCGGCAGGAAGGCCAGATGGTTTATCTCGTGTTTGTGAATTCACAAATATCGCGAGATAAACCATCTGGCTGGCCAGGTTAGTAATGTTGTGGTAAATGTACTCTTTCAGGCTTGTTTGTTCCACCAACACTCCAGAGTTGGCTCTTAGTTGCCGTAGTAACAACTAAAGTTTGTTAGTTGTCTTATAAATATATGAGACAACTAACTGACCCGCTGACACACTTCTGCCCTTTTTTGCATGCAACTGACTCTGTGCACGGAATATCATATGGCTTGTTTCTTTTCAAAATAGACAGCATACAAGCATTTCCTGTTAGCGTTAGTATTTAGATACAAACGTGTCTCTTTTTTAAACAGTGTTCTATATCGTGAAAAGTTCTTCTGATTCATTTAACATGTTTTCTGTAATATAACACAGTAAGTTGTGGTAACTTGCTGTCCCTAGTATTTATCATTTTAAGCTGGTGTAGTGAAAACTAGGGGTGTCAAATTAGTGCATTTATTGAGATGACTTAATTACAGACATATTAATCGAGTAAATTTTTGTAATCATATTAATCTATTTTGAAATCTTTAATTTCATTGTTTCCATATGCGAGTTGCAAAGTGGACATAACAGTTGTTCAACTTGACAACTTAGCAACAAAAGACTTTCTAAAGTCTTCATTTTTTTGCAAAATATTAATATTTTCCATTTGCAAAGTAATTAATTAAATTGGATAAAAACAAAAACAAAACACTCAAGTTGAGTGTTTTTCTCAACAATTTTTAGGAGATTAAAAATAGATTAATTAGATTAATTAATTACATAATAATAATCTCTTCAAGTTTTTAATCGCTTGACAGCATTAGTGAAAACCTCATTGAAATGAACTAAAGAGCAAATGCTTGTATTTACAGGAGTGAGCTATTTTGAACAAAAACAAGGCAACTGATGTTCTGTGCACAGATCCAATTATTAATTGTGTGGTATGGACACGTGATGTGGTTGAGGACAAACAGGAGATTTTATTTGGGTTTAACGTCTAAGGCTGGGGCTTGGAGTTGGTTAAGGTTAGGATTAGGATTGTGTTTGTATTCATGAATAATAACACGCCTTTATATTCACCATAGAAATGAACTGGGACAGAAGAAGAAACTAAAACACACACACACACAAATAGAAATTGTGTTCAAATGACACGCTGTTTCAAATTGTGAGGTATAGACACGCATAGCTATGAGAACAGACTGGTTGCTCAGACGCAGGCTTATTTATTTATTTTTTTTTATGGAACGACTTAAGTTGGAGATGAAGCTAGTTTCAGCTCAGGATTTTAGGATAAGCCTAGTTAAACCACTTTCCCAATGTTACAACTTTGGTTCCCAATTGACCCGAGTCCAGTTCAGTTTGTATTCTGAATGCAGCTGATTTGTAAAACACATTTGGGCTATGTTCAGACTGCAGGGTCGGATTCTCAATTCCGATTTTTTCATGAATTCCGATTTTTTCATGTGGTCGTTCACATTACACAAAACATGCAACTCCAACTTGTGTCTGGTGTGAACAAGATGTGGCCCCAAAAGTGACCCTCATGAGCAGTGAAGAGCACCACGTTACAGCACAGAGTGTAATTACACAGCCAGGGGACGTTTGCGTCTGTTTCAGGCTGTTTAGTGCAGAAACGGAGCAGCAAAGACCAAATACTATCACTGAAAAGTTCTGCTAACAAGATAGCATGTTCTGTTTCCTGTCCAAAATAAAGTCTGTCATTTTAAGAAGTCCAAAGAGTTGAAAGCATTCAGAACATTACACTACTATAGATACACGTCCAAACTCTTAATTCATGTGTAAATGTGCCGCAGTGTCACAGAGAAATGTGTTTGAAACGCAAAAAGAGGCGACACAGACAGGAAGTAGTCCAGTGATAATGACGTTATAATAACTTGACCAGGCCGTGCAGCGGGTAAACAAAAACAACACAAGAGGACTGCTTCGTAGTTTTTGGCTTTTCTTTTATCAAACAACACTTCTAAACGGATTTGCAGCGATGTTTTGTGGACTTTATGTGACTGTTTTGTGTAGAATGGATGAAGGAGCTTGGATGACAGCTCTACAGTTTAACCTGAAAACTTTACAGAGGTGAGTGAGTGATTCTCCACCGTGTTTGTCCTGCATATTTCCCTCTGACTGATCTGATGCTCTGCTGTAGTAGTTGTGATAATCGTGGACTGATTATTAAACAGGCTGTTTAGCATCGTCTCTTGTCTGGCTCACGTGGAGTTTGTCAGCGGAGTTTACCGGGCGATCCAGCTTCATTCTAAAGCCTCATTTAGCAGGATGCTCTCTCCTCCATTGACAGTTTTTGGTTTCTTCTGCCGCTGAACTGCTTTAACTTGTTGAGTTGTGTGACGTAAATGTCGGATGAATGCGGCATGAACGTTCAGACTGGAGTCGCGTGTGAAAAGATCAGATTGTGCCATGGAAAAATCAGATACAGGTCGCATATGGGCAAAAAAATCGGAATTGACCTGCAGTGTGAACGTAGCCTTGGTCGTGAAATGGATTCGGGGAAACTTTTTCTCATTTACTCGAACATTACAAAACCAGATACATTTAAAACAACTCACAAAAACAGCCTTTGTACTAGTTTACTTTTAATTAGTTTCGTATCTCGTTGAACAAGGTCACTACTTTCTCTGACATTATCCGTGTTGTAAACCTCCATTCTGCTCGACACATTTAATTATTTTCTTCTGTTTGTGACCTGAAAAATTCTCTTTCGAAAGATGTTTTTTTTCTCTTTTCTGTTTAAAATTCCCCGCTGTGGCTCCACGCTGACCTCTCGTGACAAGGTCGTGTTGTTCTCTGGCAGTTCAGACGCACCAGACTGTGGACAAGACTGCGACCGCTTTACTGGAGGAGTTTAAGTGAGAAGGGTTGTTATGATGGTGGATTAATGCAGATTATTTTGTAGTATTTAAGTGCAAACATCACTTCTTAAACGTAATCATTTGGTTTGGCACAGTTTACAACAAACACACTTGTCTGAAGTTTTTAGGTGCCTGCGGTTTCCTAGCCTGATGCATCAGTCGGTATCAAATGGTATCTATTCTATGTCTATTTCTTCAGATGCCTAATTGTGTCCACTTCTAAATGAGCAACAGGCCTTTACAGTAACTGTACCACATTTTTTAAAACTGTATTTTAAATATTGTGGCCTTCACCCTAACCCTAACCTTAACCCTATGCATGCACAGAAGACATCCACATGCACGCGCAGCAATCATCCACATGCACGCACAGCAGACATCTACATGCACGCACAGCAGACATCTACATGCGCGCAGCAGTCATCCACATGCGCCTGCAGCAGACATCCACATGCGCGCAGCAGTCATCCACATGCGCCTGCAGCAATCATCCACATGCACGCACAGCAGACATCTACATGCGCGTGCAGCAGTCATCCACATGCCCGCGCAGCAATCATCCACATGCACGCGCAGCAATCATCCACATGCACGCGCAGCAATCATCCACATGCACGCGCAGCAATCATCCACATGCACGCGCAGCAATCATCCACATGCACGCGCAGCAGACATCTACATGCACGCACAGCAGACATCTACATGCGCGCAGCAGTCATCCACATGCGCCTGCAGCAGACATCCACATGCGCGCAGCAGTCATCCACATGCGCCTGCAGCAATCATCCACATGCACGCACAGCAGACATCTACATGCGCGTGCAGCAGTCATCCACATGCCCGCGCAGCAATCATCCACATGCACGCGCAGCAATCATCCACATGCACGCGCAGCAATCATCCACATGCCCGCGCAGCAATCATCCACATGCACGCGCAGCAGACATCTACATACACGCACAGCAGACATCTACATGCGCGCAGCAGTCATCCACATGCGCCTGCAGCAGACATCCACATGCGCGCAGCAGTCATCCACATGCGCCTGCAGCAATCATCCACATGCACGCACAGCAGACATCTACATGCGCGTGCAGCAGTCATCCACATGCACGCGCAGCAATCATCCACATGCACGCGCAGCAATCATCCACATGCACGCGCAGCAATCATCCACATGCACGCGCAGCAGTCATCCACATGCACGCGCAGCAATCATCCACATGCACGCGCAGCAATCATCCACATGCACGCGCAGCAATCATCCACATGCACGCGCAGCAGTCATCCACATGCACGCGCAGAAGACATCCACATGCACGCGCGGCAGACATCCACATGCACGCGCAGCAATCATCCACATGCACGCGCAGCAATCATCCACATGCACGCACAGGGGGAGAGAAAAGTGCAACAAGACAGCACGAGCACAGAGACGTGGTCAACACTGTGTGTTTACAATATGTAATGTGACAGAACAGATCATCAGCGACTATAGATAGATAGGTAGGCAGTTAGACAGTGTTTTTCTCTGCGTTTTTTCACTCACCTGAATGTTACGTACCGTATACTATGAGTTATAAAGACAACTTTCATTCACAAATGTTGAATTAGCAGTATAACATTCGTTTTCTCACAGCGATGAATGATGAACTGTTGTAGACTTGTGTCAATGACTTTCTGCATTCCGACTGAATGCAGAAAGTCGGAATGCAGAAATGATTTTCTCCCTTATATAGTTTCTCCGAGGACCATATTCTAATGCAGACAAGATGCGAAGGACCATATTGCAGAAACAAATTCAACATTTTACAAGACTGCAAAAAATGAACATAAATCTTACTTAAAATACCTTGGACTGGAATTTTGATCTGAATTTGAGTCGTTTTGACTAGAGTAGATGTAACCGCTTACACACCGTCCAATATTTCACTGGTTTTTCATTTCAAAGCATTTATGGCTGAAAGAATTTGTCATAAACTAAAACAAATAGGCTAAATAAATTTTCAATGTAAGCTCAAATTACAAAGCATTGTCTTTAAACAAGTCCAAAATGAAAACATTTGTTAAAATAAGGTTAACAATTTAGAAACAAGCCATTTTAACTGGTCTTCAGTTTATGCCATGTTTCTTTAAAATTTGGCTATTTCATGTATTATTTTGTTAATTTACAGTTATCTTTTGAAAGAACACAGCTCAAGCACCAGGCAGAAAAGTGCATGGACAATAGGATTTTTTTTTCTATCAAGTATTTTTGTATCTACAGTATATGTCAGTTTTTTCCTGAGCACAATGCAAAATAACATCCTGGATATGTTATGCTTTATACTCAGGGCAATTGTGTTCTGCCCTGTCATACGTCTTTAAATTACATTCAGAATGTTGTCACAGAAGAATCGTGTTCACCGTCAGAGCCTCTTTACCAAAATAAAAACTCAATTTGCTTCTCCGTAAGTGCCTGGATCTGAAACCTCGGGAGAAACTGCCCTGTTATTTGAGAGACGCAGAGAGAGGAAATGTCAGTCTGCCTCATGAACATCATTTCATCTGAAGAGTTTTGTGTCTGAGCCAAACAAACAACGGACTTCTGCTCCAAACATTCCAACAACCACCGTGCCGGAGAAACAGCCTCACGGTGAGTCCAGGCGCTGCTTAGAATAGAATAGAAAAGTAATGGTAAATGTTAAGGGTCCAGTCCTTTGTCTCCATGGAAACTGCATTGTTATTTATAGTTTTATGGTTTTGCAGAAGTGTAAATTGTTTTGTTATTCCATGGTCAGTGAGGATTCTGATCTTAACTCTTTCACTGCCAGGACTGTTTGCTCATTTGAAATAATATTCACATCTAAATCAAACTTCATGTCAGTGTTATTTTTGTCTGTTCTACTGTTCTACACAAGGTTTACATGATTGAAACAATGAGGGCGAATGTCTTTTTCATCTTTAAACCAATAAAAGCTGTTACAGACGAGAAGGCAGCAGCACTTTTCTACTTTCTGATGCAGATTCTATAGATTCAGCCTCTTTCATGGAGCAGAGATTATATTTAACCCTCCAAACATGAAGAAATCCAGTAGTTTGACTTCCTCTGACACTTTTCACTCGCTCACAGAAGAGGAAGTTTCTATACTTGCTGCATGTGCCAATCTTACCCCAGGGACACACTGCAAGCGTATTTCGTGCTACGCAAGCCCTACGCGCGTTAAAAATAGCCCAACAATGCACGCGTATCGTTTAGAAACATGCAAAGTCAATGAGACCGGCCACACACCCGGTGCTTGACGCGCGTAGCGAGCGTGACGTCGTGTGAGCGTTGCGCGCACGAGAATCGGGAGCGAAAGAATCCAACCTATTTTTTTTGTCGCTTGACGCTGGCGTAGCTGCGTAGAAGCGTAGAATACAGAGAATACAGAGAAATCAGGCTTCTACAGTTGTATGTGTGTACTTGCCATCAGCAGCACACGTCCTGGGACAGACCTGGGACAGGTCTGGACTGTGTGACGGAGCCCTGCTTCAATAGAACTGCCTGCTTGAGTTTTCATATTTACTATTGAAAACCTCGCGTTTGCCGTGATCAGCCGGTCCTGAGGGGAAATAGAAGCCTGTTCATGTGGTTATTTTCACTATATACGGGATACATGAGCAGAAACACAGACAGACAAACTTGAACAGCTTTCCCATTGAGAAACACAGGGTGAGTGGCTCGCGATGACGCACCACAGGCGCGCACGGGGCATCTGCTGCATCTGGCGGTGTGGACACCCATGCGTGGACGCACGGCTGTAGTTTCGCTTGTTCACGGACGTCATTTTTGTCGCTTGCTGTGTGTCTGGGCCCTTAGAGTGACCAGACATCCCGAAAAATTCAGGACAGTGCCGAAATTCACGCATGTGTCCCGAATCTCAAATGACAAAAACGTACGATAAGCATGTTTCTCGCCTTTTTTACGTTACCATGTTATGTCAAGCCAAAGCATAAAATAACCACGAATTTTGATTGAAACCACGTGGCGACAATTTCCTTTGGGTTTAACGAGTAAATCTTGACCGACCTCAAGCTCCAGACCTAAACTTACCTCAGCTAAGATCATGTCCAAACATAAATATTCTAAAACTAAAACATTTATTTAACATCTGGTTACAATTTTATCATCATTATCTCTAAACATAAAATGCTTTTATTGTGTATTTCAATCTTATTCATTTCCTTTGCTCTGCTGTACTTTCTCTTGACATGAATTCTATAAGAAACCTTGAGTCTGGTATGAAGAAGAATGCCTTGTGTTGCCTTGAGTATGACTAATGCAGAGTACTGTATAAACAACCACGTCTGCCGGATCAATTCTTGCAACATTTATGAACTTTACCAACTCTTGAGAATCCATCTGGGCCCGCCGCTGTGAGGTTTACTCTCTGCGACTCAGACCGATCCAAGCGGTCAAAGATCAAGACAGAAATTACACTCTGACGCAGAATTACAGACTATTTCAGCAGAACCACAGACTATTTTTACTCTTGAAACATGTGCACCTATAGGAGCTGTTTTTGTGGAAGTAAAGTTATGTGCGTAAATGGTTCAATTACCAGCAAACGAACAGGAGATTTCACACGAGAGAGTAGAATCTGTCTGCGTAGGAAGAGTGAGAAGACTCCAGTGAACTGTGTTAAAGATATAGATCCACACTGACAATCCTGGCTCAGAATATTTATTAACAGTGCAGCCTGTCCGCCCTTAGGCCTTCTCCAGGCAAAAAAGCTTCTCCGCCAGAGGAAGACCTGAGGCCCTTGTTGGAATGACAAACTCCCACTTCTATAATCTCTCCACCAGAAAAACATCTTCTTAATCACACTGTTTCTCAATCACATTAGCACATTTATTGTAAACCATCTGCTATTTATTTGTGTGTGTGTCATTTTAGCATCCGTTGTTATTCTAATCTTGTAGAATAATGAAGTGTGATTTCCCTCAGTCCTGTTGCAGCTGGTTTGGAGTGGATGCTTGGTGTTGAGTGTTGTCGTCCTTGGGCTGTTCTTGGAGCTTGAACGCTTGTCATCAGCCGTCACTTCAGAGTGATGCTTTACCCATTTATTCTCCTTAAATTCCCGGTGAAGAGAACTTTCTCTAAGAATCTGTGCATCGTGAGAGCATCCAGGCCATTTTTCTACAAAGGCAATCATCATCAAGTCTTCTCTGTGGGCGATCTGTTCACTGATTTATTAAAATCCCTTGTGGTTGATGTATAAATGGAGCTTCGACTCTGACATGCCTGCCATCCATGCAGCCAGCAATCCCCTGCAAACCAGGAGTAAAGAAGAATTCTTCTCAAGGGAAAGGACATTCATCTTTTTGCCCTGCATGTATTCATCTGATTGACATTCATCATGTCCCCCAAAGAGTTTTGAAATGCCCCGTTGAGCGCAATCAGCCCCTGCAGGTCAGGACAGCTCTGTTTCTGTTTATGTTGCAGCAGTTTAAAATGAAACCTCAGCTCGTCACTGTTGTCCCGTCTGTCACAACTCTCTCTCGTCTAAAGGACCTTCAGATGTCACAGATGGATTTGTGAGAAACCTGCACTGTTCATAAATCCTTCAGACTCTCTTGAGCATCAGCATATCATACATTTGTCGTTTAAGAGGTATCTAATCAGTCATAGCTTCACACGCAGGACGGACAAGGTCCTAAAAATCCATCATGAGGAATCTTTATCTGTCATAATTTTGTTCAGTTTATTGCTGCATACTGTATGTTTTTATAGTTGATTCGTGAATCTGCTCAGAGCGTACGGATCAAGAGACAGAAGATGCATTACAAAAAATGACTGAACTCTGCATAAATAGTTTCTTAAGATACAATTAAAGCATCTACAAACATCATTGTGTCCGTCTGACATTTAACAATCTCAATGTGACTAATGTGCATGCATCTTACCTAAGCACAAAGATCCTCTTCTCTCCACTTTCGGCAAATTCACACTTGTACACGTAGTTTTATTATTAATAATTGCATTTTGTATTTCTTAAAGTTCGTAATTGTATAAATAAGATGTTATGTGAACATAAACACAGTTTGATCTTTTTATAGTTATACATTTTCATTTACATATCTACTATATCTATCACATACATATAAAGAGTCAAATAAGTAAATGTATTTGACCTAAAGAAAAAAAATAAGACTAAGAGAAGAATCAACCTGCAATCTAATTGTAGTACAGTAGGTGGCAAAAGAAGAATCACCCACGTGTAACCCCCCACTACCCATTACTGTCACTGAGTGGGGAGGAGTTCATCTCACTGTGAAGCGCTTTGTGACTCTGTGTCTGTGAAATGCGCTATACAATAAAGATTACTGGGTGCACGGTAGCCAAGTGGTTAGAGCTCTGGCTTCCCAACAAGGAGGTCGTGGGTTCGACTCCCGGGTCGGACCATATCAACATCTCACGATCTCTCTGGGTGGAGTTTGCATGTTCTCCCCGTGTCACCGTGGGTTTTCTCCGGGTACTCCGGTTTCCTCCCACCTCCAAAAACATCCATGTTTAGGTTAATTGGGCATCACTGTAAATTTCCCTCAGTGAATGAATGAGAGAGTGAATGGTTGTCTGTCTAACTCTGCGACGAGTTGGCCCACAGTTACTGGGATAGGCTCCAGTCACCCGCGACCCCTAACGGGATTAAGCGGTAGAAAATGAATGAATGAAATAAAGATTACTTACTTACTTACACTGACCTAATGCAAATATTACATAATAAAAACTATGTGTACAAGTGATTAGTGGCTACAAATAATAAATTCTTATGTAAAATTACTAAAAATAACTTTATTTCATGAAATCTGTTGGTTTCCGCCATCAGATCTCCACACTCCTGTGAATCTGTGATCGACTGCAGCTCCTATTTTGATGAATGAAAAGTAACAGAAGCAAAGCAAAAGAATCAAACACTGCGCGGTGTTATCGTTTTGAGTGCGCGGTGAAAGGAAAACAGCGCGCGCAGATAAAGCCTACGCGCTGTCAGGAAGCAGGGACATAGCACCAAATTCTGGGCCCCGGGTACAAACGTTGTTAATGGGCCCCTAACACATAATCTTGTGTTTTAAATATTTAAAACACAAGATTATTTCGGTTTTGTTTCCTTCCAGAATATGCATATATTAGCTTCACTCACATAAAGATGAGAGTAAAATTTAATGTGTTTAGCTTACTTGTGTTAAGCAATAAACTTGTGAACATTTTTGACACACTATAATGTTGCTGGATTGAGAAGTTGTGATATATTGATCATATTTAACACAAAACCGTGTGAAAATGCATATTTATTGAACTGATAATTTTGTGTCAAACTCTGGCTTTGTTCACTAAAATCTGCAAACTCTGGCTAATAATATTACAATCTCTCCATCTGTTATCTTTGTTTATATTTTGCCCAAATATTATTATTTTTTATGTTCAAAGTCAATTTATTACGTTTCATCGGAGTGATGAAGCGCTTTGATATCACAAAAAATTGCCTTTAGAGGAACAATTTATTTCACGTAAGCAAAATTAAATGCTTTGTGGGGCCCTTTCCTGCCCTGGGCCCCGGGGAAACTAGTACCATTTACCCCCCCAGTCCGACACCCCTGTCAGGAAGTCTGCGCTCAGTTTCAATTTATACTCTCTCAGTTCTTGTTTACTGCGCGATGATGTTCTCTATGCACGCTCAAGTTAAAGATAGCTGTCTGACGCCATATCTCCCCATTTTATTTTATCCCTCACATTAAAAATATCACAAAAATAGGTTTTTATCATCTTAAAAACATCGCCAGAGTCCGTCCCATTCTCTCTCGGGCCAACACAGAGACGCTGATGCATGCTTTTATCACCAGTCGTATAGACTACTGTAATGCCCTGCTCTCTGGTCTTCCCAAAAAGTCTATTTCAGGTTTACAATTATTACAAAATTCAGCTGCACGTGTCCTGACTAAGACCAGGGGCGGGGCCACATTACACCGGTTTTAAAATCACTGCATTGGCTCCCTGTGTGTTTTAGGATCGATTTTAAAGTTCTTTTACTGGTTTTTAAGTGTCTTAATGGTCTTGGGCCTTCTTATCTTTCAGAACTGCTTTTACTCTATGAACCCTCGCAGACCCTGCGCTCCTCCGGCAGCAGGCTCCTAGCCATTCCCAAAGTCAGGACACACACTCACGGCGAGGCGTCTTTCCAGTTTTACGGCCCCCGTCTATGGAACAGTCTGCCAGAGGACCTCAGGGCCGCAGAGAACATTCAGGTTTTTAAGAGCAGGCTCAAGACCCATCTTTTTAGCTTAGCTTTTGATTAGTATTTATTGTTTTTACATGTAATTATTTATTTATCATATTTATTTATTTATTTATTGGTTCATTTATTATTAGTTTTATCTGACTGAATTATTTTTAGTTCTTATCTTTTTACTTATTTTAATTTTTCTTATCACCTTTAGGTTTTCCAGTGTTTCCTCTGAGGAGCCTCTGCACCAGGAGCTGTGTTCGGCTGTGGCTCATGGGCCCTGGAGGTTTGGTCCTGACCTCATCTCCTCTCTGGGCCTGGGCTGGTGTCCTGTGGCTGCAGGTGACTCTGCTCCTGGTGCAGACAGCTCCTCTGATGATGCTGCCTTTGGTCCATCTGTACCCAGCCCAATGTATGTAGGCAAACTTAGCAAAATGTATTTTAGTGTGTGCGTGTCCGTGTGTGTGTGAGGGTGGGGGTGTGTTTTTGTGTGCGGGGGATGAGGGGTGGGGGTATGAGCTTGTAATATGGGATTGATTGAAATGGGGGGTGGGGGTATCTGAAATTGTTTTTAATGCACTGTAAAGCACTTTGTGTTACATGGTTTGTATGTAAAGCGCTTTATAAATAAAGTTTGATTTGATTTGATTTGATTTGATTTAAATTCAATGGAATGAATGAACTTTATTGTCATTTCAAAGTGAGCTTTTGCTCACTTATCAACGAAATGCCGTTTCTCATCAGTTAAAACAGTGCATAAAAAATTAATAAATAGAATAAATAGTCTAAAATACATATTTGCTGGCAAACAATCACTCAGCACATCCACACTACATCACAACCATTCAGTTCATAGCCCCAGGTCAGGGTTCGGTGAGTTCATTAGCTTTAAGTCACCTCCAGAGGACACAGCTTGTTTAAAAACTTCACAGCTTGTGGGAAAAAACTGTTGAGCATCCTAGATGTCCTACATCTGATGCTACGGTATCTTTTCCCAGAGGGCATCAGAGAAAACAAGTGATGAGAAGGATGATGCACATCTTTAAGAATGACTTTTGTTCTGCAAATGCAACGCTGCTCATACAAGTCCTCCATTGGGGTAAGAGGCGTGCCGATGATCTTGAAGTTTGTCTTGTGGTTGCAGGAGCTCTATAGAACAGGATTATTGAGTCTTACAGTATATGACCAGTTGATGCACTTGACTTCAAAGCTGCAGAGTCTGATGAATGTTTAAACACCTGACGCAGGTTTGAGAGTTTTGATCGATCCGTTTTGAATGTAAAACTGATTTCAAAAGTGAAGTTGTAGTTGTTATTCTGCGTGCTAACAGTCTGCAGCGCCGGTTACGTGTTACACTGGGGGTTATTATGGAGCCATGACCCATATTTGTTGTTCTCTCACCTTATTTCAATGAGACACTTAGTCATTTCCTTTGACGTTTGTAGTAATAATTAAGAAACGGCAGCAGGATTCCCACACCAGGGCTGTTATGAGAACCTTTCACCTACTGTTTTACATTTGTTAAAGCTTTATTTCCATCTATCATGAGTCCGTCTGTTATAAAATGTGAAACTCAGTGAGAGACAGAATCTACAGGTTTAGAAACACATTATAAAACCAAATGAGTTTTGAATTATGCTGGTCTTCAGGCCCACGCTCTTCCACCTTCGGCCATAAATGTTCTATACTTATACAGGTAGCTTATTTTCTGCTATAATCAATATTTCAAACTCTTGCCATTTATGTAGCCTAAAGAAGGTCTGATAAAACTAAAAAAAAAAGCCTTACAAAAGTTTAATAATTGTCATAATCATAGTTTTATTGAGAGTAGAAAATCAATCAAATCAAAGTTGTCTGGACCCAGTTTTAGACTTTCAACCAAAAGTCATTTTTTCATCTTGTACTGATGTTGCTCTGTTAGCTTCACTTTAATTTGTAAGAAGACACATTATAAGAAAGGAGGACAAGCCCGTACACTCCGCATCTCCAAATCTGCTAATTTAATAAGACAGACGCACGGGACCGCATAACTAGTTAACCAGACAAATCGCTCCATCGCTGGGTGGTGGTGCATGGCCGTTCTTAGTTGGTGGAGCGATTTGTCTGGTTAAATTCCGATAACGAACGAGACTCCGGCAGGCTAACTAGTTACGCGGCCCCGTGCGTCTGTCTTATTAAATTTGCAAATTTGAAGATAGTGTGTTTTCTTTTTTGTGTTGCTTGAAATTTTGCTATTCATTCCAAATGCTGAGGAGCAGAAAAGAAAAAAAGAATTCTGATCCAGCTTCAAGTAGGCCTACTTAGATGCCAAAATACATCTAGGCTGTATTTGCAATAGAGGGATTCGACCTACTGCTCATGTGTTATGTAGAAAAACCCGCTCTCCATTCGATTATACGGGGATACATACTTCTTTGAATAAAACCTCGAAACAGGACAAGAAGCTAGTCGTTTCAATCAGGCCTGACCAGGTCTGACAGACGTCAAATATAGATTAACACTTATTCTAATAAAACGTGCCAAAGCCTGAGAGCCGCATCTGGCATCGGCTTGCCCTGGTCTGCTCTTTACAAACTCCGCTCGATCGGGGACCAAAGTTGCATCATTGTTTCTTTCTTCAAATTGGCTTGGTTCACATTCACAATACACTTTTTGCCCGTCGAACCATTAGGGCTCGATTCAACCGAGCTGAGACTGACCTGGCCTGGATCTGAGTTTGTTTGTGCTTTCACAATAACCCAACACAATAACCGAACTATCCAGACAAACAAATTTCATCCCAGTCAAAAGTGTATTGTGAATCCACCCTTACTCTTACTTTCTTGCTTGAGTTTTTGGATCCCACTTTGAGGCACTAGTAACCCTTTCATCAGGACAAAGCAGTCTTTTAGTCACAACTTCTGCTGAAATTAAGTTGAAAATCCCAGAGCCCTGTACTACGAAGCTAGATTTGGGGTTTAGTGAGGTCAGTTCTGGGTTAAACCTGGTCTGGCGGTCCTACGAAACTGGATCACTTCCTATCGGGGCAGATCTCTATGGCAACATGCGGCAAACTCATAACCTGCTCCGGACCAGGATAAGTTCCCGAATAAGTTAAAAAGACGAGGCGCTGGCCAATCAGAGACGAGAATTAAGACGTTTGTGAAGAGAGGGGAGAGAGAGAGAGCAGTGGAGAAATGAGGAAATACGAAAGCCACGGGGTATTCTTTTACAATTTGAGCGTATTTAGGCCTATTAGAGGAGCCATGAGACCTTATATGTATCAGTGACCATACTGAAGAATCCTTCATTGTCAAGAAATGATGAATGACTTCACTTTGTGCACATTTGGCTGTGGATTGCATCACTTTGACTCAGACAAAATAACCTACACTTGTCTAAAGACACAGCTCATTCAGACACGCGGTCGATCTATAAAAAGTTTCGTCATGTCTGCACATTTGTGCTTAAAGGCCCATGCAGACAGGATGCGATCTGTCGCTGTAGTTTCGTCCTGTGAGCGAGGGACACGTGCAAACCAATGAGGAAGTGGGCGAGGACAGCTGCCGTGAATTATATTAATAAAAACAAACTCAATGCTTGCTGCGTAAGTGATCATGGACAAGAGAAATAATCCTCTTGGAATCAGCCCAAAACACTTCTGTCTCCTTGTTAACTTTGCCAAATGAAGCCCTGTGCTCTCCATTCGAATCGCTCCAGTTAAATGAAATCTAGCTGGAGCGAGAGCGGCTGCACCTCTCAAAGACGTCATTTCTCTGCTTCATTGAGGCACACGGCGCTCTCCGCTGACAGCCACATACACATGAATGGAATTTCGCGTCCCGTCTGCACGGGCCTTTAGTCTGTTGTTTCCATGCAGGACATATAAATGAACTCTGTAGCGTAACTTCTGTGTCTGTGATTGGCCTCGTAAGCGTAGATTCCACGTAAAGCTGCAGTGCGTTTCCTTCACTTAGATTTTAATGTTAGTGTTTTTGCTTCATGATTGACGTTTCCTCACATTTGAAGTCCGCAGCTTAGTTGTTCTGATTGGTCAGTTTGCGTTAACCCCGCCCTGCTCTGTGGACGCGCACGGCTTCATTGAGAAAATCCAGGGTTAACAGATCCAGTTGTGAACTTGTTTTGTAGGACAGCTTATCGAGAGAGGCTCATGTCTGGGCTAGTCAACCCGGGTAAGAGAGACTTATTCAGGATAAGTTCAGCGACGTTCGTAGTACAGGCCTCTGGTCTACTGAAAGAGACACATTTACAATTGGTTAGAGACAAAAAGACCCCATGGTGCATGTCAGAACAAAGGCTAATTTCACCCCTCACAGTCTGAAGCAGCTGTCTCACAAATCGATAAAGAATAATTAGTTTTTCAGCTTTCAGCCAAGTTTAACTAAAAAGACATGACATAATGTATATTCATCTCCAGAGAAACACAGCTAATGGAAACTTTTTGAACATCACTTTTCAAACGCAGATAAATGAACAAATAACCTTTGCCTTCACCATAAAGTGATGGAGCTAATTATAATGGAGCTGGTCTAACCTTTAAATATCATCCATTATCAGTATTATTTAGACCTTTATGTCGGCAAAGAGAGTCTGGAACAAAGCACAGAACTTTGATTTAGGCTAAAATGTGTTGGATTTGCACATTAACACTGCATATTTACATGAGCACCTCTTTTTTTAACCAGGAAAGTCTCACTAAGATCAGAATGTCTTTTTCAGTTGCGTTCTTTGCGACTTTGTTTCAGGTAAATCTGTTGTTTATTTTCTGAGCAAATACTTCTGCAGATTTAAATGTACAAACCACTGCATGTTTCCACACAAAACTTTACAAAAGTTTCAAGCTCGATCTCACAAGTAAGCGTATATATACCACGACATACTGTAAGTACAATGAAATTACGCTTGGAGTCAGCCCAAGGGTCGCTGCATCTTTTGTGCGCCGCCACTCATTCTTCCAAACACAAAACACAGAGAGAGAAAGAGAAAATATTCTTAAGCAGAATAAGAACATACTGTATAAGTCAGCCGGACCACTGCAAGAGAAATGACCACATTATAGATTGGGAGGGGGCTTGAGTCATCGGATCTGAGAACAACAATTATAAACACTGGATTAAGGAGGCATTGAGATCAGAAAGCGGGAGCATCAACCGCACTGATGGGGCATTCTTCCTGTCCCACACCAGAGACCACCAGGCGACAGGAGGCGTGGTCAGTCTTATTGACGGGCTGACCACGCCTCCAGGAAGTAGCTGCTATACAACACATCACCATCCAGACTGGTGACCCTCCTGAAGATGGCTCGCTGATAGCAGCCGAAACATGTCGACAAGCTAAAAACATCAACCACATTGGCTGTCTCTGAATGTCCACACTCATTCCCTATCTACTCAAGTACTACATAGTCTTGCCCTGTTCAGTGACTCAGTGGTCAGTGGTCTTTCGGACACGCAGCGTACTAGTTTCAGCTGATGCGGGTCACGTGACTCTCTGCCAGTAACGATCAGCAAAAAGTCCGATAAAAATGAACTTTTGTAATAAATACTGGTCAAGTCCTTCTGACACGCACATATTTCTACTACTAATCATAATACAAGTCTGGTTTAACTTGGACAATACATTTAAACCGCAAACGGACTGGATAATTCCTCTTTTACAGCCCCAACTAAGGTAAGCAGCTAAGCATCTTTACGGCTAACGGCTTCAGTTACGAGTGTTTTGTTTATTCTCCGGCTCAACAGTGAGTTCAAGCGGCTCCTTAACGTCTTTACTTCAGTCGTGTTGTTTACAGTTAAAGACCTGACGCTGTCCATGTTGTTTTATCGATTCTCGCAATGAATTGTGTCTATATTATCCGTTCTAGTGTTATTTATGCTCATTACTGTTACAGATGCATTGTGGGACATTTTGAGTGCACTACTTTTTGACCTGCTGGACATTCGGACACCACTACAAAATGGCGTGACCCTGAATAGTGACCAATATAGTGAATAGTGTGGACGTTCGGACACAGCCATTGTCTTTTAAAAGAAAAAACTAAGTGATGTTGTATGAAAAGATGAGCTTTTGCTTGTGAGCTGTAAAGTTGCACAGAAATATAAGACGCTTTGGTCAAATGATTTTACAGATGTAAGAATAAATGAGCCAACCCAAAGGAACAGCTTTAGAGTATGTCGGTATTAGGGATGTGCATTGCCTTCAATCTGGCGATACGATACATATCACGATACACAGGTCGTGATATGATATATCCCGATACAGAGGCCCACGATATATTGCGATTTTTCTTTAACTTTGGTGTTTTACAAAGTCAGTTATTACTGTTTGTTTTGATTAGTTGAAAAAGAAAATTAGACCCATAAATTACAATGTATATTCTCTGCAAATGATGAATAACTGTATTGCTACTCAATGATTTATTCTGACAGTATCAATACTTATTGATTCTTTCTGACAGTATCAATACTCAGTGATTCTTTATGACATTATTAATACTCAGTGATTCTTTCTGAGATCAAACTGTCACGATACTGTGCGCACACGTACTGAACTGTCTCGTGAGATTTTTCCATGGTCATAAAATTAAGATTTTGTAACTTTGAGCAGCTGTAGTAAATATTCTCCTCCACACACAGACTTGTAGCTGACTTATTCTGACAGAAAACTGTCTAAACTCTGTCTCAGTTTTTATTTCGTAAAGATAGGACCATATTGACAGAGATAATTAGTCCTAAACATTGTAAAAGGTAGCGCAAAAAATATATAATCGTCAAATACGCGCGGACATCGCGGGAACAACGCCGGTGTTTTTCACACTTAAACATAGTTTAAAATAAATCCACAAAGTGATATTTTGGCCTCTGTCATCAATAAACTGTAAAAAGTACGAAAGTCTCCTCATCTGTGTGTGTCTGGTCCCTGTCAGCAGCGGCAGCGCTGTGAAGCGAGTAGGGTCCCGCAGCAGACTGCAAGATGGAGGCGTGTCGTGAGCACTAGTGTCGTGAGCAGTCTTTGCACTAGGTGGCGTTATTCACATCAACCCTTTACGATAAAGACGCCAGAGACAATGTAAAATTTGAAACCTCGGTGAATATACGAACTCTATAGATGGAAAGTTGAATAATTTAATTATTATTTGTACTTTGGGGGCATTTTCACCCAAATTACGTTTAGTATTATTTAATAATAATGCCGGAATTATTAAAAAATGACCTGGAGAATAATGTCTTTATTTTTAATTGCTTTATTTATTACATACTTTTTATTTGGTCTGATTTTACGTGTTTTCCAGTGGTTAGTGCTGATAGTCAGGTCCGGAGGGACAGAAGCGAGGTGGTTGCCATGGTGACGAGTTTATAACTGTTGCTAAACGGGCCTAAACTGTTATATTGTTTATCTTAACCTTTACCCAAACCTTTTTCCTAACCTTAGCCATCACCCTAACCCTTCTCCTAAACTTAACTGGTTCTCCTAAACTCAATTGTCGTCCCTCTGGTCCCAGATATAACGTTTTTCTAGCACCGGAAATGGGTGCCGCTCCACTGCCAGTGGAGCTCCACTCCACGTCGGCTTTTGAAATAGATTTTTTTTAAGATGCTTATTTTAAATTACACCCTGGCTTATATGTCTTTTACCATAGGTTTGGACATTTTTTGTATGAATACGGTTTGTATATTCGCCAAAAATAACGTCATTTCTGTCATAAGGGGGCGTGTCGTGAGGGGGCGTGTCGTGAGGGGGCGTGTCGTTAGTTCTGCGGGCTGCAATCAGACATACTTGTGTGAAGCAGGAGAAAGGGGGCGGAGTCTGAGCTACACACGGGGAAGGGGGCGGAGTCTGAGCTACACACGTGGGAGTGGATCAATTTCAGTCAAAACTCATATCGTTGAAATAATAATAATCCAAGGTGATACACATATGAAAGGTAAAGCTAAACTAAAAGAATATAAACTAACAATAATAAATAATTACAAATCAAATTTTGTAATTTGCTTTGTTTAAATTCTAAATTGAAACAATTAATGCAAATTATTTAAAAATCTTGTCTCGTCTCGATCTCGTGGCTCGTCTCATCTCGTGAAAATTCTGTCTCGTCCCATCCCTATTGATAAGTAATGATTCTCTCTGACAGTATCAATACTCAGTGATTCTCTCTGACAGTATAGTTAATGACAACACAGCTAATCAAGTTCTAAAATAAGAACCANAATGAGCTGGTCGATTGACAGGCTTCTTGTCAACAGGGATGTAGAAAGTCTTATTCAACTTTTGGTTTGACCAACTCCAATGATTTATGGCCGAGTCTCCTCTCTGCGATGTTCTTCACTGTTGCTGCTGGACTGTGAATAAAAGTTTAAAGTTAGAAACAGAAAAGAGTCTCATCCTTTTGTAATATAAAATGTACTTAAATTTTCTTTTCCAAAACAAAAATGAAAATTACTGAACAAATATTTAATGTTAACAAATTGTTCCAGCCAATTAATCTTAATTTTATCAACAGCTTTACTCATAACTTGAATTCAAGTTAACATGCATATGACTGGGATATTTCTTTAGTCACTTGAAAATATTATACTTTTACTCATTCCAACATACACTTTGAGTATATGGGTATAGTTTTTGTGTGAAAACATTAGATGTTTAGCAATGTGACAGATTATTTTCATCTACATTAGCTATAATGACCTGTATATCTTACCTTGAGCATGCACATTTTTTCTCTGCTTGACAGAAGCTTTTTTTTTTGACTCCGCGATGGCCAGCTGTTGGTGGCAAAAATGAAGCAGCAGCAGGAGAAATGGCTATCACTGTCCCAGTCTATCAATAAATAAAATGCATCAATTTTACATACATACACAATTTATTGAAAATTAAAAAAAACAAAAATAGTAGTGAATGAACTTACATTTTCTTCAACTTTTTCAGCTGCTGCCATAAGGTCTTGTGTTTCAGTCAGGCGCCTGGCATCTTTTAATATCTTGAGCTTCAGACTGTGCCCCATCTTTCCAGCTTTTGTGATGCAGTTTGATTTAAAAAGACATCTGAAGTCTTGACTGACCTGAAATACATAAGACAAATTAGGTGAATATACTGTATAATTAAAAGTGAAGATGATTGTAAGAGTAAAACCTTACCTTTGAACATCCAGTAAATGTTTCAAGATTGGACATTGTGGTGCAGTTCTGATGTTTCTTTGACTGGCCACTTAAACTTCTCTCTAGACAGTGTCTTCAAATGCCTATGCCAAATACCCTGTTCTGCATGATAGATAAAAAAACAAAAACAAAAAACACAAGTTAGTAAACATTTGGTTGTCTTTTATAGTGGCAAACACTAGAAAAGAGGGCTCTCATTAAAATACTTTTTCATTCTGAATTGTGTCATTAGCTTTGACTTTGTTTAATGTAGAGAGTGTGAAATGTCTTTGTTCCTCTCAGAAACAATCTTCCTTTAGAACTTCCTTAAATATATTTCACTCTAGATTAATTTAAATTTTCTCTTTTGCCTTCATCGACTGGTTGCAGAAGGAAGTACATAAGCAATAAGCTAGCTTGTTATATGTCACATGACTACACCTTAACAGAAATGTAAAGAACAAGTATACTGATTTAAGGACTTAAAGATGGCAGAACATTAGAGAGCTAAATGTAGAACAAAACTGAAACAGTCAAACTTTTTTAAGATCAGAGGGCGAGATATAAACAGATTGTATGACAAATTTACTACCGTTTTTAGCCCTAAAATAAACTTGTATGTCTTTGTTACAAAAATATGCTTTAAAAACATGTGTTCACGTTACTACGACATGTTTCTTTACAAAATTAACTCATTGATGACCAGGTGGAAGGTCACTTCTAGCTTATTTTCATTGAAATGTTCCTCAAGCTTTACTTTTCACAACATGACTTAAAATATATTTATCTCCCTAAGAAAAAAAGTATTGTTATAACCTTCCATAGAATTTTTGCCTCCAAAAAGTTAAACAGTGTAACTTTGAGACATTAGCAAACATCAAAAAATATTTAATTTATTGCAATATGTATTGAGTGTGAGGTGCATAAAACCTACCCATTTTCCTTTCACAACTCCACTTGTACTTTTCCAGGATGTCTTGACCACTAGGCTTTCCCGCAGTGCATTCTCCACCATCTGTACACAAACTAAATTACTTGTTTGAATGTACATATCCAAAGAAGTTGCCTTTTGTGTTCTATGACAGCAAACAATGCATTTATATCAGTAATAATTTTACCTGGCTTGTATCTATTATATATTATTGGCCTATGCAGAATAATAATGCCAATATTTTAGCCCCTAGAAACAATACAAATTCTAGCAGAGTACCTTTTGCAGTTTGTCTCAATGGGTCCTTCACTGTCTTGAGTTGATGATGAGGGGACCATGATTCATTGTGTCTGAAAGATGATGATAAGCTATCCATAGACAAAAGAGCAATAAACATAGCTTTAGTTAAAATGTAAACTTAGTTTACCATATTGAACTTTTTTTTTACTCACCTTCATCAAATCTTGATAGCTACATCCTGGTTTGAGCTGGATGTACTTCTTGGTGCTGAAATATCACCTTCAAAGACATCTCAGGAAACTACTAAAATAGAAGAAATTTGTGTCACCTTACTTTGACATATATTATATATATTAGATATTTATATATTTTGAGCCTTATCTGACAAAATGTTGGAAGCAATGCACAAATAGCTTCAGGTTTAATCAAGCAAAACACAATGTTATATTTAATATCTATAAAATCTGCACAAAGTATATAATTTCAGATAAAAAATACATTAATTTAAATGACTTAAAGCAAGCACATTTTCCTGTGTGCGCTGAGAAAATACGTCTTTACCTAGTCAGTTTTCAATGCAAAAGAGCTAGCTTGCTAGGGCAATGCGTTCCCAGAAAAAAAAAACGTCTTTACCTAGTCAGTTTTCAGTGCAAAAGAGCTAGCTTGCTAGGACCATGTCCTCCGAAAAAAAAACGTCTTTACCTAGTCAGTTTTCAGTGCAAAAGAGCTAGCTTGCTAGGGCCATGTCCTCCGGAAAAAACGTCTTTACCTAGTCAGTTTTCAGTGCAAAAGAGCTAGCTTGCTAGGCCATGTCCTCCGGAAAAAACGTCTTTACCTAGTCAGTTTTCAGTGCAAAAGAGCTAGCTTGCTAGAGCCATGTCCTCCGGAAAAAACGTCTTTACCTAGTCAGTTTTCAGTGCAAAAGAGCTAGCTTGCTAGGGCCATGTGCTCCGAAAAAAACGTCTTTACCTAGTCAGTTTTCAGTGCAAAAGAGCTAGCTTGCTAGGGCAATGTGCTCCGAAAAAAACGTCTTTACCTAGTCAGTTTTCAGTGCAAAAGAGCTAGCTTGCTAGGGCCATGTGCTCCGAAAAAAAAAAACGACTTTAGGGCTGCCAATTTTCAAATTCAAACGCCTGTGCATAAAGCAAGTACAAAATTGTATTTTCTTGGGCGCAACGTTAAGTTTAACGTTACTGTTCTTGCTCCCACAAGTAACATTTAACGTTAGCCGTTAGTAAGTCAGCTATTTACGAAAAAATAATTGTTCTTACCTGACTAACATGAGAAAATATTCGTGCTGCTCTGTCGCCTGATGAGCCGTCTGTCCTCCTCTCGGCGCGGACCGGAAGTGGTTCTAACACGGCCAAGGAGCAAGTTCAGTAACTCGGCAGAAAAGCACCGCCCCAGAGCTCTTTTGTCACTGGGCGTGTCATATCCACTCAGAAAAGCAACACCCACCCTCACTAAAGGCGTAACACCAAGAAATCAACTCGGCCCATTTTGCTGTGTATAGTTAATGGCAACACAAAGCTAATCAAGTTTCTAAAATTAAGAAACCACTTGTCTCTTTTTATAATATATATAGTAACAATTAGAGTGCCAAGGGTTCACATTAGATTGTCTTCTTAAAGACACAGTGCTGCCCTCTACTGTCCTGGCTGAATATGCACATTTTCAACCACTATTGACACTGAATTCAGTTGAAATCAAGGATATAAAGCATCCTCATTAATATGCATGACGTCATCAAAATATCAATATCGAGATTTTAGTATCGATACGAGCATCACGGGATCGGGTATCGCGATATACCGCCAAATCGATATTTTCTGACAATTGTATTCTTTTGCAGGGTAGCCAAGTGGTTAGAGCTCTGGCTTCCCAACAAGGAGGTCGTGGGTTCGACTCCCGGGTCGGACCATGTCAACATCTCACGATCTCTCTGGGTGGAGTTGCATGTTCTCCCCGTGTCACCGTGGGTTTTCTCCGGGTACTCCGGTTTCCTCCCACCTCCAAAAACATGCATGTTTAGGTTAATTGGGCATCACTGCAAATTTCCCTTAGTGAGTGAATGAGAGAGTGAATGTTTGTCTGTCTAACCCTGCGGCAAGTTGGCCACTGTCCAGGGTGTTCCCCGCCTAAGGCCCAAAGTCACTGGGATAGGCTCCAGTCACCCGCAACCCCTAAAGGGATTAAGCGGTAGAAAATGAATGAATGAATGAATGAAAATGTATTCTTTTTATTTAGACTTTTGCCACAGTGAGAAAACACTTGAGCATTGTGACTGCCAGAGCTCACACAAGGCCAAAGGGATGATTGGTTTTGGAGGCACTGACTGTTTAGATGAGAAAGACATCTGGGTTTGACACGAGTAAAGTGTTTTGGAAGAGATATGAGCTTCTGCAGGTGCTGAACCATCCGGGTTATTCTAGCAAAAGTGACCAAGTGAGAAGGACCTTTGGCATTTTGATGAAACTGACTCTTTACATAGAAAAGTAACTTAGTTTTGAAGCTTGTATGGAAAATTTTGGGAGAATTTTTTATTTTATCTGTCAGTTTTTACTATGATTCTACAAGGACTATCACACCAAGCTAAATCAGAATCAGAAAATAATCCGATGCATGGGCTTAATGATTCAGAATGTACATCGGCGCTTTAAAATATGCATTCACGACCTTTCGTGCGATCCAATAAATCAATTTTGACACGATTGATAAAACATGCATTTCTCCGTTTACATTGCACGCCCGGCTTTTCATGGACACGTGTCATTAAAGGTTAACTCCGGAGGCAGGATATGAAACCGAGCGAGCATATTAAACGCATACATCAGGCGGAAGAAGAAGACATTTTCGCGCCGAACTGGGCAAAAATCTGCTATAAACAGACATTTTATTAAATCTGTGTCGTCTGTGAACTGGGAAAATGTTTAAACAGAGAAGAAAAAAGAAAAAAAACGCACGATTCAGCGAGAGAGGCCATTAAGTTGATCATGTTAGCTCTTTCCCACTGACAGTCCCGCTGCGGTGATGTCGCCCGCGCTGGAGGGGCAGGGCCGGTTTCCATGACGACCAGGCGGTGATGGTAGAGCGAGGGAGCAGGCGCAAGGTCGCACACAGACGCTCTCGTAGCTGGTGAGAAGAGAACGGGAGGGATTTCTGGCTCTTCTGACATGTAGAAGTTGAAGTCTTGTTTAATGGAAGTGTTGCCATAGAAATCTGCCATGTTTGCTCAAAGTTAAAGGTAAAAACTGTGCAGAAAATAACTAGAAAAGATACATAATCATGTTTAAAGGTGCTGTATGCTTTATTTGCAAATGGTTCTTTAATGTTCTAAGTGACAGTTGTCCTTGGATTGAGTGATTGACGTGAATGATGGAAAGTCCCAAGGCCAATAAGTTAAATGAACTTAAATCATTGTGTTAGTCAAAGATTTTCAACTTAACACTTTTAATTATTAGAGAAAGAGAGAGACGGAGGAGAAACAGAAGAAAAGAGAGAGAGAACATTTCAATTTGATTTATTAGTATAGCCCAAAATCACAACAACAGGTAATCTCAACTTTACAAGATGCTGATTTAGCAAACAAGATTGGTCAGAAAATCAAAGAATGAAACATTTGGTCAATACCAACAGAAAAATCAGATACAATCATTATTAGGAAATGCAGGCAGATTGTTACAAACAACAAATAGGTAAATCAAAATTGTCCCAGAGCATCCCCTGTCCTTAGACCCTCCTTCTCAGCAAGGAAAAACTCAAAAAACACCGGGGTAAAAGAGAACCCTTGAGGAGAACCACAGTGCAAGAGAGATCCACTCCCATCCACGCGGATAGCTGTAGATGTGACCAGGACTGAAACATGTCCAGATGCAACCCGAACTTCAAGTCAGCGGAGCCAGAAATCACCTCCAGGGAAACGAATGTTCTAGCAGGACGAAGACAGCCAGAATGAGAAAAGAGAGAGAGAGAGAGAATGAGGAAAAAAAGAGAGAGAAGGAGAAAGGGGACAGAGACGTTGTCCAAATAGATCAAATTGGCTTCTGCTCCTTAAGCCAAAACCGGATGTGCGTCACTGCAGGTCATGATAAGAGCTGTTGGAATAGTGCAGTCAGGAGTTAGGAGCCTGTATGTTTCCTATCTTAGTTCCTACGTATAATTCTCATTCCGGTCGTTTTTTCCTCACACGTCTGACTAAAATCAGTAAAAATTCAAACTAAAACTATTCCTGAACCCTTTGGAGTACATTCAAATGGCCGGGGTCTTTTTAAAGCTGTATCCCTGTAGTTTTAGCTTCTGATGTCCAACAGGCTCTCATCAGAAGTGAGAACAAAATACACTGAACAAAATAAAATGTTTGAAGAAAAAGTGGTTAGACCCTTCGAAGGGCTGCCGCAATGTAAAGGGGTCATAGGAACCTCTGATGCTAACTTACTGCCAGTATGGAGCTAGGAGACATCCCACAATGCATTGCGCAGATCGCTCCACAAATGAATGAACATTTATAATGAAGATGGGGGTAGGATTTATTGAGCTTGCTTCCTCCTACTCCTTTTGAACATTAATGTTATGTAATTATTTGCAAAATGTCTGCTCAATGAGATTTTAAGTATCGCAGTTGTAGATACATATACATGTATGTGTGTATATGTGTAAATATGTATATATGTTTATGCGTCTCCACATTATGAAATGTTCAAAAAAATAAACCTGACAATACAGGATCTGTGAAAGATGAGTTTGTAATGAATGAATTTAAGAATTGGTGCTTTTTTTTCTGTGCAGCACTTTGGAGACTTTGTGTTGGTAAAATGTGCTATATAAATAAAAGTTCGATTGGATTGGAAAAGTTTGACTGCCTCAGACTTTAGACACACAAAACAAACTTTATAAACTTTGAAATCATAAGGTTTCAGTGCCACGTCGCCTTCACTAAATGTATCGTTGCATCACTTAACACTAGTACGTGTGTGTGTGTGTGTGTGTACAGTATTTGTCCTTTCTCACACAGACTGCTGATGTGAGTCTGTTTTCTTTATTCTGTCCTGTGCATATATAGACCTACTGTTTGTGCTGAATAGTGATGCTGGAGCTTTGTGTTTGCACAAAGACGGCTCAGTCTGAGGTTATTACAACAGCATTTTATTAAACAGCAGCAGAGTCATGTAATTAAACAGCAGCAGATTCATAAAATGTGTTTTCTCTGTAAATGTCATGTCATTCGTATTAGTGCAGTTGTGTGTGTTTTGTAGTCCGCCGGTGGATGTTGTAGTTTTTCATAAACAGCTGTAGAGTCGTCGTTTCCCGCCGCTGGTTAGGACGTTCGGATTCACCAAACAGAGCTAAGGCTTCTTCTCTCAGCTAGTGCTCTTGCTGTTGACCTCGTGACAACCTCTGCTGATAAGGAGTAACGCTGGATTTACACAGACTGCAAGGCTTCATGCGGATTCTTTCCGCAGTGTCGCGCGACTCTCGCACTCGCAGTCGGACATGTCGGAGCACGGTGTAAATCAACGCATTGGTTTTAAGCACTTTCTAAGTTCTGCGTGACTCACGCGAGTCACGACTCGCATCCAAGTTGCACTTAGTGTAACGCTGGATTTACACAGACTGCAAGGCGAGTGCGGGTCGGGACTCGTGCGGTTTCTTGCTAAGTGCCTGTTACACCAGATGCTGTCAACTGCGGTCCGGTTTCGTCCAAAGCCACGTGGAGTCACGTAGATTCCGCGAGAACGCTCGTATAATGAATTGAAAGCCGCACCAGACCGCTGCGGTCTCCGACAAAAATAGACTTCATGCGGATTCTTTCCGCAGAGTCGCGCGACTCTCGCACTCGCAGTCAGACATGTTGGAGCACGGTGTAATCAACGCATTGGTTTTAAGCACTTTCTAAGTTCTGCGTGACTCGCGCGAGTCACGACTCGCATCCAAGTTGCACTTAGTGTAAATCCACTGTAAATCCACTGTAAGGAGGAGCTAGTAACCAGGAGCTAGGAGCTATAAATTAGCCTTTTTCGTATCTATGAAGTGAGAAGACAGAGAGAGGGAAAAAAGAGAAGAGTTAAGAGTGGAGAGAAAGAGAGATGGAATAGCACAACTCACATACATGAGATTAACTGACATAAAACTTTAAAGCAGAAATTGTACTTACACTTTTAAGTATTTGTATTTTTTTTTTTTTTTTTGCAGTGTGTTGCAGTTGTAATACCTTTGCTTTAACGGGCTTTAACAGAGCTGCTGCTGCTGCTGCTGCTGCTGTGACCTGAGTCTGAAGGAAAGGACGTCCAGACTCATTATTGGCACAGAAACGACTCCTGACAGATTAACTCTTTCACTGCCAGCCCTTTGCTCACTTTGCAACCTTCTATTCGACAGTAGATCAAAGTAGATAGATGTGAATGTGTGAGTGATGCTATAGGCTGATGCACTTTGAATCAGATGGAATAAGCAGCACCAGTAACCTGCTTTTAATGATGTCCAGATATAATAACGAGCAGTGGATGCAGTATTAATGTTGATATCGACTGATGCTTTTACAACACAGGCATTCACCTCATCATGGTGTGTTCTCCCATTGAAACACGAACCTGGCTTAACCCTGCTTATCTTCAGGACTCTGCCGTGACCCTGCATCCATAATCACATGTACAGATGAGGACGAGAGCAGCGCCCGGGGACTCACCTCCATCTTAAGGACGCTGGACTTGAGCTGCAGGATTAGTCTGTTTTCATGTTTCAGGTTAATGTGAAGAAACAGACCAGAGCAGGGGCAGCCCGTCATTAGGGCGATAGGTGCGATGTACAGCCAACAAAAAGAAGAAAAAATGAGCGAGATGTTTGGTTTAAGTTGATCAAAACTAATTAAAACCTGATTAAAATGCCATTCAACATCCTTGTCCAGTCAGAAGAGCTTATTTTTGGCTGCCGGTACATTGTCCCGCCTCTTTTGGTGCCTGACTTAAAATTGCACTCGCTGCTTCAATTGAATCTAATGTAAGAGCTTTTTTTTCAAAGTTTCAGCCTCTCAATACAAACTAATGGGACTCACGGGAAAGTCTAAAAACGAGCAGGTTTTCACACAGACAGAGCTTTTTCCTCCATCATGGAGAAGTGTAACCTGGCTCACGCCAGATGGATCTGTGTTTAACTCCTATTGGATTTCTCACTATATCCATCTGGGACTTTACTCGCTGAAAGCGAGTTGGCAGAGCGGTTAGCGCTCTCGCCTCACAGCAAGAAGGTCGCGGGTTCGATTCCCGCACGGCCCGGGCCTTTCTGTGTGGAGTTTGCATGTTTCTCCCCGTGTCTGGGTGGGTTTCCTCCGGGCACTCCGGTTTCCCCCACCAACCAAAAACATGCATGTTAGGGTAATATCCTCCAGCTTTGGTAGTCCTGACCAAAATAGCAACAACATCTGGAGATGTGTCCCCGAGCGCTGCACTGTGGCGATCACTGCTCCTGAGGAGACGCCCCAGAGGCATTGAAGGATGGTGTTAGCCCGCCCTGCTACAATGTGATTGGACCTCAAAACCACGCTGCTGTGATGTGATTGGGAAGAACCACCATTATTTCGAACTCTCAAACCAATTAAGCGGATGGAAGATGGTTTATCTCTCGGTATTTGTAAATTCACAAACACAAGATAAATCTGGTTGGCCAGGTTAGGAGAAGTGGGCGTTCCCTTGAAGAGCCTGACGACACTTGCAAAGGGTCATTCGGCAAGAAGGTCCTGGGATCGACTCTCTGCCAAACCACAGTCTCAGAGTGCCTCCGTAAAGCATCTCTGTCATTGTGTCTAATGTAAAATTGTCCAAATAACCTTACCACCTATGCCCACTCGAATGCATTTAAGGCTGTTCTCAATGTATTGATACGACGATATATCGTGACAAGCTCTTTAGCAAAACGCGTATCGTTACAGGGAGGTGTATCGAGATACGTATCAGGACACTTAAGGAATTTACACTTATGAACCTGCAGCTTTAAGGCTGAAACTATTGGGCTGAACAATGACTTATTTGTAAGACACTGGTGTCTAACATAAAGAGTAGTTTGAAAATACAATTCCTCTGCATTTTGTTTTTCTACATAATCAAATTTACATTGATTTTACAGATGGTCACACTCAATACATAACATATTGAGAAATTAAAGTGGGATTTATTTATGTATCAGGATATGTATGGTATAATAAGGCTCTTGGCAATATCCAGCCCTACTGGCATGTTTTTAAAAAAAATGTAAAAATCAGTTTCCGAATAATTTCAGAATCATCATGTGGCAACTTTCAACAAACAAAAACCGTCTGCTTGTTAAAGTTTAATTTTACAATAAAGATATGGATGTGAATTTACTTACAAAAGGCTGGGTTTATCAGCTTAGTTTTTGCACGACATCAAAGGAGCTTCCAAGACAATTAACAAAACAACTGAGTTAACTAATACAAATATGAAGAATTAAGAGTTTTTAAGTATTAAAAGAACATTATTTGTGGCATTTTGCTAATTGTGCCCATTAGAACAACCACATCTATTTGATTTGGATGAATTTTGCTGCCCAGAAAATCTCTTAAAACTCTGCTAACATTTACACATTTCTTGTTTTTTTGCCCCGTGTTTTCCACTGGAGACATTTTATCTTTGATCTCTTCACATTTGCTTCTTTTCTCCGCGAACACAAATCAATTACATCAGACGACACATTTCCCATCGAAAAAGAGAAAAGGTTTTGTGAAGATGTGGAGTCCTTGAGCTGCTTTTATGAACCACAAAGCTTTTTTATGAACCGAATGTCAGAAATGATCCAGAAATTGCACTTTAATAATAATAATGCCTAAGTAATTATGTTTTTAGAGAGGAAAATTCCACTCACAACTTCAACAAAAGCTGTTATTTGGAGTTTTGTAAATATTATTCAAAAAGGCAGATAAGGACATGGTTTATGAAGCTAATTAAGTCTTAAGTCTAAGTCAAAGAGAGACAAGTCTGAGTCAAAGAGAGACAAGTCTGAGTCAAAGAGAGACAAGTCCGAGTCAAAGAGAGACAAGTCTGAGTCAAAGAGAGACAAGTCTGAGTCAAAGAAAGACAAGTCCGAGTCAAAGAGAGACAAGTCTGAGTCAAAGAGAGACAAGTCTGAGTCAAAGAGAGACAAGTCTGAGTCAAAGAGAGACAAGTCTGAGTCAAAGAGAGACACGTCTGAGTCAAAGAGAGACAAGTCCAAGTCAAAGAGAGACAAGTCTGAGTCAAAGAGAGACAAGTCTGAGTCAAAGAAAGACAAGTCCGAGTCAAAGAGAGACAAGTCTGAGTCAAAGAGAGACAAGTCTGAGTCAAAGAGAGACAAGTCTGAGTCAAAGAGAGACAAGTCTGAGTCAAAGAGAGACAAGTCTGAGTCAAAGAGAGACAAGTCTGGGTCAAAGAGAGACAAGTCTGAGTCAAAGAGAGACAAGTCCGAATCAAAGTAGGACAAGTCCAAGTAAAGGGGGACATGTCTGAGTCAAAGAGAGTCAAGTCCAAGTCAAGTCTAAGTCAAAGAGAGACAAGTCCAAGTCAAAAAGAGACAAGTCTTGAGTCAAAGAGAGACAAGTCTGAGTCAAAGAGAGACAAGTCCAAGTCAAAGAGAGACAAGTCCAAGTCAAAGAGAGACAAGTCCAAGTCAAAGAGAGACAAGTCTAAAGTCAAAGAGAGACAAGACCGAGTCGAAGAAAGACAAGTCCAAGTCGAGTCTTGAATCAAAGAGAGACAAGTCCAAGTCAAAGAGAGACAAGTCTGAGTCAAAGAGAGACAAGTCCGAATCAAAGTAGGACAAGTCCCAAGTAAAGGGGGACATGTCTGAGTCAAAGAGAGTCAAGTAAAGGTCAAAGAGAGACAAGTCCAAGTCAAGTCTAAGTCAAAGAGAGACAAGTCCAAGTCAAAAAGAGACAAGTCTTGAGTCAAAGAGAGACAAGTCTGAGTCAAAGAGAGACAAGTCTTGAGTCAAAGAGAGACAAGTCTGAGTCGAAGAGAGACAAGTCTGAGTCAAAGAGAGACAAGTCCGAGTCAAAGAGAGACAAGTCCAAAGTCAAAGAGAGACAAGTCCAAGTCAAAGAGACAAGTCCAAGTTAAAGAGAGACAAGTCCAAGTCAAAGAGAGACAAGTCCGAGTCAAAGAGAGACAAGTCTGAGTCAAAGAGAGACAAGTCCAAGTCAAAGAGAGACAAGTCCAAGTCAAAGAGAGACAAGTCTGAGTCAAAGAGAGACAAGTCTGAGTCAAAGAGAGACAAGTCTGAGTCAAAGAGAGACAAGTCTGAGTCAAGAGAGACAAGTCCAAGTCAAAGAGAGACAAGTCCAAGTCAAAGAGAGACAAGTCCAAGTCAAAAAGAGACAAGTCTTGAGTCAAAGAGAGACAAGTCCAAGTCAAAGAGAGACAAGTCCAAATCAAGAGAGACAAGTCTGAGTCAAAGAGAGACAAGTCTGAGTCAAAGAGAGACACGTCTGAGTCAAAGAGAGATAAGTCCAAGTCAAAGAGAGACAAGTCCAAGTCAAAGAGAGACAAATCCAAGTCAAATCCAAGTCAAAGAGAGACAAGTCCAAAGTCAAAGAGAGAGACAAGTCCAAGGTAAAGAGAGACAAATCCAAGTCAAGTCCAAGTCCAAAGAGAGACAAGTATAGGTCAAAGAGAGACAAGTCCAAGTCAAAGAGAGACAAGTCCGAGCCAAAAAGAGACAAGTCCGAGTCAAAGAGAGACAAGTCCGAGTCAAAGAGAGACAAGTCCAGGTCAAAAAGAGACAAGTCCTAGTCAAAGAGAGACAAGTCTGGAGTAAAAGAGAGACAAAGGGACCGAGTCAAAGAGAGACAAGTCCGAGTCAAAGAGAGACAAGACCGAGTCAAAGAGAGACAAGTCCAAGTCAAAGAGAGACAAGTCCAAGTCAAAGAGACAAGTCCAAGTCAAAGAGAGACAAGTCTTGAGTCAAAGAGAGACAAGTCTGAGTCAAAGAGAGACAAGTCTGAGTCAAAGAGAGACAAGTCCAAGTCAAAGAGAGACAAGTCCGAGTCAAAGAGAGACAAGTCTGAGTCAAAGAGAGACAAGTCCAAGTCAAAGAGAGACAAGTCCAAGTCAAAGAGAGACAAGTCCAAGTCAAAAGAGAAAGTCTGAGTCAAAGAGAGACAAGTCCAAGTCAAAGAGAGACAAGTCCAAATCAAAGAGAGACAAGTCTGAGTCAAAGAGAGACACTCTGAGTCAAAGAGAGACAAAGACCAAGTCAAAGAGAGACAAGTCCAAATCAAAGAGAGATAAGTCAAGTCAAAGAGAGACAAGTCCAAGTCAAAGAGAGACAAATCCAAGTCCAAATCCAAGTCAAAGAGAGACAAGTCCAAAGCCAAAGAGAGAGACAAGTCCAAGGTAAAGAGAGACAAGTATAGATCAAAGAGAGACAAGTATAGGTCAAAGAGAGACAAGTCCGAGCCAAAAAGAGACAAGTCCGAGTCAAAGAGAGACAAGTCCTAGTCAAAGAGAGACAAGTCTGAGTAAAAGAGAGACAAGACCGAGTCAAAGAGAGACTATCCAAGTCAAAGAGAGACAAGTCTGAGTCAAAGAGAGACAAGTCTGAGTCAAAGAGAGACAAGTCCAAGTCAAAGAGAGACAAGTCCAAGTCAAAGAGAGACAAGTCCAAGTCAAAGAGAGACAAGTCCAAGTCAAAGAGACAAGTCCAAGTCAAAGAGAGACAAGTCTGAGTTAAAGAGAGACAAGTCTGAGTCAGAGAGAGACAAGTCCTAGTCAAAGAGAGACAAATCCAAGTCAAGTCCAAGTCAAAGAGAGACAAGTCTGAGTCAAAGAGAGACAAGACCGAGTCAAAGAGAGACAAGTCTGAGTCAAAGAGAGACAAGTCCAAGTCAAAGAGACAAGTCCAAGTCAAAGAGAGACAAATCTGAGTCAGAGAGAGACAAGTCTAAGTCAAAGAGAGACAAGTCTGAGTTAAAGAGAGACAAGTCTGAGTCAGAGAGAGACAAGTCCTAGTCAAAGAGAGACAAATCCAAGTCAAGTCCAAGTCAAAGAGAGACAAGTCCAAGTCAAAGAGAGACGAGTCCAAGTCCAAAGAGAGACAAGTCCAAGTCAAAGAGAGACAAGTCAAAGTCAAAGAGAGAGACAAGTCCAAATCAAAGAGAGACAAGTCCAAATCAAAAGAGAGACAAGTCCCAAGTCAAAGAGAGAGACAAGTCCAAGTTAAAAAGAAAGACAAGTCCAAGTCAAAGCGAGACAAGTCTGAGTCAGAGACAAGTCTGAGTCAAAGAGACAAGTCAGAGTCAAGTCTCAACTCAAAGAGAGACAAATCCAATCAAGAGAGACAAGTCCCAAGTAAAGACAAGTCTGAGTCAAAGAGAGTCAAGTCCAAGTCAAGTCCCAAATCAAAGAGAGAGACCAGTCCAAGTCAAGAGAGACAAGCCCAAAGTACAGAGAGACAAGTCAAGTCAAGTCTAAGAGAGACAGTCCAGTCAAAGAGACAAGTCAAGTCAGAGAGAGACAAGTCCGAGTGACAAGTCAAGTCAAGAGAACAAGTCCAAGTCAAAAGAGACAAGTCCAGTCAAAAGAGACAAGTCCAAGTCAAAGAGAGACAAGTCTGAGTAAAAGAGAGACAAGACCGAGTCAAAGAGAGACAAGTCCGAGTCAAAGAGAGAAAAGTCCGAGTCAAAGAGAGACAAGAGTCAAAGAGAGACAAGTCCAAGTCAAAGAGAGACAAGTCCAAGTCAAAGAGAGACAAGAGTCAAAGAGAGAAGTCTGAGTCAAAGAGAGACAAGTCTGAGTCAAAGAGAGACAAGTCCAAGTCAAAGAGAGACAAGTCCGAGTCAAGTCCTGAGTCAAAGAGAGACAAGTCCAATCAGAGACAAGTCCAAGTCAAAGAGAGACAAGTCCAAGTCAAAAAGAGAAAAGTCTGAGTCAAAGAGAGACAAGTCCAAGTCAAAGAGAGACAAGTCAAAATCAAGAGAGACAAGTCTGAGTCAAAGAGAGACAAGTCTGAGTCAAAGAGAGACAAGAGTCAAAGAGAGACAAGTCCTCAGTCCAAGTCAAAGAGAGACAAGTCCAAGTCAAAGAGAGACTCCAAGTCAAAGTCAAAGAGAGACAAGTCCAAGTGAGTCAAAGAGAGACAAGTCAGTCAGAGAGACAAGTCCGAGTCAAGAGAGACAGTCCAAGTCAAAGAGAGAGACAAGTCCAAGTGAGTCAAAGAGAGACAAGTCAAGTCTGAGAAAAAGAGACAAGTCCAGTCAAAGAGAGACAAGTCCTAGTCAAAGAGAGACAAGTCTGAGTCAAAGAGAGACAAGCCAGTCAAAGAGAGACAGTCCAAGGTCAAAGAGAGACAAGTCCAAGTCAAAGAGAGACAAGTCCAAGTCAAAGAGAGACAAGTCTCAAGTCAAAGAGAGACAAGTCTGAGTCAAAGAGAGACAAGTCGTAGAGAGACAAAGAGTCAAGAGAACTCCAAGTCAAAGAGAGACAAGTCTGAGTCAAAGAGAGACAAGTCCAAGTCAAAGAGAGACAAGTCTGAGTCAAAGAGAGACAAGTCCAAGTCAAAGAGAGACAAGTCCAAGTCAAAGAGAGACAAGTCCAAGTCAAAAAGAAGAACAAGTCTTGAGTCAAAGAGAGACAAGTCCAAGTCAAAAGAGAGACAAGTCCAAATCAAAGAGAGCAAGTCTGAGTCAAAGAGAGAACAGTTAGTCAAAGGAGACAAGTCCAAGTCAAGAGAGACAAGTCAAGTCAAGAAGAGAGATAAGTCCAGTCAAAGAGAAGACAAGTCCAAGTCAAAGAGAGACAATCCAAGTCAAAGAAAGTCCAAGTCACAAGAGAGACAAGTCCAAGTCAAAGAGAGAGACAGTCCAAGGTAAAGAGAGAGTCCAAGTCAAAGAGAGACAAGTCCGAAGTCAAAAGAGAGACAAGTCCAAGTCAAAGAGAGAGCAGTCCAAGGTAAAGAGAAGTAATAGTCAAAGAGAGGACAAGTATAGGTCAAAGAGAGACAAGTCCGAGCCAAAAGAGACAAGTTCTGAGTCAAGGAGACAAGTCGACCGAGTCAAAGAGAGACTAGTCCAAGTCAAAAGAGAGACAAGGTCCAAGTCAAAGAGAGACAAGTCCAAGTCAAAGGAAGAGACAAGTCCAAGTCAAGAGACCAAGTCAAAGAGAGACAAGTCTGAGTTAAAGAGAGACAAGTCTGACAGAGAGAGACAAGTCCTAGTCAAAGAGAGACAAATCCAAGTCAAGTCCAAGTCAAAGAGAGACAGTCTGAGTCAAAGAGACAGACCGAGTCAAAGAGAGACAAGTCTGAGTCAAAGGAGGACAGTCCAAGTAAAAAGAGACAAGTCAAGTCAAAGAGAGACAAATCTGAGTAGAGAGAGACAAGTCTAAGTCAAGAGAGACAAGTCCTAGTCAAAGAGAGACAAGTCTGAGTTAAAAGAGAGAACAATTCTGAGTCAGAGAGAGACAAGTCCTAGTCAAAGAGAGACAAATCCAAGTCAAGTCAAGTCAAAGAGAGACAGTCCAAGTGAAGAGAAGCGAGCCAAGTCAAAGAGAGACAAGTCCAAGTCAAAGAGAGAACAAGTCCAAGTAAAAGAGAGACAAGTCAAAGTCAAGAGAGAGACAAGTCCAAATCAAAGAGAGACAAGTCCAAATCAAAGAGAGAAGAATCCAAGTCAAAGAAGAGACAAGTCCAGTTAAAAAAAGACAAGTCCAAGTCAAGCGAGACAAGTCTGAGTCAAAGAGAGGACAAGTCTGAGTCAAAGAGACAAGTCAGAGTCGAGTCTCAACTCAGAGAGACAAATCCAATCAAGAGAGACAGTCCCAAGTAAAGGGGGACAAGTCTGAGTCAAGAGAGTCAAGTCCAAGTCAAGTCCCAAATCAAAGAGAGAGACCAGTTCCAAGTCAAAGAGAGACAAGCCCAAAGTCACAGAGAGACAAGTCAAGTCAGAGTCTAAGAGAGACCAGTCCAAGTCAAAAAGAGACAAGTCAAGTCAGAGAGAGACAAGTCCGAGTCAAAGAGAGACAAGTCCAAGTCAAAGAGACACAAGTCCAAAGTCAAAGAGAGACAAGTCTGAGTCAAAGAGAGACAAGTCCAAGTCAAGTCCCAAATCAAAGAGAGACAAGTCCAGTTAAAAAGAGACAAGTCCAAGTTAAAGAGAGAGACAAGTCTGAGTCAAAGAGAGTCAAGTCCAAGTCAAGTCCCAAATCAAAGAGAGACAAGTCCAAGTTAAAAAGAGACAAGTCCAAGTTAAAGAGAGAGACAAGTCTGAGTCAAAGCGAGAAAGTCCAAGTCTAGTCCCAAGTCCTCAAAATAGTGACTCAAATCTGTCTCCAGTCCTGGTCCATGTCATGGTTTGCAGTCCACGTCTCTGTTTTAAACTAAATGGACACCGAAGCTCCAATAATCTTTCTATTCCGTGAAAACTTAATCCTTCCTTGGGGCTTGTTCGTTTTGTAAAATGTAAATGAGAAAATGAGCTGAAGAGCCGGAGGTTTGGAGCTGGAGTTAAACACCCGAGAACGATGAGGGAATTTAAATAGGAAGATTGTGTTGATGCATATTTAAGCTTCTGCAATAATCTGTGTATGATCTCAAGAGTTCACATCGCTCGCTGTATCAAAGGTTTTACATTTAAAGACTGTGGTGGGTATACAGTGGGTAAAAACATATTTGGGCAGCCATTAATAGAGCAAGTTGTCTCACTTAGAAATATAAGATAGGTCTGCATTGTAAAAAAGCTGATTTGATCTTTTTTGTTTTGTTTAAAAGGACTGGATTTAAGAGTATGAGTATGAGCTATCTACTTTTGGTATTTGTCCTAACTTTGTTTATGGTATAAATCAGTTCTGTTTTGGCTAAATTAAAAAAGAAATGCTTAAGTGATTCAGCTTATTTCACTTGTTTGAAGACATAGCTGTTTATAAAATATTCTATCTTAAAACTAATTTGCCCACGATTTAAGCTTTTCAAACCTGATCCCGTCAGATCTCAGAGGCGTTTGGGACAACTGGAGGAGAATAGCTGGTGGTTGTTGGAGAGGCCGATGGCGCAAAATTGGTGCCCTTGATACTGTCAGTCTTCCCCAGGGCAGCTGTTGCCACAATAGCAGCTTACCATCGAGTGAGGAATGAATGAATAATGCAATGTGAAGCGTCTTAGGTGTCTTTAAAGCGAACCCTGGATATAATCACATGTTCATCCTAAAACACTTATAATATCATCACTTATATAAATACAGGACAAAATACCTTGGAAGTATTTGTAGTTTTATTAAAATAGTGTTTTAAAGAAATGACATGGAGGCTGCCATTTTGCTGCGGTTATAACAAAATAGTGTTGTCATGGTAACAGGCAGTAGCAGGTAACTAAGCAACATGAATTCCTGGTTAAACCTTGTCAGTTTGAGCCAAATACAGAACGATTATGTGGAATCTAGTAAAACTGAAGATAATGAAGAGGAAGAGGCAAGATTGAGGGAGTAACCATGGCAACACTATTTTATGTCATCAACCAAATGGCGGCTCCCAGTGGCTTGAAAACAACATAAACAATGAAGTCTTATAAAAATAGTAAGCAGTTATATATTTGTTTGTAATTTATTTTAATAAGCATGAGCAGTACTAGTGTTTAGCCACATTTGTCCTCATAACCAGGGTTCTTGCAGAAAATACATCTTCAGTATTTATTTTTGACAGAGCAGCAAATTTAGTCTCTATTGACTGAACAAAATGGATCCAAAGTACAATAAAATGTCCACAAGAAGTGCCACGTGCCACCAAACCATTTCATGAAGAGCTACCTGGGCCCTTTTCTGTCTTTTATATCTCAGAAGCACTTGTCGTCTGCCACTTTGAGCTCAGCGGGTTCAGAGCCACGTTTTCAGCTTCTTCTCTCGATTCATTGAAAAATAAAAGTTTCATTTCGGGCGAACGCACGTGTGCAGACTGGACTCCGTGTTCTCTGCTGCTGAGTCACTGCAGCCATCGCATTAACAAACACTTCTGCACCTGAAAGACAGACATAACAGCTCCCCGTAAACCTCCCCAAATCACGAAAAATAAAAAAAAACATGTTTACTTCAGCTCGTTTCTGACAGGTTATAATTATGTGTGTGGAAAGACGGGTCCTTTTAAGTAATTTTGGGCGGCAGGCTGTAATTTAGTCCTTTGGAAATGAACTTTTAAAGAGGAAATATTATGTAAATTGTACTTATCTAGAGTGTTTTAACCCATGTCCTGTCAACATTACACTGTAAAATGAATAGGGTAGTTTTATTTAAAATGCTAAGTAAAGTTTTTGTCAATTAAACTCCATGTATGTGAGTCTTTCTCTTGATCACTCTCTCTCCTCTCTGATTTTCTCTCTCCCTTGTTCTCGCTCTTCCTCTCTCTCCTCACTTACTCTCTCATCCTCTCTTTTTTCCTCTGTCTTTCCTTCTTTCTTCTCTCTTTCTCCTCTCACCACACACTCTCTTTTCTCTCTTCTCTTTCTCCCCTCTCTCTTTTCTCTTTCTTTACTTTCCCTCTCTTCTCTCTTACTCACTCTCTCTCTCTCCTTGCATCTTTCTCTCTCTTCTCTTTCTCCCCCTCTCTTTTCTCTTTCTTTCCTTTCCCTCTCTCTTCTCTCTTACTCTCTCTCTTCTTTCTTGCTTCTCTCTTTCTTCTTTCTCTTACTCACACATTATTTCTCTCCCCTCTCTCTCTACACACTACTTTTCCCTCTGTCTTTTCTTTCCCTCTCTCTGTCTTCTCTCTTACTCACACACTCTTTCTCCTTTCTTTATTTACTTCTTTCTCTCTCTTTTTCTCTCTCTCTCCTCTCCTACCCACACACTCTTTTCACTCTTCACTCTAACTCACACGCTCTCTCTCTTTTCCCCTCTTTTCTCTTCTCTTTCTTTTTCCTCTGTCTTCTCTTTCTCTCCCACTCTCTTTCCTTTCCCTCGCTCTCTCTTTCTCTTCTCTCTTACTCACACACACACCACACTCTCTCTCCTTTCTCTCTTTCTCTCTCTTCTCTGTCTTTTTTTCTCATCTCTTACTTACACCCACCACACACACTCTCTTCTCCCTCTTCTCTTCATCTCTCTCTCCTCTCTTTCCCTCTCTCTCTCTCTCTCTCTCTCTCTCTTTCTCTCTTCTCTCTTACTCACTCTCTCTCTCCTTTGCATCTTTCTCTCTCTTCTCTTTCTCCCCCTCACTTTTCTCTTTCTTTCCTTTCCCTCTCTCTTCTCTCTTACTCTCTCTCTTCTTTCTTGCTTTCTCTCTTTCTCCTTTCTCTTACTCACACATTCTCTCTCTCCTCTCTTTTTCTCTCACACTCTCTTTTTCCTCTCTTTTCTTTCCCTCTCTCTGTGTTCTCAATTACTCTCTCCTTCCTTCCTTTCTTTCTCTCTCTCTCTCACTCTCTCTCTTTTCTCTCTCCTCTTTTACCTCTTCTCTCTCCTTCTCTCTCTTACTTTTTCTCTTTCCTCTTTCTTTTCTCTCTTACTCACACTCTCTTTCTCCTTTCCTTTTTTTCTCTCTTTATCTCCCTCTCTTCTCTCGTACTCAACACTCTCATTTTCATCCGTCTTTTCTTTCCTCTCGCTCTCTCTTTCTCTTCTCTCATACTCACACACTCTCTCTCCTTTCCCTCTCTTTCCCCCACTCTCTCTTTTTAACTCTCCCTCTCCCCCCTTGTTTTCTTTCTTTCTTCCTCTCTCTCTCTCTATGTTCTCTTCATTTTCTTTCTGTCCTCCTCTCTCTCTCTCTCCTTTCTTTCTCTCTCTCTCTCTTTTTTTCTCTCTCCTTCTCTCTCTCCTCTTTCTTTCTTTCATCTCTTTCTTTTTCTTTCATCTCTCTTTCTATCTCTTTTCTCTCTCCTTTTGCTCTCTCTTAAAACCTTAGACTCACATTGTCAAGTTCTATCAACACAAAGATTTAAGTGAATTAACTTAATGGCCATGCGACTTTTATACAGTTTACATGTTCATTCATTCATTTTCTACCGCTTAATCCGTTAGGGGTCGCGGGTGATTGGAGCCTATCCCAGTGACTTTGGGCCTTAGGCGGGGAAGACCCTGGACAGTGGCCAACTTGCCGCAGGGTTAGACAGACAATCATTCACTCTCTCATTCACTCACTAAGGGACATTTACAGTGATGCCCAATTAACCTAAACATACATGTTTTGGAGGTGGGAGGAAACCGGAGAAAACCCACAGTGACACGGGGAGAACATGCAAACTCCACACAGAGAGATCGTGAGATGTTGATATGGTCCGACCCGGGGAGTCGAACTCCACGACCTCCTTATTGGGAAGCCAGAGCTCTAACCGCTCTGGCTACCGTGCACCCAGTTTTACATGTTTAATTATTTATTTTTTGAAACACAGCTTTAAAGCAGAAATTGTACCTACATTTTTTAAGTTAAACTGCCCTTAATATGCTCAATTATTATACGTTTTTTACTAAATACACGGACAAAATACAATAGGTCCCCTTTAATGTTGCACCAACACATTAAATTGAGATTATAGACTTATATACACACTTCTTTTGAGTCGAAGAAACTAGTCGATAGTTTCTGAAAATGACTTAATTCAAGCTCCGAAAGAGTAAGTCTGAAAATCTTAAAATGAGCTTGTTCCATTGGCAGATTTTTTCACTTCTTTCAAGTAGATCTTTGCTTCGTTTAAGCATTTTTAACTTGTTTTGAAGATATTTTTTGTCCAGCGTACACTGTTAAAAAATCCTAAGGCAAAAAGTTGAATGACTTAAATATTTATGTTGATATAACTTGACATGTGAGTCAAACATTTACAACTTAAACTTTAAGTTACAGAGAGAGAGAAGAAAGAGAGAGAGAAGAGAGAGAGAGGAAAGAGAGAGAGAGAAGAAAGAGAGAGAGAGAAGAAAGAGAGAAGAGAGAGAAGAAAGAGAGAAGAGAGAGAAAGAAGAAGAGAGAAGAGAAAGAGGAAGAAGTGATAAGAGAGAAAGAAGAAAATAAGAGAAGAGAGAAAGAGAGAAGATAAGAAGAGGAGAGAGAAGAGATAAATGAAGAGAGAATAAACAGGTTAGAGAAAGATGAGAAGTAGAGAGTAGAAATGAGACGAATATATAAAGGAAGAAAGAGAAGAGAAGAAGAGTAGAAAGTAGAAAAAAAAATAAGAGAGAGAAGAGAAGAGAGAAGAGTAAGTAGCTAATAGAGAAGATAGCAGAGGAGGAAGAAAGATAAGAATGAGGATAGCTGCCAGAACAGAGGAAGAAGGAAAGGAACATGGAACGTAGAGCAGCAAGACGGATAAGAGAAAGAAAAGAAAGAAAGAGGTGGAAGAGAACAGAAAGGACGAGAGACGCATGCTCGAGAGAAACGAAAAGTACAGAGGAAGAAAAGCAGCAAATCAATCCAGAATGAGCACTAGAGAAAGAGAGGGAGAAGATAAGAGGGAGGACAGACGAAAGAAGACCAAGAGAGATATGAAGGAGAGAGAGAAGAAAGAAATAAAACACGAGAGAGAGAGAAAGAGAGAGAAGAAGAAGTGACAAGATGATCAGAAGAAGAGAGAGAAAGCAGAGATAGAGAGAGAAGTAATAGAAGGAGAGAAGCACGACGAGAGAAAAGACGAGAACGCCAGAGAGAACAGGAACAAGAGAGAGAGAGAGAGACAGACAGAGAGAGAGCGAGAGAAATGAAGAGAGAAACGAAGCGAGCGGAGCACGAGAGAGAAAGTAAGTAGAGAGAGAAAGAGAGTGAAAAATAAAAGAGAGAGAGAATGAGAAAGAGAGAAGAAAGAGAAAGAAGAGAGGGAGATGCACTTATGTTGCTCTCAGTTCTTTTCTTACTTATTGTATGTGGGTAAACATTAAGTTTATCAAACGAAAAAACTTTAAGGCAGAAACTGAACTAATTTTTTAAGTAAGTTCTATTTTATTTTTTTTGTAAGAATGATTTTGAAAGCTTGCATTCTGAAAGATTACTGCTGTTTGCATATTTGGTATCTTGTATTTGCAAAAAAGTCCCGCACACGGTTCTGCCCACATTTTCAAAAACTTGGCACCTAAATGGTTAAATAAAACAGAACTAGTATTTGTTGTTGACTAAACCACAGGCTTTCATTCTTCTCCAGGAGCAGTCGAACCCAAAAAGTCCAATGAATAAAATTACACACCGGCGGTCAATAAATTTGGTTGCTGAAAAATCTATTTCTTTTGCATTGCCAATCCTCGGCGGACCAAAAACAATTTATTTTCAGCATTTTTTCCTGTGTATCTCTGTAACTAGCAGGACAATTGTGATCTCGAGTGAACTGCTGGGCCGGGAAACATTAACACCCCGCGGGTTCTGCTCCGGTGACACTGTGATTCACAAGGTTAACTTCAGCCTAAAGCGTTGTTAATGCTGCTTAAACACACACAGGCCGGTAAACTATGCGCGCAAATGGACAATCAATAAGTTCAGCCTCTGTCACCTCAAGGAAAGTGGAAGATTACATGAATTATAAACAAAAAACATTCAACATGCAGTCCAAACCAGCTTAAACTAGTCTGACCAACAACATTTTTAAATAGATTCTTTCTCAAAACTCTATATAGAAATAATTTTTTTACAAGCATATTTCATTCAGTAACAGCATGATTAAATTAATGTATATTCTGGAGGTAGCCCTACCAACTTACCAGGGGGTACTTGAATAATTTCCGACTTTAAAAGGAAGAAAAAATACACTAATCTGAAATTTAAACGTGTTGTTTTATGCTCATTTTTCGAGGAATATGGGAGGATGGTGTTGTTAAGGGTATCATGGGGCCCCAGCAAGAAATAATGGGGACCCTTCATGCCCGATATCAGCACAGTAATCAGACAATCTAAGACAAAAACATTAAATTGTTTTATTAAATTTATAGAAAAAAAAAATCTAATTGTATGAAGGACTCCTAGCCCATTAGTGAGGGTTAAAGAACAAAGTACACTAAATATGAATTACCTCTAATAAATATAGTAAACAACAAAACACAAACATGGGTATTGAAAATAAAAAAGTTTTTAATTCTCCCTTTTGTCTCTACCTGGGGGAGTTTTGACTCTGGGTCGGCCCAAAGCAATTGCCTGGTTTGCCTGTCTGTTAGACAACGCCTCTGTGTGGGAGCATACAAATGAATTGTAAAGTCGACTAATTTTGACAATATGCCTATGTATTTATTTATAATCTTGAGTTAGGAAAGATACTCAAAGCGTAGACAAGATAAGGGCATAATTGTGACAAAAAAGGTTGAGAACAACTGCACTAGTGGATGTTGTTGACATAATTAGCCTATCATTTTATGATGTAAAAATATCTATTATTATTTTCTTTTTTTATTGCTAAAAAAAAGTTAGATTTATTATTTTAATATTGTTTAACATTACCTTTATTTATACATGTATATTAAAAAATAATTTTATACAGGTTATAAAAAAAGTCGAATGAAACTGTGAATGTTTCCATGGTAACCGCAGCATCCGTTTCGCGCTCTGCTGCTGCTCTCTGGTGGACAAACAGGAAACGTTCGCTTTTGTAGTTATTTACCGCCTTTCTTACAAATTTATTACAGTAAGCTAAAAATCCAGCGCATTTTAGTCACACGATGTTGTTTTATTAACTAGAAACATTATTAAATAGAATAATCTTGCTTTTGTTTAGGCAAACGTAAGCGGAACTCTGCGTGTCCGTCACTGAAATCGGTCCGACTAGAAACACGGCTGTAGTGTGTTCACTTCTGTCACAGGCGCACATTGCAGCTGTTAGCATGTCATTTTTCTAAACAAACCTAAAGCCACTCGTTTATTATAAAGTTTTTCAAACAGCGACGTGGAAGATATGAATAAACAGTTCGTCGGAAGCACCTCAGTTCTGCAGGTAAGCTTTGTTTGTCTTTAAAATGGTCTGACTTAGCACGATGCTACACACAGGGCGCTAACTATTTGAATTTTTTAATGAACTGCAGCCGCGCATATGAAGGCTGTTTCCTTTAAACCATGCTGCAATTTAAACCTTACCTATTTGAAGGTTTTCGCTCGTCCTCAAGAGATAGTTTTATTGCTAAAGTAGTTGTAATTATTTAGCTGTAAAGTAGCTTTGGAACAATCACTTAATAACGCGTATTAGAAATAATATGAAAGGGGAAAATTAGCTAAGAGACTTTTACGGCTTTGTATAATCCAGAGCCAGAAACCTTTCACTTTTACGTATTAAAAAGTTTCCATATTCTATTATTTAACATTTTATCTGAGTTCTGGTCACTGGTTTTGATTGTTTTATTCTAGTATTCTTAGACAAGAAACTTGTTTATCTCTCACTTAGAAATGTGACCAGGCATTTACTATTGCTGTAGTAAGAGGATCAATGAATTAACATAAAATATATAATATACCTTATTGAAGTAGTTTGACTTGGGAACATTTGGATTTTGAATTGAATGTTAGCTACTACATATTGCACTGCATAATTATCTTGTAAACCATATTAAAACAAAAACTGAAATCTAGTATATTAGTCAATGATTATGATTAGGCACAGTCAGAAAAGATTTGTCAATTGTCAAAAAAATTGTCTTAATTCTAAAATGCATTTGAAAATTTCTCGGGATGGTGACTTCATGCATAAAATGTTAATCACCAAAATCACACAAGCAGTGACTTTAAACCAGTGTGCCTTGAGATTACTGCCAGTGTGCATTGAAAAAAATAATCAGATTTAAATATTTCATTTTATGAAATCAGATACACAGATTTAATTGAAAAAAAACGCACACTTTTGGAATGTCCTGTTACCAAGACGAAGACAAGACAATCACTGTTTCCAAAATTAAAGTGTTTTCGACATTCAATAAGTATGTTTTGATAAAAGGTTTGATTTGGCCACATTTGAGTAGGTTCTTTGAACCAAAAAAGTGTGCCATAGCTCAAAAACGATTTGGAAAAAGCTAACATAGAGTTACATAAAATGTATTGTGAGACTAGAGAAACATGGCTAAACTACCAGTAGTAATTCAGCAGTTTGTCAAGTTGTTCCACGGCTGTTTTGTTTCCTTTTTGTTACATTTTTAAGTTTAGAACCCGCTGCAAAATTGGCAAATTTTTCTTTATTTCCATTGCAAAAGTTGTATTTGATGTGCTATTGCGAGCTCTGTAGAATGTTTTTTTAGAAAGAGGGATTGTGTTAGACTGGCAATATCATATCGTAAGTCATATATTCATGTGGGAAAAGTTGAATTTTAGATATGATTGCACTTGCACCACAGCTCATTTTGCAACTTAGGCAAACAGAAATTGGACTAATTGCCAGATTTTCAGAGATTAAAAAGCCACAAGTCTTCAAATAAAGCCAAACAAACCACTTATCATTTTTAAAGACTTTAAACATATTTTGTGTTTCATATTTTTGTCATAGTGGGGATATTTTTATGGATCAAACTTGAAAAACAACTAAAATTCACAACACTAAGCAATTTTCCAAATAAAGAAGCTAAAAAGATCTCTCTAAACCTTGAACGAAAGTAACCTATGCCCAGACATTGGAAGTTCTGCAGAGGCTAAAACAAAAAATGAAAGAAGTAAAACATGGCATTTGAAAGGGGAACTTGTACTGTCACTAAAACAGCCTGAAACACATAACTATGACAATGATAAACGCTTTATAGCAAAGTTATATCGTCAACTATATCTTTACAGCAAATTAAATACCGTGCTAAAAAGCTTAGGCCATATGCCCTGCCTAGATTGTGTTAATAATGCTTGTAATTTTCTACTTTGTCATATTTCTTTACAATTTGCAACTTGGGTGATGTAAAACTATGATACCATACAGACTATCACCGCATGAGACTTGTCATAAACACTTTCAGCTACTTACAGCGTATATAATGTATGTAACCTGTCTTCTTTTGTTTCTCGTCCACAGTGATGTCTTTCCACCAGGATCGCAGCGGAGGCAGTGGAAGCCAACAGCAGCAGCAGCAGCAGCAGCATGGCTCCTCGCAGCCTTACACAACATCCACCCACTCCACCTCAACCTCCGGGCGTTCCTCCTCCTCCGCTGCCTCCGTCTTACCCTTACGACCACAGTCCACCCTCCTCCTCCTCCCCCCGGGTACCACTACGGCATGCCTCCCCCTCACGGCGACTTCATGCAGTACCCTCCTCCGACTCTACTCCACCTCCTTCTTCTTCTTCTTCCTCCTCTCAATCAAATCTAAGACCTCCTTTTCCCAAACCGCCAACGCGACAAGGCTTCCCGGACACTCCTCCTAACTTCCCGCCTCCTCTCTACCTCAAAACGCTTACAACCTTACATGATGCCACCTCCGCTTTGCCGATGCCTCCGCCGATGTCGTCCCCTCAGTCCGTCAACTATCCTCCGCCCTATTACCCTCCGCACCCGCCGTTCCCTCCGCCGCAGTTCAACCCGGCGTATGCGCAGAGCCAGTGCCCGCCCGCCAAGCAAGACCCAAACTTCAGGCATTTTAAGTACGACAAGCAGCAGGAGGGAGGTCGGAGGTCGCCAGAGAGAGGCTACGCAGGCACGAGGAGCAAAGGCAGAGGAGTTACGGAGGTTACGGAGCGGACAGGCACAAAGCGTCGGAGTACGGGAGAGGAGACGGGAAGGAGAGAGGGAGAGTCCAGACGAAGGGGAGAGAGGGCAGCGGGAGGTACAGGCAGCAGGACTACGACAGAGGACGCAGCTCGCCCAGACACAGGAGCAGAGACAGGAGCAGGTGAGAACTAGGGATGAACTTAACTGTTGCGCTTACTACAGTTTTCACTTCTTGAACGTAGCCAGATCATCGAGCTGCATAAGCAAAGCCTCTCACATGAAATTTTTGTTGCATAAAGTCTCTTTCTGCCTCTACTGATCAAAAAACATTGCTTATAGATTAAATATACTTCTTACCTATGTTTATTGCAATGCTACCAGCTTCAAGTAATATAATATCCTCATCAGTCAAATGTTTTAGACTATGGGGCAAAAATTAGACTTTGGGGGGCCACCATAATCTCCTCTATGAATGGGACAAACTGCAGTTGATGACCGTACTTTGCGCTGGCCAGGGGAGACTGAAAGTGAGTGGCCTTTGTACTTTGTTGTGTATTCTACATGAATATTCCTTTAGGGTTGCAACAATAGTAGTAATAGTAATTATTGTACTTAATAGTTTTATTAACCTATTTATTGATAAAACATGTATTATTTGACGAAGTTTGACCAAATTTCTGCAATATACTAAAACAGTGTGCAATGTGCCTGCAATCATTTGCATATCCTTTCTTTATAGCTCAATTATGAGTAACTCTGATGTAAGTTTAAGTTTGTTTCGTTATTTTTTGCAGAGAGAGATATCGTCACAGAGACAGTCGCAGGTCACCGTCTCCAGACAGACACAGAAACGACCCAGAAGGTAAATCATTCCGAAACTTCTGCTTCATTTAAGTGGTAAATGTGTTTTTTCCTAGCACTCTGCATTTTATAACACATGCTGTATTTAGACAAGTAAGCATTTTTTTGATTACTAAATAGTGCAATGACTCACTATTTAAAGCTATTAATATGGCTTTTTTTATCGATACAAGATTCTTATTGATTGAATTGCTGTAGGTGAACACGAAGCTTGCAGGAGAAAAAAAATAAATCACTAGAAACCACACTTTTCTGCCTTTTTGATCACTCTATAACACCTCTTTTCTTTCCTTCCTTCAGCCGTTCTTCAGCCGTGATCGTAAACGCGCCGATGGGAAAGAGCGCGACAGGAATCCGACAGCTCCTCCTCAAAGACCGAGGCCACTCTTCCTCCGTCCGCAGCCGAGACTCCGGAGGACGACAGAGAGAGAGGCGGGAGAGGAGAGAGAGAGGAGAAAGAGAGAGAGAGGGAGGAGGAAAAAGATAGGAAGGAGCTGCTCAAACCGGCCTGGATCCGCTGCACTCACGCGAAAACTATTACTCCAACGACCCATGGACCAAGTGGTCACGAACAGTTTGTGTATTGTGATTAAGCATTTTAGGCCCTTTTACTTGCCCTTTTTGTAGGCGTGGTTTAATAAATATTCTTTCTGTTGTCATGGAACAAAGCAGATATAGCCAGGCTTGTTTGTTAAGATTTTTATGCTTGTACAACAACTATTTCACTCATAAAACAGACTAAAAAGAAAGTTGCTCCCATTAGATTTTTGAGGCCGATCACCGATACCGATCAATTTGTTCCTGTAGCTTCTTTAATATTTATTTAATTATTACTATGGCCACTTATTCACTTTGTCATTCTAACTCTGCCCCCTTTTTCTCCCTCACACCAGTAAAGTTTGTGCTGCTGCTTCGTTGACACAGAAAGGCAAGAGAGTGTTTTTTCTCACTTTGGCCAGAGTCATACATTAAGTAAACCTGAATACCTCTTTGCAGATACTATTAAACACAGTTTAAGTGTGAAAACTTCTCCGCTGGACTGCGGTGTTCGCGAACGTGCGTATAGAACTGGATTTTTCCTCTCTCAACTTTGAAAGTGTTTAGAACTTATTATCTTCGCCAATATTGATCCAACACTACGAAATAAAAACTGGTACAGAGTTTAGACCGTTCTCTGTCATAATATGTCTGCTAAAAGTCTGTGTGTGGACAAGACTTTTTACTAGGGATGCACCGATCCAGCTTTTTCAGTTCCGATACCGATCCCGATACTTTAGAATTAAGCATCTGTCGATACCGATATCAACCGATACTTGTGTAAGGACCGAAAAACCTTATTTTTCCTTTTCAAAACATAAAGACTTTTGATCATATAGTGTTATTTATACCGCATGACAAAACTGAACAACTTAAGAAGAGAGGGAAAGAGAGAGAGAGAGAAGAAAGAAAGAGAAGAGAGAGGAGAGAAAGAAAAAGAAAGAGAGAGAAGAGAAGAGAGAGAAAGAGACAGAGAGAGCGAGAGGAGAAGAGAGAAGAGAGAGAGAGAGAGAGAAAGACAGAAAGAAGAAAGAGAAAGAGAGAGAGAGAGAGAAAGAAGAGAGAGAGAGAGAGAGAAGAAAGAGAAGAGAAAAGAGAAAAAGAAAAGAGAGAATGAGAAGAGAGAAGAGGAAAGAAGAGAGAGAAGAGAGAGAGCACAAGGAAAAGAGGGAGAAGAAAGAAGAGAGAGAAGAGAGAGAGAAGAAGACAGAGAAATAGAGAGAAAGAGAAGAGAAGAAAAAGAGAGAAAGGAAAGAGAGAGTGCGAGGAGAGAAAGAGAGAGAGAAGAGAAAGAAATAAAGAAAGAAGAGAAGACAGAGTATTAGAGAGAGGAAAGAGAAAAAAAAGAAAGAGAAAGAAAAAATGTCAAACATTATGAGACATTCTGGATCAACATCAGACATAAATCAGACTCATTATGTCCAATTAAACACAACTAGATATCGGCTGAACCGATATCATGGAGCCGATACTCGATCCAGCAAAATTTCCTGGATCGGCACGATATTCGATCCCAGTATCGGATCGGTGCTTCTCTACTTTTTACCACAGCTGTTGAAAGATATACGCAACCTATTGAAAAGGAGAGCTTTAAAAACAGGCTGTTCTGTTGTCATGGGAACAGTACAGATATTAGCATGCTTGTCGCTACAGCAGTCGTAGATTTAGGACATTTTTATGGTCGTACAACAAATAATTCACTCGTCAAACAGATTAAAAAACATCATATTTAAGAAAAGAAAAAGTAATGAGTTTCTCTGTGTGTGATTCTAAAGTCTTTGTCAGTGAGAAATGTGAGAAAAACAGAAGTGTTGCTGTTGTTTTTGTGCTTTTTCTCTCACTGTTTTCACACACAAACTCAATATTCAGCACTAATTGTGGTGGTTTTGTTTATTATCAGTCTGTACCGCTTTGACTCTTACAGAACTTGTATTTTGCCTACATTCATTTTTCCACTCACTGCTGACTAAACACGTGTTTCATGTTTTTTGTGCGTTTCAGGGCGACTCGACGGTGGTCGGGACGAGTAAGCTGAGAAACCTGTTCGAGCGTTTTGAGGAGGAGCTCGGCAGAGACAAGAGCGAGCCAAACAGGCCCGGCCCAAATGGGGAACCGCCCAAAACCAAACTGGACGAGGATCACGGTGCGACACAAACAATAACATTAAGCACAAACAACATCATCTATAAGCACAATGGGAGATGTACATGTAGTTTTTTGTAACGTAATTGACCTTTCGCCGAGCCCCGCCCCCAAAACGGCTATTGTCCAATCAAACATCGTAGTAACCTGCTAAAATATGGTCAGTCAAATCTTGAGCTCCAAGCAAGAATGGTGAAGCGATGTCTACGGTTTATGTTAACCGGACCGCAGATACCCCGAAATATTGACCGGAGGAGTTGTGTTTTTTCCATTTCTAAAGCCGAAAACAACTGGAGCAGTGCCTACAATGGATTAAACAGTAACGGAACGGCTCGGGCAGCTCCTCTACCAGCTAAATATATCGAACAAATGTCTGCTCAAAGGTAAAACTAATGTGTAACTATAGCTATGGACTTACTTTGTTAGATTAGAGGCAAAAAACAAAATAGATCAAAGTTCTACCACGACGAGGAAATAACTGCAGAAGTTACGCTCTAAGCTGCTAAGTTTAGTGAGCCTCTAGCTTTAGCCAACATGGGTAGCTTTAGCTCGCTAACATAGCCTCGTAAATGAACAATTATTCTTGCAATAGAGAAAAATAGACCTTAACATATGAAAGTGAACTTACCCGGCAGTGCAAGAGCATGACAAGGCTGTGCTTGTTGCATTTAGATCACGTTAAAATCATGAGTTTCTCTGAATTATCTTGAGACCAGTAGCATTAGCCTTCATAAGTTAAGGTTAAGGTTAAGGTATACTTTATTGTCCCCGTAGGGAAATTTGTCCTCTGCATTTGACCCATCCTTCAATGCCTTCTGGGGCATCTCCTCAGGAGCAGTGATCGCCGCAGTGCAGCGCTCGGCACCATTCCAGATGTCGTTGCTAGGCTTGGTCAGGACTACCGTAGCTGGAGGATATTACCCTAAAGCATGCATGTTATTGGTTGATGGGGAACCGGAGCCCGGAGAAAACCCACCCAGACACGGGGAGAAACATGCAAACTCCACACAGAAAGGCCCGGGCCCGTGCGGGAATCGAACCCGCGACCTTCTTGCTGTGAGGCAAGGAGCGCTAACCGCTCAGCCACCGTGCCGCCAAGGAGTTATTTCCCACTTTGTATATAATGTTTTGAATAAATCCATCCGCTGCACAGTAAACCCCTTTGCCTCGATCTAGAGATATCACGGAAAAATTGCTTTAAAAAAGTACTAACGTGAACAGGTGTATGTCTTCTTTCTGTCATTGAAGTCTATGGCACGCCGTCAAGTTTGACGGGGTAGCAACAGTAACTAAGGGGGGGCGGGGCTCGGCGAAAGTCAATTAACACCCAGAGCAGCTCAAAACACGAATAAAATGCTCACTGTGGCGGCTAAAACAATAGAGGTTCTGCAGATGACATCACAGCGTTAATCTCAGCAGTGAGTGGTAAAATGAATGTAAGTCAATGGAGACAAGTTACATTTTCTCCTGTAAGCGTCAAAGCCATATAAATAGTAAAAAAGCAGCTACAGACTGAAAATAAATATAAACAATCACAACTTCTGCTGAATATTAAGTTTGAATGTGACGTCAAACAAGAAAATCAGGTAAAACAGCAGAAAATCTACAAAACACTTCTGTTCTCTCACATTTGTCACTCACAGAAACTTTAGGATCACACACAGAGAAACTCATGACCTTTCTATCCTTAAAGCGAACCCTGGATATAATCACATGTTTATCCTAAAACACTTATAATATCATCACTTATATAAATACAGGACAAATACCTTGGAAGTATTTGTAGTTTTATTAAAATAGTGTTATGAAGAAATGACATGGAGGCTGCCATTTTGCTGCGGTTATGACAAAAAGTGTTGTCAGGTAACAGGCAGTAGCAGGTAACTAAGCAACATGAATTCCTGGGTTAAACCTTTTCAGTTTGAGCCAAATACAGAACGATTATGTGGAATCTAGTAAAACTGAAGATAATCAAGAGGAAGAGGAAGAACTGGACACTGTCAGTGGTTTTTTTTTCAACTGTTCACAGATGAAATTGTGGGAGTAACCATGGAAACACTATTTTATGTCATCAACCAAAATGGCGGCTCCCAGTGGCTTGAAAACAACATAAACAATGACAATTTTATAAAAAATAGTAAGCAGTTATATATTTGTTTGTAATTATTTTAATAAGCATGAGCAGTACTAGTGTTTTAGCCACATTTGTCTTTATATCCAGGGTTCCCTTTAAATAAGTGTTTTTAGTCTGTTTAATCTGAGTGAATATTTAGTTGTTTAACAGTAAATTGCTCTAAATCTCCAACTGCAGTTTGCAAACTAGTTAGCTTAAGCCTGCACTGTTGCTGTGACAACGAAAAAAGTCAGTTTATAAAATGTTAGCCAAAACAACAGACTCAGGAACTATCAGGTGTTCTCTAGGCTTTTGATTCAGTCAGAATGTGAAGAAGCATTTTTCAGTTTAAAGAGTTTTGTGCATAAGCTCTGTCATTGCCCAATCAGAGTTGCGAATTTGAGTCAAAAATCAATGTGCGCATGTCCAGAAGCGTCTGCACAAAGCGCATAAACGTTAGTGTTTGACTACGGCAACACCTACGAGGACAAACACATAGAAAATAGGACTGCTCGATTATGATGAAAATAATAAATCATAATTGAAATTGATTGACGATTATTCAAACGAATTTGCATAGAGAGAATGGAGATCATTAGTGCCCCTTAAATACAGAGAGTGAAGAGATAAAAAGAAATGGGTTGTTGTAGATTGAGTCTACAATTGTAAAGACACTTTCTGGGACCTACTTTTCCAATTCAATGAACTACTATTGACCCTATTTTGTCCCGCCTACTTTTCTAGGACATGCGCTTCCTGTTTAGCTGCATTTAGCCTGTAGATTTCAGTCGATGGTTTATTTTAACTGTTATTATATTTAATCAAAATTGCCCCACAAGACAAACAAACAAACATGTTAACTACCTTAACAGAGCTAAACAGGAAGTGCATTCCAAGCCAAGTGGGCGGACAAAATAGGTCAATATGTACACACATAGGTACGGTTGATAATCATGATTACACAATGTTTGTAAACGATTACAGCAATAATCGGAATTAAAATTTAATTCTGATTAATTGCACACCCTAATAGAATATGTTGTATTTAGCATTACTTTTAAATGTGCTTTTTTCAAGTTAAATATGAGCTTAACGTTTGTGAAAAACAATATTTAATAAGGTTATGCAGGTGACATAATTTTATTCCAAAATGCTTAGCAACTTTAGAATGAGTGGCATTACATGTATTTCTTTTTCGTGGCAACAGCTTGTCTGCTAACAACAGTTGATGATTTATGACATTTAATGGCAACAAAACAAACTCAAAAACATCTTTCTTTAAGAAGATAAAGGTAATAAGTTCAACTGTGTGTGATTTTAATGTCTGATAAATTGAGAAGCTAAAGTTTATCTGCTTTGCTACAACTTTGACTTGATTTTCTCTGTTTACATGTCAGTTACAAACCCAGTGCTCAGTAGACTTGTTGTGGGTGAATTTGTTACCAAACTGTACTTAGTTTTCCTGTTTAGCTGTTTATTGAACTCTTACAAGAGAAAATGTCCTTTCTCTCCATTGACTCTAATGCATCCTTGCCACTCAGCATAAACAGTTTAGAATGCTGTGAGTCACCTGCATAACCTCTATTGTTAATAAACTTAAGCTCAGAGCAAAGGTCACTGATGTTAGTGTTAAACTGAATTTTTGAGTGTTGAAGATTCCAGATTTCACATGACTTTATCAAAATAAGCATTACTAGGCTTTCTTAGCTGACTTTTTCTTCTCATGTGATCAGCAATCTAGACAGAGACATTTGTAGCCGTTTCTGTCAGTTTACATAATGAATTCATAGTCAAGCTAACAACTAGCATGATTGACTCAAATTCAGCAACTGACTCTGACTGGGGAATGACAAGCTCTGTCAGCAATGTCTTCACTGATACTAACTTATCTACTAAATAGTCATGTACTCTCTGTCTTTTTACAGGCTTGAAATACAAATAATAGAGCTTAGAAAAAAGCACTGTTGCCACAGAAATGATACTATCACATGTGTCCACTAGATGGAGCCATTGTTCTAAAGCTCAGATCTCCAACCTGTGGCTCCTCCACCACTTTTCAAGTATCTGATCAAAGAAACCATGGAATCACACATATTGCATTTGATAATTTAACTTTCAGATATACTTTAACATCTTAATTTGGAACTTGAAAAGCATCTCCTTCAGAAAAGCTACATACCCAGTGTTTTCCAATAATAGAGGAGACTCTGGCTTTAAAAACATGATGAACAATAATTTATCATGTAAATTAAGCTACTATAGTTGTCATATACACAGTCCTGGTTGGTATTATACGTATATTGTTTGGTGTATGTCAATAACAATAATCAGACAAAAATAACGCAATTCAAAGCCAATTTACTCATTTTAAAGCAAAAAATTATGATAAATACTCCAATTGTCCACCTCTACATATAGATATTAAATAACTGTTCTTTTTTACACCCAATTATGCATTTTTACTCAAACATGTAGAAATAATGACCTAAGTCTCAGTGCGATCCATAAGAAACTGTTATGAATAAATGTGTGACATGATTTTACTTAAAGATTTCACTAAAACACAAGGGATGGGACGAGACAGAATTTTCACGAGACGAGACGAGCCACGAGATTGAGTCCACGAGATCGAGACGAGACAAGATTTTCAAATAATTTGCATTAATTGTTCAATTTAGAATTTAAAAAAAGCAATTAAAAAAATGATTTGTCTTATTTATTATTGTTAGTTATATTCTTTTAGTTTAGCTTTACCTTTCATTATGTGTATTACTTGGATTTTTATATAAACGACAGAGTTTTGACTGAAATTGACCTTTCGCCGAGCCCCGCCCAAAACGGCTATTGTCCAATCAAACATCGCAGCAACCGTTGCTATGTAAATAAGTCCGTCAAATCTTGAGCTCAAAGCAAGATGGTGAAGCGATGCGCCTATGGTTTTTAAACTGGACCGCAGATACCCCAAATATTGACCGGAGGAGTTGTGTTCTTTCCATTTCTAAAGCCGAAAACAACTGAAGCAGTGCAACAATGCATTAAACAGTGGGCGACTCGGGCAGCTCCTCTACCAGCTAAATATATCGAACAAATGTCTGCTCAAAGGTAAAACTAATGTTTAACTATAGCTATGGACTTACTGTTGTTAGATCTAGAGGCAAAAACACAAACTAGACCCAAGTTATACCACGACGGAAATAACTGCAGAAGTTACGCTCTAAGCTGCTAAGTTTAGCGAGCCTCTTAGCTTTAGCCAACACTGGTAGCTTTAGCTCGCTAACATACCTCGCATATGAACAATATTCTTGAAAAATAGACCTTAACATTTGAAAGCGAACTTACCCGGCAGTGCAAGAGCAGGACAAGGCTGTGTATTTGAGGTAAAGATCATGAGTTTCTCTCTTAGCTTGAGACCAGTAGCATAGCCTCCATATAAGTTATTTCCTCCGTTGTGTATTTTAATGTTTTGAATAAATCCCTCCGCTGCATAGTGAACTCCTTCTGCCTCGATCTAGAGGATATCGCGGAAAAATTGCTTTAAAAAAGTCACTAACGCCAACAGTTGTACTTCTTTTTGTCATTGAAGTCTATGGCAGTCTATCATATTTGAACGGACGTAGCACACAGTAACTAGGGGGGCGGGGCTCGGCGAAAGGTCAATTGATCCGCTCCCCGTGTGTTGCTCAGACTCCGCCCTTTCTCCTGCTTCACAGCGCTGCCGCTGCTGACAGGGACCAGACACACACAGATGAGGAGACTTTTCCTACTTTTTACAGTTATTGATGACAGAGGCCAAAATATCTCTTTGTGGATCTATTTTAAACTATGTTTAAGAGTGAAAAACACTGCGCTGTTCCCGCGATGTCTGCGCGTATATTTGACGATTATATTTCTTCGCGCTAACTTTTACAATGTTTAGGACTAATTATCTCTGTCAATATTGGTCCTATCTTTACCAAATAAAAACTGAGACAGAGTTTAGACAATTTTCTGTCAGAATAAGTCGCCACAAGTCTGTGTGTGGAGGAGAATATTTACTACAGCTGCTCAAAGATATAAAACTTAATTTCATGACCATGGAAAAATCTCACGAGACAGTTCAGTACGTGTGCGCACAGTATCGTGACAGTTTGATCTCGTGAGATCTCGCGGCACGAGATCTCGTCCCATCCCTACTAAACACCCACTTTGCCTGTTCTGAAGAGGTTTCTAACTCTCTTTTATCTTGTAAATATGACATAATATCTAAATTTCAATATATTGCCTATCTCTAGTTCTATTGTTAGTTCCATATATGACGTCTTCTTAATTAAACGTGTGTGTGTGTTGTGTGTGTTTTGTGTGTGTTTGTGCAGAAGGCAGCAGCAGTGAGTCCGAGTGTGAGTCTGACGCCGAGGGAAGCTCCTGCTCTTCCTCCTCGGACTCTGAAGTGTTTGACGTGATCGCGGAGATCAAGAGGAAAAAGGCTCATCCTGATCGACTTCACGAGGAGCTGTGGTACAACGACCCCGGGCAGGTGAGACAACACTTACGACTCTGGACAATCGGCTCTGTTCACATCACAAGATCTCTACAGGCCAATAATGTTTGATAAAGATGAAGCGCAGAAGTAGTTGTTATTGTTTAAGTACCATAGCATTAGTGTCTTTATTGAAATCTATTACATTAACACAATGCTTCTCAACCTTTTTCAGTCGCATCAACCAAAACACAAAATGTAGACTCATGGCAAAGTCTGTAATCTTATGGTTGGGTTTGTTTTGAAGACTTGAGATCCACTGGAGCCTATCCCAGTGACTTTGGGCCTTAGGCCGGGAAACACCCTAAACAGTGTCCAGCTCGTCGCATGCAGAGTTAGACAGACAAACATACCCTAATATTGTTATCGAGATCTGACAAAAAATTATTAAGATATTTGTTTTTGTTAATATCGCCCAGCCCTAGACGTGGAAAACATGCAAACTCCACCCAGAGAGATCGTGAGATGTTGATATGATCTAACCACTCTGCTACCACGCACCCCTCTAAAGATATAGTAATATAAAAATAGTAATTCATTGTGCCTTTTGAAAGTCAAACATGATTATGATGAGTGATCATGAGTTTCCTTTACCAAAGATTCAAATAAAACATAATATGGCCTTTTAGTAGAGCTGTAGTCGTTAGTCGATTAATCGGTCGATGGAGTCTTGGTCGACCAAAATTTTATTAGTTGACTAATTCTGTTATTTAGATTATAAGATATTTGTATTCAACAGTAACAGAATCATTGGTCTGAACTGACTTTTTATATAAACACCGTTTCCTCTTCATTTTCTGCAAAAAACTATAGTTTTTACATGAATTATATTGGTCTTTTTGACCCAGATTTCTTGCAGAGTTCTCACAAAACTAAAATTTCCAAACCGATTTTGATACAAAGGAATAAACTTGATTCTTGATACCACAATGAGAATTAGAATGTTCTTTCAAGAAATTCAGATTTTATACAACGGACTGACATTTTCAAAATCTAAATTTATGACCAAACATTTTAGTTTCAAACTTTGATGGAACTCAAGATTATTTTAAAAATGTTCAAAATGGGATTTTTTTTTTGTCTTTGCAGAAAATATCAAATTTGTTAATGTTTGTCTGGTAAAATGATCTGATTTGTTCAAATGAGGATCTAACACCAGTTTTAACTTTGATTTGCAATATTTTGGTTCAGAGTCTTTGTCACGCCCCCTTTTTAGTCGAGGACGAGTTTTTAGTTGACCAAGAATTTCTTTGGTCGACTACAGCTCTACCTTTTAGTAAAACATTGTTGTGAAGAACATGAACTCATGTTGTACCAATAATAAATTCATCATTAATTAGTTCTTTGTGCGGGATTTAAGTTTCTGGTTTTGCTTTTTAAATCCAAATTTAACGCTTTAAAATGTTTCCGGTTGCAAAACAAAGTCTTTCAACAGTGGCACAATTTTTGAGTCAACCTGTGGTCCATTGAGATAGTATTCACCAGCAAAAAGAGTTGCGGCTTAGTGACACAAACTGTAGCAGCAACACTCGCCAGCGCCATTGTTAGCTAACTACAAGAGTTTATCACTGTGTGAAAACTAAAGTTATGCATGTTACATTCACGTGAAAAAACACTGAGAAAAATACCATCTCAAGCTTCAGGAGCTTCTTGTTTTGTGGTTTTAATCAAAGAAGTTTCCCCAGCCAACTAAAAGGACAGTGTATCTTTCTGCAGGTGACACGCACAGAGCAGAAAGTAATGTTTGTCGATAAGCCCCCTATAAGGTTCTTTCTGAAACCTGCCTGAACTTCCGGTTGCTCCACTCACAGATACAGTCTTGGTCCCTTTTTCTTGTCGTTTTAGTTTTCATGTACATCTCATATTTTGTTGTGTTTTGTGCAGATGAACGACGGTCCTCTGTGTAAGTGCAGCGCCAAGGCCAGACGCACCGGGATCCGCCACAGCATCTACCCGGGAGAAGAGGTGAGAGCAGACACAATCTATCACCTCCAGACAACCTTCACACCGAGAGCAGGGCCGACGTTTTACCCTGAACCCAACAACCTGACGAGTTTAGGGACGGTTTAGATTATTTTGCGTTAACACTGTAACATTAATCAGCTCATTGCGACAATAGAAATATAAGAATGTACATTTTTTAAGAACAAAAATCCCTCAACTTAACCAAACAATAAGCGACAAGTGAGAAATAATCATGATGTTGCATAACTAGAAGCCTTGGAAGGACTTTATTATAACTACATCGTAATTAGCCTTAGTAAAACCTTAATAAAGCATGAATAAAGACTTGATTATTGAACTAATAACCAATAATAGAGGAAAAGGTTTGTAAAACTACTTATTTAAGGAGCTATGTTTAGAATTAAGGTTAAACGTTGTTAAGGCTTAATTTTTTGATTCAGTTGTGATTTATTTATAATGTATTAAGTCTTTATTTATGTTTTATTTAGGGTTTATTATGACCAATTAAAATTTAGTTATTATAAAGTGTTACTTGAGTCTATTTTTAACAGGTATTAATCTAACAAATAGAATTATTCATTCATTCATTTTCTACCGCTTAATCCCGTTAGGGGTCGCGGGTGACTGGAGCCTATCCAGTGACTTTGGGCCTTAGGCGGGAAACACCTTGGACAGTGGCCAACTTGCCGCAGGGTTAGACAGACATCCATTCACTCTCTCATTCACTCACTAAGGGAAATTTACAGTGATGCCCAATTAACCTAAACATACATGTTTTGGAGGTGGGAGGAAACCACCCAGAGAGATCGTGAGATGTTGATATGGTCCGACCCGGGAGTCGAACCACGACCTCCTTAT
>CM076416.1:4950939-5210455 GCA_038363315.1 Mugilogobius chulae | reverse complement strand
AACACACCTGAAGTATAACAGAAGAGAGAGACGTCAATAGATGTCGTCCAGAAATAATACTGGAAAGCCACCCAACCAAGCAACGACAAAGAAGGGAAAAGAGAGAGAGAAAGACAACGGGGGTAACACGAGACATAGAGAGACGAGCAGAAACGAAGGAGACAAAACGATAAGAAAAACAGCAAGACAGACGACGAAAAGAAGAACGAAAAAACAAAATCACAACATCCACACAGAAAGAGACGCAGAAGCAGTAAGAATCAAGAAAGAGAAAACAAGAAAAAGTCAATCTGCAGGAAAAGAACAGAGAGAACGCAAGACCAACAATTCCGAACTGAAGTGAGAAAAAGAGAGAAGACCACAAAGAAGTGAGAGCATACAGAGATCAGATATGAGAAGAACAGAGAGAAGAACGAGACAAGGAGAGCAGAAGAACACAAGACAAAAGAAAGCTAAGTGAAAAAAGAAGAGAGACACAACCCACCAACCACACAAAAGGAACAAACACCCAACTATCAAAGAACAGCGACACAACAAAAAGCGGAGCGAGAGACCATATTGGAAAAAGAAAAACAAACAACGACAACCCCAATAAAGATAAAGAGAGAGTAGATGAAAAGAGGAGAGAAAGAGAACAAAGTCAGTACAACCAAGAGATCAATTCGAGAGAGAGGCAAGAGAGACTATGAGAAAGAAGAAGAGAGACAAGGAAAGAGGAAGAAAAAAGGTCAAATAGAGAGAGAGAGGGAGGGAGTGAGAGAATATGGAGTAAGATACAGAGTGAGAAAGAGAAGAAAGATCAAAAGAGGTCAAATTGAGAGAGAGAGAGAGAGAGAGGGGCAAAGAGAGACAGTGAGTGAGAAAAAGAAGAGAGACAAGGAAGAGGAAGAAAACAGATCAATTAGAGAGAGAGAGAGAGAGAGAGAGAGAAAAGAAGAGAGACAAGTCTGAGATCCAGCTTTAAATAGACCTGCTAGTTTCCATCTCCATCATGAGCCTTGGCAAAGACGGCAGTGGGACGAAAACGTAATCCTGAAGTAAGGTGAACTTATGTCTTTCTACGACACCACACTCACCACACAAACACACATACATAAATACACACCACACAGCCCAGAGAGCTTCAATATGAGCTGCACTCTAATGAAATATGCCATATGAATCCAATAACAGTCAATTCACACTTTACTCCGAGATGGATGTGTTCAGCTCTCAGGAATGCTCAGGACTAGGCTCAAACTGAAATCCTATTTGCTGTTTGTCATTTGCCAACGTTAAAAGTTGACAAATACATGATGTTGATTCTTGCGTGCTAATTAAAGGTGCACTAGGTAAATTAATGAATAAACATATGTTCACATGTCCAGATATATTCCTAACAAGCAAACATAACATGGAGTCAAGGAGGTAGCTGACCCTTCACAAGAAAAGTTACATATAGTGCATTTTAAGCAAAACTGACTGATTGACTACTGCCTAGCATCTAATGCGAGGTCTGCAACCTGCGGCTCGAGGGCCACACTGGGTCTTTAAAGACTCCAATGTGGCTATTTGCACTTGATTGAAAATAAAGAACCTTTAAGAGAAAAAGAAAAAACAAACCATTATGTTGTGGGCCCCTAACAACAAATATACAATGTTTCAAGAAGTAATCTTGGCAAGTCTCATTTTGCAAAGGGAAAAGACGTAAGAATATAGTTTTAGAGGCTACTGACAAAGTTTTTTTAAATTAATAATTCATCTGACATGTATCAAATTTAATGACCATTTGCTCAAGCGTTTGCAGAATGTGTGCAAATTCTGCTTTTGTTGCATAGATTTTTATAATGTAAATTCAGTTGCGTCTCTTTCTGATTTTAATTTTATCAAATCAGGTCAATGCGCCTCTTCTGATGTTAAAGGTTGCAGACCCCCGATCTAATGAATTAACTTTATCAATCTCCTGAAATCCTGTGTCCTTGCGTTTTTTTGTATTTTGTTTTGCTTTTGTTCCTGAATAGGTTGCATTCCATCCCAGTCTCAGAAGAAAACATCCTCACATGACTTCAACCAAAATTTGTGCTTATTTTATTGGCTTTTCATAACATATTGATCTAAAAAAAGGTGTGAAAGGTGCTAATCGTACGTTTTTGTCATTTCATTGTATCTGCGTTTTCTGTAGATTGTAGATAGTTGTTGCGTTCACATGCCATCATCGTGTTCAAGAAATTTATTTGGAACAGATCCAAAATGTATCCCAGAATTTGCTATTAAACTGTCAGATTACATAACTCACTGTAACCTCAGATTGGTCCCATTACTCAACTCCAAACATGTGATTGTTGTCAGTTGAAAGAATATTAAGTTGTGAGATAAATGTTGCAGCTTTGTGGAGTGAATTCCAACATTCAAGGTTCATATCTTACATTTTTCTTTCAAAACAATTCATTTTCCATATCATTGTCCATCATCTGAGAGTATTTTCAAACAGGAACTTAACTTTTGTGTCGTTCGTTGTGTTCTTTATTTCGTTCATTTAACCCAAAGTTTAACAAAACCTCAGCTGTGCAGTAGACAGAGAAGTTGAGTGTCCTGTTACATGGACTTTGACATAATCCCCGCTGTCTGACTCTGGTCCTCAGAGCAGCAGCTTCTCCTCAGTGCAGGCTCATCTCTGCAGCCAAATTGGACCAGATCAGTGACAAACCAGGCCAGTACAATCCACGGGGACCAAACTCCCCGAGACTACTGCAGAGAGGAGCTTTCCATTTGGGCCCAAAGTTTGAAATCTATTTAAATCAACTGTTGTTGTTTTTGTTTTTTTGTCAGATTTTTTTCAACTTTAATAACATGCTTTATCATTAGAATAAAGACGTATTGTGTTCTTATGGCACTTGCAAAGAACAATAAACTGAAGTGTTAACTTATAGAAGAACTCAATCAGATTTGTTACTGTATAAGTATATGTGCATTTAGACATCATATTAGGAATGCATAATCTGAGAATGAAGTTTTATGTTTTAGAATTAAACAATTTAAGCACTATCTAGCGGCAGGAGAAGGTATTACTTAAATGAGAGAAGCATGCTATCTTGCCTCAGACTCGGTAAAGCTGACGTTACAATACTCAGAACGAGTCTGGTGATGATTTATGATTTAAACAGTGAAGAGAAAATCTTAGAGTTTGATCCTGACTCAGACAATCTACAATGAATAAAGCTAAACACACATTTAAAAGGCAAATATGTTATTGTATTTGCATTTTAAACATGCTTTTGAACACGTTGCTTTAGCGTATTATGTACTTGGAACTTACAAAGTGTAAATAAGCACACATGAGATAGAACTGCAAAGAAAACTGCAAAGGGATATACTAAAACAGACTTTGGCTTGATATATCAATGCTGCATGCTCGACAAATGCTCAAAACAGATCTGGGATCAAAACTGGGAAATTCTACTAGTGTTTCTGAAGTTTCAGAGGCAAAAAATAACTGAGCTGTGTTTTTTTGTTGAGAAGATAATTAGACATGATTAGGATAAATGGAATGGATGAGTGCATTAAGCTATTTTTGACCCAGTAGTCTCAAACTGGAGGCCCATGGCCAAATATGCAGCCCCCAAGATGATTTCATGTGACCTCGGGATGATTCTCTGATCATCTATTGATAGTAGCTCACCAAGAACTCACATTTTAAATTTTTTATTCCAAATTTTAATTTGATTGATTTTAATTGACTGGTTAAATTGATTTATTTTAACAGGAAAAGTAGATTTCAGAATCTTTTTTTTGCAGGGTAGCCCTGAGGGAAAGGGTCAGGGAGGCATTAATGCGCATGTTTTTAGTTAGTAGGAGGAAACCGCAGTATACCCGGAGGAAACCTACGCAGACACGGGGAGAACATGTAAACTCCACATAGAAAGGCCCGGGCGGCCGGGGAGTCGAACCCAGGACCTTCTTCCTATGAGGCGCCACCGTTTCGCCCTGTCGCTTGGAATTCACTCCACAAATACACTGTTGCAATGTATAGAGAAATTATTTGTTTATCAACATGGAGATGTACACGCACCGGTATGCAGAAAGAGCTGCCACTCATTATACACAGTTGTGGAAACAAGTCGAGCCAGCACTATGTCAGCCAACTGCAAGAGTTTATCACTGTGTGAAAACAAACGTTTTTGTATATTTAAAGAAAATTTGACCCTATGACCCTTAAAGTTAACACTGAAATTGAGAAATAACAATAACACTCAGTTCAGGAAGTGTCACACTGGTTCAGACGTGATCGAAACAGTTAGCTTTCGTCCTTTTCTTGTTATGCAACCACAGTGTAGAAGACAGCAAAATACAATTTGTTAAAAACGTTCAAGGAAGGAAAGGACAATTTGATTCTGATTAGTTGTTTACTTTTTATCACCTCTGTGTGCTGTAGTAAAATATAAATAATGGAAGTGAACTAGGGCTGTGCAATAAATTGATCTTCAATTTTAATTATGATTATTGGTGTAATCGTTTACAAAAATGATGTTATCGAGTAATCGTGATTATTGACCCTAACTCAGTTCTACAATTCAGGAGAATACATTTGTTTCTACAGACAATTGTAGAAACATATGTATTCTACAATTGTTTCATTTACAACGGTCCATTTGTATAAGATACTGTCTCACCCATTTCATTTCTTCACTCTTTGCATTAAAGCAGCACTAATGCTCTGCAACCTCTTTTAAGTAAATATCATTTGACTAATTGTGATTTCATTTTTTCATCATAATAAAGCAGCCCTAATGTGAACATATATTTGATCATTTTCGGCCCAGCTCCATTTGATTTTGAGACCCCAGGTTTTTGATGATGTTGTAACTCAAAACTAAAAAGTAATTTCTGCAAAACTATGACTTTTTTTTTTTTTTTAATAAAATGGCATTAAAATTGGCTAAAAGCAGAACACATTTTTCTGTTCAAATCCCTTGAGGAGATGTAAGAACACAGTAGACTTGTTATAGTTTGAAATTTACTTTTGCCCTAAGCTCTTGTGACAGTAGACTGATTATTCTGTCTTTGTTACAGTTTCACAATAAATATCATTTTCTACCAACGAGTTATTGAGAAATCTAAACTTGTGACCCTGTCTTTCACAAGGCCCCACTCTCACACTAAATATGTGTCACGCACTGTTTTATAATTCAACCAGACCAGACAAATGTGGTGTCGTTGTAAATTACCGCTATGTGCAGATGAAATAAGTTTGAATAAATTGTGGGCTGAACTCATCACTCAGAGGTCAAAATAAATTCTAACTTCAACAACAAAAGATGGATTTTGGTGAAAACAATCCAGTCTCAGCCAGTTACATAAAGCTTGACAAACGCACGTCTAAATACACTCTTGGATCTGTCCTTGAAGAACTTTGTAGACTTTAATCAAAGAAAAACTAGTGTCTGACAGTGTACTTACAGCTCTGTGATGTCAACAGTGCAAGGCTATTGTATGTTGTGTCCTCCAACTCAATGTGCTGTTATGTCTCAATCAATCAATTAAATGACTCAATCAACTGAAAGTAATTGCTGATTATTTAAGAATTGGCGCTCTCATCTTTCAATTCAATAATTTTAGTGTTGGTTTCATTTTTGTTACCTGATAACTTGTAAGGACGGTGTGTAAAAAGCACGCGGACGTATAAAGCAGGCAATCAACACCGCCAATAAATAAACCTCTAATGAAATCAACAAGTGCAGACAAAAGTTAGTCACGATACCACACGTAACTGGACACATCGTGTATCGTTTAAGATATCCTTACTAAGGGCAAATACTCAACTTGCTCCATCCTCCTGAACCCTCTGTTTGTTGCAATTCACTAATGCGCCATGTGAAGGAGCTGCATAAGACATCCTGGATTATAACATGTTGTATGCAGCTATGAAAGGAATACAAAGATATGCTTTTGATATCCACCCCAAACAAATATATATTACAATAGTAACGATAAGACTTGTAAAATGCATGATATGCTATGAAACCATCTTAACTCGACCCTGCCATGTCAGAGAAGCTCACAAATTCCTCATGTCTCTAGTACTGCTTTGGACCAAGTACAAACCAAAACCATACAACTAATCATGCTCTTATGTCTAGTTTATCAACACGGGGATGCCAACCGCAAGAGCTGAGAGCAGCTAAAAAGAGCAAACGTGACTGATTTGAAATGCGAGCCTGATAGACATGAAACAAAAATCTCAAGCCAAACAACACACAAAGGTCTATTCACTGTGTGAAAACAAATGTATGGACATAAACAATGAGCAACATTTAGATGTAATGAGTGAACACCAAACAGAGAAAAAACTCTCAACTCCAGGAAGCCCAATAACAATTCAAAAACTCCACCTATAGCTACTATCATAACCGTTTCTCTGTTGAGTTTCTATGTATACTTACTCCAAAGAACTCAAAACACATGCATCAATCTATTCAATTCGACAATGAGTGCAACTAGCATAAGTCGGAAAGTAACAGACCATGATAATCAAATCCTAATTTCTAAGACATTGTCAAAAGCTGCACAATACACTATTATTGTTATGAATTACAAATGTCTGGATACTATTGACATACACAATAACAAAATGTTGATTTGATAATACAAGATAACACAATAATGTAAAAATATACATATTATATTAAGACTACAACTTACCATACTCTATCAAAAATAAGTTAAAAATAAACAGATACAGTATTTATAATAAATCTATTTTCTTGACTATTATGACAGAAAACTAACCACTAACAAGTGTATATAATATAACACAGACTATAAGATAACCTAGAACATGATATATGAATTGACTAAGGAAATAAGTATTGTATTTGAGTATACTGACTTGCTCACAATAAAACTCCAAATAACCATTTAAATGACACAAATTACAGCAAAATCTGCAACACTATTAGATCAAGAGCTCTCTAGACTCTGAAATAGCAAAATTTATTATTATTTCTCTAATAAGCAGAATGCTTAATTGGCTGAGCTTGGGTGGATTCCAGTCACGTATCTATCTTTACTTCTAGTATGACATATAAATAAATTCTTAACTCGAAATAATCCTGCAACGCTTAAAGTGAAGAAAACACACTCACTTCAAATATGTGCTATGTTGTGAATATTACTCACAAAAAAAAACAAATCTTTGTGAAGGATTCGATGACACTTGAGAAAATACGATGCCACGTTTAAAGATACTTGCTATTTTTCACAATCTGAATATCAAGCAAACCAAATGTTACATGAGTCATTCTTAAACAATACCAATGTAACAGACCAAAGATATATAGTACTGACTAGATGCACATAATTCACAGTACTAATGTTCAGTACGAAAATTAAAAGCAAAACATGACTGAGCACCACATTCTCAACTAAAATTAGAGCTCACCACCAGACGACAAAACAAACGAAAACAACATGTGGACAATAAGCGAAATCAATTTCCCACTATTCTCCAAAGAGTCAATGAATGGCATGAACTAGTATATAACCTAAAAATAACTGAATAAGCAGCAGAGAGTAATGAAAACTAACACATACGACTGCGTGAGGGATACTTACTAATCGCAGGCACCTGATGCGACTGAAGTTGGCCAGAGTGATGCACATGCCCAGTGTGTTTTATGGTGAATGAGCTGTCAGGGATGTTTTGGTCGACGGTGTTTATGCGGGCTGATAGCTCCAGGAAAAAGGCAGAAACGTGCTGTTATGCTTGAATATCTCCTGCACCCACAGCGCACCAAGCATCAACGAAACGACGCTCGACATGAATGATAGGTACCTCCCACCCTCTCCCACAAAGACCAGACGGACGCTTAGCACACCGACCACGGCAGACGACAGGGATCTTGGCAGACGTGCGCCACTCTTCGACAGTACACGCTTGGCACAAAATCATTGCGGCGCCCAAAGAGCACAGAAGACAAAGACCTGGGTGAAAATCAGGTGACAAGACGAGAGATAGAAAGAATATTTATCCAGTTCACTGAGTTTTGTTTGATTATTTGAACACATACAAAAACCTGCACAAATCAACAAACGAAAAAAACCACACATCCCAACAATGGACTTTCACTACTAAGCGCTCTGCACGATTGCAGTAAACCCACAAAGAACACAGAGGTAACAGTGCGAACACCCAGACCAAGTGTGACTAAAAGGTCATTGCAAATTAGGAAAAAAAGATTTGGCCAGTGGCTGTTACAAGCTAACTTAGGTTAAATACATAAAAATCCGAACAAATACAACCACACACGAAGGCCAGAATAGCCAAGAAACTAAAGCTACCCACTGACTATATTGTTTACAACTGTTAGTAAACACTCTTGTTGCTGTCTACTTCAGTTTCACTTCTCTTTACATTTTTTGTGCGTATTGCGCTATCAAAACAACACTCACAGCATCGCACAGCTGACAAGGACGAGCCCTCACAGCATACAAATTCGCGATTCAGAGTGGGCCCTCAGGGAAGAAGCGGTGACCGATGTTAACATCAACGAAGAGCCGCGGACAATATTGCCCACAGAAAGACATATCTAGGACTCGATTCATTAATCGGCGAATATCATCGAACTACGAAGAGCGCTCACTTTGCACACAAGTTCAACATACATGTATATCAAAAAAACTATCTTTAAGCTTCAAAAACTCTAAAACTTACACTAGACACAAAAACACACAAACTTTAAATATAAAGAAGTCAAGAGACTTGAGATGATCTGGTTATAATTATTGTTGATTTGCAAGATAGCATTTGAAACCAATAGCTACTATCCAAAATGCAGGACTGACGACAAGAACCAACGCCAAATGATTTGATACTTAATAAATATTATACCGCACGAACACAAAAGAACTTGTTTACATTCATAAATGTATACAACAAAACGAATAGGTAGTGATATATCTTAAATCTTTAGCAGTAAATACAGCAACTGATTAATATAAGTACTATCATCCTCGATCAGCCAATCCCAGTGTTCAACAATCAAAATCTCTACACATACAAAAAATGAAAACTACTTTAATCCTCTTATGGCACAAAAAATCCAATTTAAAATTCTCAATATCTAATGGAATGCATCTGCTTGTTTTTACCTGAGTTATATAATTACTTCGACACAATTTTGCCAAATCACAAAGTTCATGTAACGATTTTGAATTTTATTATCTAGTACCAACAACGCTGTTGCTCATATATATTGTTACCATCGTTCTCTCTTCACTGAGAGCAAATACGAATTAAAACTACCAAACTATTAAATATTAAACCATAAACGAATAGTCTTACAAACCAGCCATCATACAAAGAACTAAAATTATTCATTCCTAAAAATTCGCATAAATATACAATATTGGGCACATCAAACGAACCATACTGCCTAACACACAATACATTACCGAAGTCGCAACTTAATATGATATAACACGAGTCATGCACCAATGTTGTCGGCACTCTAATCAACCACAACACACACAGCCTACGTACGGCAGTCCCCAATTCAGATCATAACAGCAAAATACCCATCTGACGCTTAATAGATAAAAAATAGAGAGAAACAAATCACACGAATACCCCGCCCCCAAACACCCAATCATCTGAAATCGCCAGTCCATCATATACTCCACATCCACGCCCGTGTTTTTTGTGTTGTGGTAAATGTACGCCTTCTTGTGAGACTGTGTTGGACAGAACATGTCAAGAGCATCTGATTAGCACAATTTCACACATTTTTTGCATAAATATGCCTCACGCACGCTGCTGTTCATTTCTATGGTGGTTTTAAAGATGTTATTGTTTATGTATATTTTACGAAATTCTTCTCCAAATATTACCTTCTCCAATCTCCAACTCTAAACTTTTAGTAACTTGAAGCCTAACTTACCTGTAACACCCAAAGAAAATGTCCCCACGTGGCTTCAACCAAACCCTGTGTTTATTGCATGCTATGAAATTGCAAAAAAGGCATGAAATGGTGCTCATCCTACACTATTTATGTGACATATATATGCTTTACTGTGAGACTTTGTTGGAGCCTCAGAAAGCACTGTGTGATGTCATACAAAGGTATGAGCTCTTCGGCATTGTTTTTTAAGTCTATAAATCAACCAGAATCATTTTGAGCACTTCTGCAACTTTAGCATATCAATATCGATTAATAAATTGTCCCTATGCAATTTCCTTTGCAGCCTGTAGATATTGCTGTAACCTATTTCATAGTGTGAGAAACATGACTGTCATGTGTTCTTTGTAATTCTAATACATAAATCATCAAAGGTACTCATTTGTTTAAGACATATATCATACTGCAGTGCATATACTGTATATACCATTCAAAGCCCACAGAAGACTTGGGCTGGCATAGGTCATATGTAATCTATGTTGCAACATGCTCAGGGCCCTGTGAGTGGGAGGTCCAGCTCATAAGAAGAGGCTGATTTCCAACATCAGTAAGTGGGCTGAAACAACACAAAGATGGCTCTGATTTAAAACGAACAAGGGTGTAATCCAGCCAGCAGATGAGAGGGAGGACAGAGTTCACTGGAGACGACCCTCCCCCCAGATGTCGTGGGCTAATTGACAAAACACCTGCAAAGCAGGAGCCCACCTGAAAACCAATGAAGACCTAATGATCCAAACTACTCTGTCATGCTTTCAAGATTTGTATTTATGCAAGCCACCCACAAGAAAGAGTGAGGACTAAGATCACCTTGTGTGGTCCCTTCGATTGTAAATTACTGTACAAATACAAACTCTCCTAAACATACAGATAAATAAACTAGTCAGTGTAAATAGATGAGCTATCCAAAAAGGTAGTGGGGCTGTGAATAGGTGTTCATTTCACAGTGGACAAAAGTGAACAATTTTACAATTACAATACATTCTTATTTACAGTTTTGGGAAAGATAATCTTATGATCCCAAGGTAACTCTGATGTGCTTGTTCAAATTCAAAAAGCAATCCTATCCAAATCTGAACACAAATATATGGTTCATCACGTACCAAACTTTGAAAACTTCTGCACTCTTGTCCCGCAAACTTGAAAAGATCAGAGAGTCATCTAAACAATGCAGAGATGAGGAATGTCCTTCTGTTCTGAACACGGCAAATACTGCGCTGTTCTGTTCCCAATAAACACAGACTCACACAGCCCAGGAACCAATAAACGTCTGCAAACAAATGCAACTGAACTGTGCACCAAAGCTTTAATATCTATGGAGTCGCCTTTGTCCCAGAAGAAGAGCCAGACTGTTTAGAATGAAGTACTCTACAGCAAACATGCACAAATAAATACAAGTATAAAACCAATTAGAGAAAGAGAGCCATTGATTTACAGGACAGGAAAACGTTTTCATCCCTAGTTAGATAAAAGCTATATTCAACATTTGTTCAGTGAGTTGTTGTGTCATTTCTCCAATTGTTTCTCTCTGCTGTCCAATTGCAGTTTATGAATCTGTCTCTGCAAAACACCTGAGCTTATCATTAGAAATGCACTATATGCTAATGTTACTACTGTCTGATTGGAGCTAATGTGAACAAAAACACAAAATCACTCCCAGACAATGCTTTGAAATATTATTAATATATTAGATTGACATTTAGGGCTTGGGGAAAAACTATAACAATCTTTTTTTTTGTTTTATATCTTGATAAGAATCTTAGACTAATTAAAGCGATCCATCAGAAATGTCTTTTTTTATTCAGTTGAAGTTTTACTATTAGACAAGCGTTAACGTGTGTATGTACACTTTACCGGAGGGTTCTTAACCTTTTTTGACCTCATGCCCGAATATTCATGTGTAAAGTATGTGTACCATATTTTACAGATTGTGTGACCCTCAAGGATGTGCTGGCGGCCCAACTTTAAGCCCCGCTCTATGGTAAAGAATCACTGCACTATACAGTAGACAAACTTAATCCCAAAAGTGTAGAATGTTTACACCATTATTGCAAAAATTAACAACTTTTTATGTCAAATATTTTGCATTGTTTTCTTTTAAAAATCTATTCCTTTTCAAGAACAGGCAAGTCCAAACTATGGGCCAAATATGTCCTCAATTCTCCAGAAGAATCCTGAGACCTTCTGAAGAATCAGCCCAAGCAACAATGAATGCTGCACTGTACATTGAGTTTAAAAATCTACATTTGACAAGCAAGTATGTTATGTTCTTTTGTGATTTTGTGGATACATTTCTTGTGGCTCACTTGTTCTAAATGCACCCAGTAGAATTTGCCAAATACTCTACATCCACTTTTATGGCCCAGATTGACCGTTCAGTTAGTCAGTGTGTCAACAAGTGGCCCTTGATGAGAATTGTCTGGATAATCCTGCTCAACAGACACAGATATGTCATTTTTTGAAGGAGACTTCATCAGACTTGGATGATGAAGCCTTGTTAACACTTTACAAGATGCAACAGTTGCTATGCCCACCTCTACTGACAACTGGATATACAATTTTGTAGATGCCTGTGGTGTATGGATTTCTGTCTTGACAACTTGAACATGAGAAAATGTCACTAATTTGACTCAGGTCTGAGTTTAAACCTCCAAGATTGATTGGATTACAAATTTGTCCTTACTGAAATGTTGCCAATTATGAGGCATCAACAGAAGAGGATTCAGACAGACTGGCTGGATTTTGATAAATGTGGTCCAAAACTTACCATGCTGAATTCTGAAGGCCAATGACCACAAAAAATTCAAGTAATAAACTTAAAAGCTCCTTGTCCACAGTACTAAAACCATGCTGGTTTGTTCTCTACCACCTTCCTATTCCTTTGGCTACATGTTCTAAAATTTAATATTGAAAACAGTCTTAAATGGTATAGTTCCAAGTTTTTTTGTGCTCCATAAAGTTGTGACTAACTCTTTGTGCGATGTCACGCTCTCTCTCAGCCCATCTGTCAGTCTGGAGCTGCCTGCGCTCTCAGCTGGAGGTGCACCGCTGTGACCTGGCCCGGACTATAGACCCACCTGGAAGACATTTTAATACAGCGTCTCCATTCACCCCCGCGGAGCCAATAACAAGCCCAAAACTGGCAGGTCCGGAGCGGGCAGTGTCCAAGCTGCGGGCGGGATCCAGAGTGGGGCCATAACCAGGAAGCAGATGGCCGAAGAGAGCAGCCTCGGCCCACACAAACCGCGGAGTCCGACGGTAAGCAGTGCATATGGTGTGTGTCTTGTAGGATACAACCATTCACTGCATGTTTCACACATCCGGAGAACTGCTTGAGTTATTCCTTCCTCTTGATTTAAAGTCTATTCTTAGGCAAACTAATTTACTTCCCTCTTTTTTACTTGTTAGAAAAATGGTAATGAGATTTGGGTACATTCATTCAGTCTGTGGCAAAATGAATGCAAATTGTACTGGAACTTAACTCTTTTTGTGCTACTAAACTTTGTAAATAGTATTTTGATAATTTTAGAGCAAACTATGAAAGCAGCTTTGAGGCTAAGATATTCAAAAACTGACTGTGACCAATGGCACTTCTAGTGTATAAGTGACATGTTGCTGGGCTGACTTATTTACAGCCAACATTGATTACAATCCCCAGCTGCAGATATCTGTTCTGACCAATCACACTGCTCCTTATTCCGCCAGACCACACCCTTTGCTTTCACTTTTAGCTCTTTAGCACTTTCCAGCAATCTGTTTGATTTTTTTTTTTTTTTTTAAATTAAGTGTCACTTTGATTCACAAAGTTGGAATTAATCATTACAGGTGCACCTGCCTTTCTAGAAGAGAGTCAGTCTCTTGCTTGACTCCACTGTGATGCTAATGATTTGCCTAGAATATTCCATCTACATATGTATGTATCTATAATTTCACTAGGAGTGAAATCATATTAATTAATCACTCAAATACACAGTTGTTGTTTACCTCATTTAAATGTCAGTACATAAGCATCCAGTACAGTATTGTATCCAAATTACACATAAAAAGTGCCAAATAATGTAACTACAGTAAGTTACTTTCTTGAGGCAGTAACTAAGTAGTGTAGTACTTACATATCTAAAACCTAGTCATTTCAGCTCATCACTGTCACAACATTTGGGTTTAATAATTACACAAAAAATGGCCATTGTCAAAAAACAGACATAGAAAATGTAGAAGTGCTGTCTGTTTTTGTTACATGAGAAAGTCAAAAGTAAATGGTCAAATATTCACAATAAATCGGAACAAAGTCTCTGACCTTCCTGTTCTTCAAATTTCAACAGTAGTCTTTAACCTACTAAACTAATTCAACACAGCATTATTCACAATATACAGTTCTCATCTTCTTTCTTCCTCCCACTTCTTGAACTGTAATCCCTGTAAGAGCCCCTGATGTCCTGTGTGATGTGAGCAGTGCAGAGGGATCAGTCTCCTGTCTAACACTGTAGCAGACGCAGGCTAATGAGCTGTGCCACTCTGCAGCGCTCAGGCCTAAATTTAGCAAAAAGTCACAATAGGCTAGGCTAACGCTGTGTGACCCTTGCAAACAAGAGGGACAGGACAGCAGCATCACCACGTCTGTTCTGACACTAGTGCAGGTCTCTTTTTAAATTGTCAAATTGTTGTATACATTGATCCTGATGTTACTTTTCAAGTGCTGTACTTTTACTTCTACTTGACTCATGCATTTACCAGGTAGCGAAAATTTAAGATGTTGATTCCCCCTCCCACTATTTCTAAGTCTGAAAATAATAACAGTGATCTTTTCTCTGTTTTGTCTGTCATTGAACTATACCAGCTTTAGAGCATTATTTATTGTGTTCTCCTTAATTTATATCAATCGGGGCTTCTGCAGGGTGTTAAATAGAAACCTTTGGATTTAGGCCTTAAAAAGTCCAAAAAAAAAAAAAAAAAAAAAGCTCTAAAAATGTTTGCAAAGGTCTTAATTAATTTTTTTTTTTTTAGAAGCAATTTTGTCAGATTTCCTCAAAATCTCAATAGTATAACACTACAGGTGCTTTTTGTTTTTGTTTGTTTTTTGGTTGACATTACACCTGTCACTTTATTTCTCATGCTAGTAACATCTTTCTACTTGGACTGAAAAATTGCACTATTGTTCCGATTGCTCTGATTGCTGTATATATTTATTGTCTTATTTTAATACTTGACATAGGCCTACTTATTTCCTTTGCATGCCCTTATATTTTATATTATATTTTTAAAGTATTTTTTATCATAGCTAATATTTTTTCTTTTTTACATTACTTTATTAATGTTATATGTGCACATTAGCACCGAAGCAAGTTCCCAGTTTGTAAATTTTGTAACTCACTGACAATGGCAATAAAATCTTTTCTGATTCTTGACTGACTAGATAGAATGCTTGGTTGCTGTATAAAATGCGTTTTTTCATCAAGTTGTTAGATTTTCATAATCGTCGCAAATTATGAAACTACATCCTGATTCTCTCTAGAAAAGAATCTTCTGTGTGAAATACTGTGAGTCATAACTTGAGAATAGGCCTTAATTTGTCTCTTTTGTGGTCTTTAAAAAAACAACAACTTATCTCTCCATCCCTGTTGAAACCCTGATAATAATGAATCAGATCCTAACAGTTTCTTGCTTGCATTTTTCGAGAACTGATTTTTGAAGCCAGTAATGACTTTAAAATGGTTGGTACCATTTTAAAATAACTACACCTTAATTTGTCTTAGAAAAGCATGGATAAAGCATGAATAAAGTCAAAATTATTTGTGAACAAATAAGGAATTAAGGTTGAACTAAGAGTAGGATTTAGGGTTGTGGGATTGGGTTTGTAAGCACAATAAACCTTCATCAATTAATTCATCATTTGTTCATAATGAATTAGATCTATAATACGGTTTTATTAAGACTTTGCTAAGGCTGATTAAGGTATTACCAAATAGTTGTTAGAAAATCTCATAATACACTTATCCATTTGTCTGTTTGCTGTTGGACAATCTATTTTTTGCAAAACTGATCGTTTCATTGTTTGATTTTCTAACATTTGTGTGAACATTATTGAAGCACTCCGAGGTGACTCTTGTTAGGATTTTGACTCTAATCAATTTACAGATTATAGTAACAAAATGTACACTTAAAAGCGGTAAAGACAATGAGGAAATTAAGTTTTCTCTGTTATTAAGAAATGTCCTGCGTTCTGTTCTGTGTACATTTGAAATAATACAATTCCCTGCATGATGAAAACACTAACACTAAAGTAATGATGAAAAACAGACAACTCAATAACAAGAAGCAATGTATACTTTATTATGTGCTATGTACAATATTTACATTATAATACAACAACAATACACAGAATGCTACACAGGATTGCACGGTTTGTTTCAGGCCACAGCGGTCGATCGGTACCAGGGAGCGAGACAACACAGCGAGAACAGAGACACATCTTTGGCTTCATATAATGACACATGAACAGCAACAACTTCAGTCAGGAATAAGAGATCAAATGTCCATACGGGTGGATTATAGCAGTCGTAATGAACAATGAAACAAGACACTTCTCCAGTTTGACTTGAGTATGGTCAAATAATCTCATTTAGTCACATTTTTATACAGTTATGGAATGACAAAGTAATGGTACACACATTTTTAATGTTATTAATGAAACTGCATGTTCATTAAGGTCACAAAGACTGGCTCCCATTGACAATCGTAAAATAAAACCACCATCTAAGAATCACAAAATTTAAAAAGACATAGATGGAATAAATAAAACAATTTAAAATATTGGGAAAGATATTGACTCTTTGCGTAAGGGATTTGCTCAAAAATGAGAGGAATGGCATTTCTATTGCACTAAAACCGGCTTAAATTGTAAGCTTTCAACACATTTTATGAAATTGGTTTAACAAAAATGTATCTAAAATCTGCATTGCTTTAAAACTAACCACTTTTTTGTCAAATATTGATGTATTTCTAACAGCGTAACAGTAGGAAATGGACAGGTGTGACAAGGCGGCCATCTTTTACCGCCAACAGTTGAATCGATCTTCTAAACGGCTCCTATTTGTTAAGGCAGGAGGTATTTCGCTCATTGTAAGTGCTTTTGAACTGTATCACTTCCTCTATCGGGCAGTTTCCAAGTCACCAGTACAAAAACGACTGAACCAGGCACAACCAGAGGAGACAGACAGAGATTGGATAAAAGATAGATGAGAAAGAAAAGAGAGAGAGGGGAAAACAGAGAAAGGTGACAGAGAAAGAGATAGAGAGAGAGGGGACAGGAGTAAAGGAGAAGTTTTGGGTGTCTATGCGTTCGTGGTATTGTGGATGGTGACATAAAGATGGATGCAGCCGGGTCGTTGAGGTGAGGAGATGCTGTAATGATTAGATCAGTGATACCCTTGAGCCCCCCCTCCACCTCAGACATTATCCCTCACTCACACAACACACACCGGTACACACTCCTGTTCCCAAACGAGAGGGAGAGATGGGGACCGAGAAAGAGTGTTGCGTTGGTAAATGGCCTCACTGTCAGAGGTTCACATGAGGCAGAGGGAGATGAGATTGTTACTATAGATGTATTATATTACTATAGATAACATAAACCGAGTAAAACAGAAAGTGAAGTAGAATTCAGCAGCTAATTCAGCTGCTACTGCAATTAATAATATTTATTAGGGCTGCAGTTGACAAAAGACATTGATGATCGATCAAATAGTCCAGTGGTTCTCAACTTTTTTTCTTGTAAAGGCCAGAATAGTTACAGCTCTGTAAAACTAACTATTGTATTTATTTATATACTTTTTGAATGTCTTATTGCCTGATTTTGCTTTTTAATAGGTCATTCTCCCTATATTTTCATAGTAAAAAAACTTAAAAGAACCATATTGTTATTAGGGGAAATAAAATATCCACGACATGATACCTTTTAGTGTCTACGATATGCTGCAGAATTGCAATGTCTATAATAACAAAAAACAATACATTTTCCAACTATAAAACATGTTTGCTAGGTGTTTTGTTATTTCTATTACCTGTGGAGTAATTTGGGGAAGTAAAGAAGGATTCAAGGCAAAAGAAGAAGCCCATATAAACAATAAGAATGTAATGTAAGGTTACCTAATAAAAACTCTGGGACAATGAGAATATCTCCCTGTTCTGTTCTGTTCTAAGAAGTCTTAACAAGTCTTGTTATGTTAGACCTATATTATATGGGTCTAACATAACATACTTTATATATGTGATAGGCAAAATTGTAAGGCACGTTATGTATTTGTGAACTCAAGCCTGTTACAAGTCCTGCAGTCAAGCTTCTAATACATTCAAAATGGTTGATACTGAGGCATTTTTAATACTGCAGAATTATGTATTCAGTTATTTCTCAACACGATTTAGCAGCACTACTGAAACACTGAAAAAAGGATCATTTTCCACTTCTAAAATGCCAAGAAAATAACTGTAGTCGCTTTAAAACCACCGGTGTTTGTTTTAGCTTGCACAGCCAAAAACACAAAAACAGTTTCTGAGAAAATCAGATGATGTCATTCTCTAAACTTTAGGAAGTTGAGTTTGGGATGCTTCCATCTAGTGGTGACTGAAGGACACACTTGTGAACACAATCTTCACTTCTGACAAAAAGCACTTTTACCATTGACACTTGTCTTAATCCTACAGCATAATTGAGAGGCTTTCAAACATAATTGTCCCATTAAGCTTACATTTAAAAGCATGTTTGAACAATTCAATCTTCCTTCTCCAAATATAATTATTTCAAATACATCTTTCACAATAATACCCAGTGGCACCCGCACAATAAGACGACATGACAGGGAAAGAGGAGAGCTTTTGAATCAAAGCTTTGCCCCGAGGCTGCTGGCAAACACACCACCCAGACTTAGATACAAAGGCTGTCTGATCCCCTCGAGTCGCTAAACTTCTCTATTAACTCACTTGATGCAACATTTCACATGGGTATGTTTAATTCAAAAGGGAAAAGCGGTTTGCATGTTTGTTTCATTTGCAGTTATATACATTATCTGTTATATGAAACAGTTGGAGACGGCTGGTTTTAAAATGCCAAGAGTAGGTGTGTGCGAGAGAGAAAGACGCACTAAGAAGTGTTGGCAAGCAATGTTTGTGACTGTTTTATCCCAGCATTCAGTCTGGTTCTGCCTTATTTTGTTAAGCAAAATCCAGTATGGGAAAGCCAATATATATAGTATTAGAGGCTGTAGTTCTTAAGTGGATTGGTGGACAGTGTATTAGTCGACCAAAATTCATATCAGTCAAGTATTTATTAGGATTTACATTGAATGGCTACAAAAAAGTTGAAGATTTGAAGGTGATATAGATGGACTGTCACTGTTTCTAAATAGTTGTTTGTGTTTACATGTCGTTCAGTGATAGCAAGTACTGTACTTAAGTTATTATTATTATTATTTTTTTTCTAAATATCCGTACTTTACTTGAGTATAAAAAATATGGTGACTTTTTGCTTTTGCTTCTTGCATTTTTAAAGAAATATCTGCAATTTCTACTCCCTAAAATGTAATGACAGACTAGTTACTTTAAGCCCAGAATCAGGGCTGCAGTTATACATTATATCGAGACTTTTTTCCTGTTAAACAATTGAAAAATCTCTCAAACACTGTAAAGTCCATTTCACACTACAATGCAGCTAACACCAACTTCCTAATTTGACAATTTTTAAATAATATTGTACTTTTTTACTTTATTCAAGTAAATTAAAGTTGCTTCAGCTGGACTTTTACTTTCATCAATTCCATTTTTCAGACAATTGTAAAAGTAGTGAACCTAAGTACTGTTTCCATTTCTGATGTCATTTTTAGTCTTTTTAAGAGCAGCTTGGGCTAAATAAATGGTCAGCAGAGATACTTTCATAGTTTCAGAGTTTTTATAGAGGCATTTCATCTTATCAGGCAGAAGGTTGCCATGTTTTAACTTTTTAAGTCAAATGTGACATTTTTAATCTCTATATGTACCAATTGGCATCTTAGGTTTCAAACAATTGCAGTAAAGAACAAGGGACAGGGATAGAGGGTAGGTGAGAAGGAACTTTGCCGTGTGCTTGAGCTTAAGTTACAAAACAAGGGAAATTACGGAAACATACAGGAATGAATTGAAATACAACTTTGAGTAGTAGTCTGATTGTCCTCTTTAAGATATAGTGTGATTACTGTGTATTCAAAGCTACTTTCCTTATTAAAAAATATTTCTACTCCTTTGGAGTACAGAACTTTTGGCAATATTGAGCACACCTGAATATATGCTACACCAACTACAATAGATTTAAATTTAGGCTTAGCCACATCATCGTATAAGAAACAGAGTTCAAATGTAGTGGCTTTTAGTTTGGAAATTACAGTATTTTGACTTCCAAGATTGCCACTGAACCAAGCATTAAAATGTCACATGATATGTTAATGAAACTATTTTTAGTTGAATTTGGCAATACTGTCTTTCATCCTCTTTTCTCAACAGTTACAACAGAGTGTTACGAAAAACTGTGTGTGTAGGATTACGCCAACCTCAAGTTTTTGGGAATGACTTCTCAGGCTGTTTGTAAGTCTATTATTGAAGCGTGTTTTGCAGTAAAAGCTATTGAATTCTCTCAAAGTGAGAGAATCCTCTTTTGACGGAGGATTAAGGAGACAGTGGGCCGAGTGTGTAAAGTGGAGCTGAATGGGGTGAGAGGGAGGCCAGGGAAGTACGCAGCCAAAAACACTCTTACTGTAGTATTGACTAAGGCTAAATGTGTTTCTCCAGTTCAAGTACTCTGGGAATAGGTATTTGCTGGAAATTTTCTAGTAAAGGTGCCATTTTGAAGAGTCAGTCAAGGGCACTTGCTGGTTAAAATCATGTAAAAAGCCATTGTAAAGCTGCTGCTAATAAGACTGATTGCTCATTTCCTCTAGGCTGGAAAAATACCATTTTGCATCAGAGCAAAGTCTAAAGTTAAAATTGCAGTTCCAGCCAAAACATTGGCAAGTCTGCATGCATAACCAAGCTATGAGTCAGCTCTCCAGAGAGGCAAGTCTGCTCTTGGTTAAATGTATTATTGCTCTTTTTGACCAATAACATTACATTTATAAAGACCCAAGCAAGATTTGTTTTAATGACTTGAAACTCTTAAACTCTTTTAATGCCCAGAGATTTGTTTTTATAGAAATGTCATTCTTTTAGCTATATTATTTCAGCAAAATTCTATATACTGTATATAAGAATTTAAGATTTCAACATTTTATTTCAATGGGCTGGGGTAATTGTCGCCTTCAGAAAGTAACAGTGTCACTTTAATTGAATAAAACCAATTACTAGAGTTTTTGTTGGCTGAAATAACACTAATAATTGACAATATAACCCAGAAATATATTAATACACTGAGTTTGAGGTTCTCAGCACTAAATAGGTTTGGTGAGCCTTTCAATCTAAACAATAATTTACTATTTGGAGTGTCCAGAACCTTTTTCACCACAGAATGGAAGCAAAACAATCATCTTTTCCTAATTTAGAGAACAAATTCAAGAGTAGTGGACAATATTTACAACATTAAATCAGAGTTGACAGATTTTCAGAGAGCAACAAATAAATTAAAGCATAAAATCTGCAATTCTGTCATTAGTGGAATTTGTTTTCAGAAAGAAACTTTAAATAAAGCCAATTTTATGACATGAACCACTGTTAAAAAAGAACCACTACAGCCTTGGTTCAGAGCATAAAGTGTAAGCTGTCCGTCAAATCTGGAAATAACTGAACTGCCCACGGCCCAGAAGCCCAAAGGTCAAACTATTGATGCGCTAAAGCAAAAACTAACTTGATCTGCCCGTGTTTCCATTTGTCCAGAGTGTCTTTACCAGCGATTTAATACCTACAATGAGATAAACCCTGAGAAAATGGTCTTCTGTCATCAAAGCTGCCACTGATAAGAGAACGAGTGGAAAACACGAGGCCGCGCTGCAGATAAAGGACGGAGGAGAATAGAAACAACTGCGATCAATTGTTGGCAGAGTTCACAGATGATATCCACAGGGCTGAGGCTCGTATCTTAATCTGAGGAGGTGGAGGTGGGTGGTGCACGTGTGGAGAGGGACGCGGCCAAATTAGGTCGTCAATATAGAGATGAAAAAGAGAGAGAAATAGATACTGGCAGCAGGGTCATGGTGTGTTACTGATGGAAGGCAGAGGTGGATTAACAAAGAGTTGGATGAGTTATATAATGCTGTGTATGTAGAATGTAGGTTTAGGTAAACAATCAGAATACAGTAAGCAAAATCTAACTCTATAAGACTGAAAAATGTGATATAATCTAACTTTAAAAAATAAACATTGACTTAAATGTATCTCATTGCTTTAAATCTAAATGTGACTGTAAATTATGCAGTGAATTCACTAGAATAACACGACAATAATAAACTAATAAGGGCTAGAATTCATTATTAATTTGAATATTTGAGAAAAATTTGATTGCAAATGGTACAAAAAAAGTCTTACTTAAAGGAACTGTATGTAAGATTCACAACTTGGGGTTTTAAAAAGGTGTAACAAACACAGATGAACTTGGGTTGCCAGAGGGTGAAATCACACATATTTTTAAATTTGAAACTACTGATCAATCAGGAACAAGGTTTGCTATGAATCATGGGTAATAACAATAAAGTTCATTTCTCAGACACCTGACTCTTTGTCATAGTTCATTGTCTACACAATGTGGGTGGAGCCTAATGAGAACTGTGTGGAAACAAGTGCATGAGTCACGCTGGATTTACACAGACTGCGAGGCTGGTGCGGGTCGAAACACGTGCGGGTTTCTTGCTAAGTGCCTGTTACACCAGATGCTGCCAACTGCGGTCCGGTTTCGTCCAAAGCCACGTGGAGTCACGTAGATTCCCGCGAGAACGCTCGTATAATGAATTGAAAGCCGCACCAGACCGCTGCGGTCTCCGGGAAAAATAAACTTCATGCGGATTCTTTCCGCAGAGTCGCGCGACTCTCGCACTCGCAGTCGGACATGTCGGAGCACGGTGTAAATCAACGCATTGGTTTTAAGCACTTTCTGTTCTGCGTGACTCGCATCCAAGTTGCACTTAGTGTAAATCCACTGTTCATCACAGACAGTGGTGTTTGTCGTGGTGAAAAATCTGTTCAAATTCAAACATATTCCTGACTCATGGTTCAAAATCAGCTTCAGGCTCCAGGAAACCAAACTGGCAACCCAAATCGGACATATGAGGCTCATTATGCTTTCTGATTGGATAATCCTCTTAAGAACCAGGAAAAATTATAATTAAGAATAATGCAGCTTTACAATGCCTGTATCTAAGAATTTGAAGTCAAAATCTTAGATACAGTTCCTTAAGTTAAAACAACATTTTGGAAAATTCTTAATTATATTTTGTCAAAGACAGAGAGATGGAGAGACAGACACAAAGAGAGAGGAGGGAGAGATGGAGCAAGTAAGAGGATTTCTTTTTATGTATGAAGATTGATATTTGAAATTGAAGTCTTTTTTATGCCAAAAACTACCCAATGTACTTTTAAGACAGATACCTTTTGTAGATAGTAAAGTCATACGCAAAATTTGCACATTATTATAATCAGAGGAGTTGTCAGATTAGTTAATTCACAAATGATAATTGAATGATCTTGTAAAGTCCAAATATATATGTATCCTAGTTCCTGATTACAGATGTTAAGATCCTTTTATTTTGTCAATAGGAGCCAGCCTACCTTAAGATAACCACATTTTTATTGTAAATTGGACAAACGTGAGAGCTGTATCTTCCATACTCTTAAATCTTACAATAGAAAGATAGGTTACTCAAGAAACAGTGAGTGAATGAATGAAATAGTCTATACCTCTCTTGATTAGAAAAGACATTAATGCCAGTTGGAGACTTGCAGATGGAGATTGGAGAAGCAGGACCAGGCGGTGTCCTCTCACATTCTGCCTGTGTGCGGAGTCACTTAACCACACGGTCAAGCAGAAACGATGGGGCCAGTTCTTTGCGTTGGCGATGTTCTGTAGCCCTTTTCTTTTGTGTCCCGGAGGCCTGGCTTTTGTTCTGGAGCAGCAGTCCTGGAACAGCTCTGCTTAACACTGGACTGAGCAGCACAAGCCCAGTCACAAGTACTTTATGTTCTCGGCTTCTGATGCGATGTGGTCACTCTTCTCCCTCCTCCACGTATGTAGAAGGAAACCAGCCGACCTGAAAAATGCACACATTTTTTAGTTTTTTAATTGATTTTTTTTTTTTTTAGTAGAAGTTATGGAAGTCAAAGATGTGTGGGGTTATTTTCTCTCTCATTGTAATGTGTCAAAAGTTTCTTAAGCTTTTCTGATTTGACTCTAAAAAACTGGTAGGTGACTTTAGTCCAATTCTCATTTTCTCTATTGTCTATTTGATGGGAACAAATTCCCAAATATACCATCCTTTCATGTTGCCCGAAGAGTGGGTCTGGTCACCAATCTGATCTTTGCTCCTGATTGGCTAATTTATCTGTCAATCCGGTTCAGTGAAACTCGAAAGATTTCTTATATTACGTCTGGGTTTTCCAAACCCGGTAACCTGTCATCATCACTGAAAAAATACAATTTATCTTACGTTTAGTATATTTTGACTGTTTAAAAGTTTGGGTTATTAACTTCTTTAGTTGTAAATTGGTAAACTTTGTTTTCCACTAAAAAGTAAATGGTAAATGTAGCACAAAAAAACCCCAAAAAACCATTCAGTAGCCTACTGTCTGAAATGAATAATAAAGAATTTTAGTTCTAATCAGGAGCTGAACGCTGTGCCCTGATTGACTGAGCTTGGGTGTCCGCTCCAATTAAATTTTTTTGTTTGTATAAAGATGTTTATAAGTCGTGTTTTCAACCAAAATGAATATATGTGGATATTAACCATGTGTGGAAGGATTTATGAGAGAAAAAATGTTTTACATATTTTTCGTGTTTGCAGTCTTAAGTAATATCAATAACAACAAATACATAAAAAATAAATAAAAGACACCAATTTCACTTGAAATAAGCATCAGGAAGCATATTCTCTAATTAACATGGCACTCATTGAGTTAATCTAAATAAATACATTATTATTACTTATTATTGACAACTTAATGAATACACTATCTCTTGCCATGACATCAAGTTCTAAGCTTGAATAATTCTTAATAATTTGAATTATTTTATGCTTTCCTACAGCTAATTTAAAGTGCAGTTATAAAGTTTCTCCAGAAATATTATTTGCTTGTTTTCATTAATTAAAAATGTTTTGAATGTAGAGGTTTTGAATGTAGTGGTCTTTTTTCTACAACAAACTTCCCATAAACACTGCCAGTTTATGTCGTATGTGACTGTTTTGCGGTGGCTCTTGTTCTTTAGATCTACACATTTTCCCTAAAGCCCAATTTACATTTGCGGTGTGTCTTATTTTCTTACTTCCTACATACAGCAGACTTCTTTTCAACATCCCACACAGGCGAGCTAATTGTACTGCGTGCGGAGGAGTGCAGGGAATTAGCAATTATTTACAAGAAATAACAATAAGGAAGTTGTTTTATTTTTGATGCCTGCAGGAAGCAAAATGTTAAAAGGAGTCGCCACCTCTTCACCTCCTTCTATTAAGACACGAGCCAGGTTTACAACAAGAAAAATTAAGCTCCATTTGCACTTGAAATGATTGGCAACAAAGGCAAAAATAAACACATGACATTGCCAAGCTTGAGTCTGTGGGAGTTGGCACATATATATCTGCATTCTGAATGTTTCTACAGGGTTTTGGGTGTTACAGACTGATGCATGTAAGAACTGGGCAAGGAGCAAATGAGCTTCTCTAAGACACAATCTGAACAAGTTGGAAGATGTAAAAACATGAAGACTTTCACTGGGTTCTTGTGCATATATACAAAAACACATTTTACACAAGTTACTGATCTATAAAAAGACATTGAAATGAGAGGTCTGTGCCAAAAACAGATTTGAGCTGAAATAAATGAGAAAGGATAAGTTTGTCAAGTTTTTTTTAGAAGGAATTCCACTTAAAGTTTTATAAATAATGTTTGTCTAATCCGTTGAGTCATGAATGGCGGATGATGTACTGCTTTGAAATGTTCAATCAGGTGACTTTGTTATCGACTAGACCAGTGGGGGCCCAAAGTGGGGCCCAGGTTCCAAATTCAGTCTGACAGGGGTTTACTTTGACACGTCATAAGGTGCTGAGTGCATCTGTCTGATTATTATTTTGTTGAAAATAATGTTAAAGTTGACAAAATAAAATGATACTGATAAAACATGATAATAAAATGCAAATAAATTACTATCTAATTGCAAATACATATTTTAGATGCAACATACAATTAGGCTTAGCCCTAAGAACGTTGTAAAACCATCGATATTGGCCCTTTGAGGAAAAAAAAAATTGTTAAGTTTGAGCCCAAAACATTTGGGCACACCCGCACTAGACCCATTAAAAAAAGCTTAGAAAGTTTTATTAGTCTGTAGGTTGTACACATACAAATAAAAATAAATATAACTAACATTAGCAGTATTAATAATAACTACAGTTCAAAATGGACAAATTCATCTTTTTAGGTAGAGTATGCTTTGGGATTTCTAAGTAAAAAAACAACAAAACATTATTCATAGTGAATCTAATCACTATTAATCAACATATTTTAGCTATTGTGTATGGTGTGTGAACCACTCTAAAGCTGAAAATAGCATCATAACATCTTGCTTTATCTTTTGAACATGCTTGGCAGGGTTTTAAAAACACTTTGTTGTTTGAGGAATCTAAATGTGAGCATATTTCTGTGGTGTCCTACCCGTCCGTTGACCTCTCCTCTCCACCAGCCGTTGGCTCCAGTCTTTGTGTAAATCTTCACCACATCGCCCTCCTGCAGAGACAGTTCTCTGGTGTCCCGAGAGCTGAAGTCGTACCGCGCGATGGCCACTCCGATCACTTTAGGAGTAAGCACTAGAAAACATAGAATGGAAAAACAAATGAAAAAAGAATTTCGCTAAATGAAAATGTTAGAGAGAACAATCTTTTTCAATGATGAGCATATTATTGAGAAAATCTGATGGTTTATACAAACTTTCTGTAATTAAAAAGATTTCGGCCATGCAATGAATTCTGCTCCAATACAAGTATATTTAAAAAATCAAAATAAGATGGCTGTTTGCTGTCTGTAATTATTTATAAAGCAGTGGATGGATGTAATGTCGGTGCTCTATTAGCATGTGCTTGTTGTTGGGAACGAAACCGCTATTGGCTGAAAATAATAATAAAAAATACATCTTTTATTTTATGCTGGATTTCTGAATTTCTCCAAAACATTTTACTACAGTTCACTTACCAAAATTTTTCTATTTTACTGTCTCAAAATATGAAAAAGCACCTTCTCCAGAACCTTTATATTTGACTCCAGCTCTGGTCATAACTGGCAAAGTGAGTGGATTTCTCTGACAGTTTAGTATGGATGCAGGGCTCTGACAGACAGACTGGAGCGGGTCGGCCTGTTTCTCCCAGCCCCCCTTCGCCCCCCTCGCCCCCGCTCTCCCGGATCGGGCCGGGCCGGAGCTGACAGGTGGAAATGGTGTGTCAGACCTCTACAACCCGGCCATGGGGGTAGAATGTCTAATACAGTGGGCGCTTGGAGCATTTGGACACCTTTACCTTGACAGACACACACAAACACACCTAGACACACACACATACAAAATCCAAGGCTAGACACAAAACTTGTACAAAAAAAAGCCAAGAAGCACTTCGGGGAGAACAAGCAAACTGTTGGTGGCAACTTTAGAATCCACAATATAGAAAATAAGATCTGGACTTGTTTTGGAGATGAGTGAAATCATCAAGTTTAATGTCAGTTATACAAAAAGATAAAGGCTGCAAAAAGAGGCAGTTAAAACTAATATGTCTTAAATTTCAAATGATTTAAGAAGCGAGTGAGGGTTTTCTTACATTTCTGGTACAAATTTTCAAGCACAATTAAGGATAGCTTATGCAAAACAAAGTCTGTAATCATCTGGGAGCTAAGTTACTTTTTGGAAGTTAAAATGTATCATGTATCATAAACAAATGTTGCTTGGGTTGTGAAAAAATGCTAATTAGGAAGCGTTTACGAAAACACACATTTTTATGTAATGTTGGAGTAATTATGTAGTACAAGCTATTCTCTCAGCACATGACAGGGCATTGTCGTCACCTTATTCTGCTGCCCACTTTTGTTGACAGCATACTTCCTGTTTAGCTGCGGTTAGTTTGTACAATTCAGTCACTGGGTTTATTTTAACTGTTTGAGATTGCCCCGCAAGACAGAGACGCAAACATGTAAGCTACCGTAACAGAGCTAAACAGGAAGTGCACTGCCAAGAAAAGTGGGCGAGGCAGAAGGTAAATGCTAGATAGTCTGGTCTGGAGGGATGGTAATTCAGTTTAGGAGAATGGGTAAGTTAGGAAAAAGGTTACAAAGTCATTACCATTGCAACCAGCTCACATCTGTCCCTCCGGACCAGACTATCCAGCACCAATTCAGGCAGAATAAAGTAAATAGTTAAGTAAGCAATAATTCTGTTACTAAATTAGTTGACAATCATTCCAATGTTGTGAAAAACTGATTCACTTGTTATTTCAGCTTTTAGAAGTACATTTTTCTGCTTATTAAATGATCATTTAACCTCAACAAAAACATTTTCCTTCCCATTTTACTGTTCCTCATAGAAAACAGTTTTAGAATAATAATTTGACAATTGAGATAACATTTTTTGGTCAAAATCGCCCAACCCATATGTATTTATATTGGTTCATTTGACAGGGTTAGGGTTAGTATGTCCCTAAAATGTTGTAGTGTGTAGTGTGCATTACACCTCCAGCCAACCCTCAGATTTTCTTTATAAAATTGTCAACTGAATATTAACATTCTCCTGACTAGGGATGATATGGCTCCAGGATATCGGTTCGGCGATACTACTGTTGTGCCTTTAATTGGACGTAATGAGACTAATCTACTAGCTGTTTGACATTTATTCAGATTAAGTTGTTAAGTTGTGACTTGCACTATAAATAACAGCTACATAACACTATATGACCAAATGTCTTATGTTTTATGAGAAAAGTAAGGTATTTCAGTCCTTACACTACTTTTGGTTAATATCAGGTATCAGCAGATACTTAAAGCCAAAGTGTCGGAATTGGTTACTAAACAGAAAAAGCTGGATCAATGCACCTCTACTCCTGACCCCCCAATATAATAGGCCAACTGTACAGTGACATTTTTGCTTTTTTAATCCACAAAGAACAAAAGATTTTTTAATCATCATTCCCATGTGAGCTGCTCTTTTTAAGAACATATACATATACAAACAAAACAGTTTTACACAATGATTCAAACATTTTTGCTCTAATTAAAACTTCATTACATTGAAGCTTTGTAATATTAATAAGACATGCAAACTGCACAAACATGCACAGACACTTGCATAATTTACCTTCACATACACACATGCCAAAAACAAAACAAAGCAAGTTTAAAAGCCGAGACAAAACAATCGTATGACATGATCAGCTCGAGTCGAGGCATGCTACATTTTACAGCAACAAAAAGGGGCAGATGAGGTAATAACATAGAAAAAGAAGACAGAAGTGATACCTGTACCTGACCAGAATGGGGCAGAAGAGGGAGGTACAAAGCTGTAGCCGGTGGGAGATACAATAGACAGCCGCAGAGCAATGGGCTATGGCGGGACAGGCCAGGCAGGGGGCGCAAGAAGCAAAAGGGGATAGGAGAAAAGCAAAAGAAAACAGTTTAACCTACAAATCAAAACGAAATTAACTTTTACGTCGTGAGAAAGGCCCTGGACAAGTTCAAAACAATTGCAGTTTGCCTTAGGGATGTTTGTATTGTGAATAGGACGTCTTTATTTGTGCATTTAATTAGAATGAACATACAGCAGCAGAATTTCCGCACTGGAAATTCTTGGATTTGCATATTTATAATGACGAGACAGATGCAATTCAGTCACAGAGAAACTCGCCAATAAGCAACTAAAAAAAAGTTTTTTGTTAAGATTTTATGACAGAAGCTTAGGTTTATGTTTGTGGACAACTTCAATATTTTCTTCACAAACAGCAAGAAGTGGAACTATGTGTTTTATAGTTGTTTTGAATATTGCTGCAAATGTATTGATTTGTTCTTCGCAGAAAACAGAAAGTTGAGATGTTTCTCCACAAAAAAAAAAAAAAAAAAAAAAAAAAATGCAGCTCCAGCTAACTAAACAATCTCAAAGTCGTTAAAAGTTAGTGCCAATAAAAAAAAAATAAAAAATACATACAGCATTAATAAAAGTGTAGCTTTTGCAATAGGACAGTCATAATTGCTTATTATGGGAAGACAATGATTTAAATTTTAATTGAAAAGTGAATTTTACATGAACTTAAAGCCTGTTTTTCTTTTCTTAACCAAGTTATGCCACCCAACATTACCATGCATTGGTGACTATGCTAGCAAATGTATATATTTAGTTTTATTTGTTTATTGTTAATGTTATGGTTATGATTAGTATTAGGATTAGGTTATGTCATTTTTGTTAGGTGATTAGAATTAGTCTTGGACTAAACCACTTAACAAAATATTTTAGTTTTTCTTGGCTCTTGGGCTCACTGAAGTATTAGCCTAAATTGCAAAAAAATAGTGCACTTTACTTTAAAATATGCATTTGATAAATGCATTAACAAGCAGAAGTTAAGCCTGAATAAAAAGTTCGTAGGACTTCGATTTAACATGTGATAAAAGCACCAATTAGACTTGTTCACTGTGTGACCACTTTCCTATGGCCCTCCACCGTGTTTGTGTTTTAACATGATGAAAAAAGTTTAGACACCCTTGGCTTAGTGCATTTGAAAAGGTATTCTTACTGTGTCATGGCATAACTGTGTCGGGGGAAAATGACAAAGCAACACAATTTTTGCTTTTTAAAATCAAATTTCAGCTCATAGTTGTACTTAAAGACATCATTCTCCCTTGTGACATTTACAAGTTTTATGTAATCACACAATTCTGCAATCAACTTTTAATTAAGCTGCCATTTGCTCAGATCCAAACAATGAGCCGCTTATGTAAATGCAGAGTTTGACAGATGGAGGAGCCGAGTGGTTAACATCATCTGTACAGCTATACATCCACATCAGCATCATTATACATTTTCTCCCACAGACAATAGGAACAAATCTAATCGCCCGCAAAAGCAGTTCAATGTCCAAACGTCAGGAAAAATGTGCCTCTTGTGACCAGGTGAGCCAGCCTGTGTCATTGATATGCAGAAGGGACAGTGAAAGCCTTATAAAAGGAATACTAACCAGGCATTGGGAAACAGCTCAGTAGCAGTAATATAAAGAAGAATCGCCCTCCACTTCAAATGGCCAGAGAAACACTGGGTGAATTTAACGCGCTTCATTTTGAGTCTGTAGGATTCAGACCACACACTAATGCACAATGAGGAAGCACTAATAGAAACTGTGAATGAGGACACAGGCGCAATTTAAATAACAGGAAGAAGATGAGAGCTAAAATACAATCAGCCAGTCCTTCGCCACCGCTGTCGTCAAAATGATAGATTTTTACTGAGACACTATGACTATCCACATTTCAGGGTCACAACAATGGAAAAAGTACAAGTTGTGGTTTGAATACTTATAAGGTTAAGTTACAGCAGATAACTGACATCACAACCTAGTGTGACGACGAGAGAGTATTAATATATAAGTTATTGTTGCAGCATCTAAATCAGAAAACTGGTTTAAATAATAGTAATTATGTTGTTGTGATTAGCCCCGCTGATCATTATCTTAGCAATGAAAATAAATAAATAAATAACACTGCAGAGCTTACTTAAGCCTAATTACTTGAGCTAATCAAATATGGCATCTGATTATTCTAAAGTTATGGTTAGTATTAGGATTGGGCTTAGGCTTAGTATATTGTATATGTTTATTGGACATAAATATGTTTTATACCATTAAAAATATAGCTAAAGGAGGTGCTTTTCTATGGAAACAAACAGGACAGATAACAGTTAATTTTGTGACCATTGCTAACCCACTTAGAGAACAATTACTCATTTTATTATTTATGTGAGTGTCACAAAAACACATTAACTAGAAAAGTATGATTTTATTCAAGTTGCACGAAGTACCTTTAAGATTTTACAAATGACACCAGTTTTTCACCAATTTGGCAATTGACTTTGCGCATAGGGTGTTTTTTGTAAGACTGCAAATTGTCAGACTTTAGCGTTACTATTGACAGACAAACACGTCTTTTTATAAACACACTTTGGTTCTTTGGTGAAATTTTCTCCTCATTTGTAAAGTATTTAACCTGTTTTCAGAAAAAACACCAACAACTCACTGTTTACTGCCTGATCTTATAGTTTATTTAATTTTTTTCATTTTAGCCTGAGGTAGTGAAGCTCCATAGAAATAAACAAAACAGGAAATAAACATGCCGGCAGGAAGTTAGTATTTTTTAAATTGAAATAAGCCAACTGACCAATTTTGAAGATGATGATTACATTTTCTTAGACAAAGCCAGCAAATGTAATGTTTTACCCTTCAAACTTCTCTGCCATCTTGTACCTAATCCTATTACTAACCTTATACAGATTTTCAGAAATAAACATGATAAAATGTAAGCAATTTTTAATATGATCATCATGATCATCAAAATATGAATAAATATTTACAAATGATACATTCCAGAAAACTGGGAACTGGTATTATAGATCAGAAATGACAACAAAAAGTTGAATTTGAGAACTTGACTTGTGTAAAAAATGTTTATACGTTGAGTACAGGTTATTGCCAACAATAATATTTTGTTAATATTACCTTTTGTTTATCCTAATGGTTAGCTTATGAACTTGTGATACCTGAAATACAGTGATAGCTAGAACTAATTTCACAAAGGTTACCGAGCAACCACATTGCAAACAAGAACCAAAACAAATAAGATATAAAAAGCATATACTTGCATCACCTTCATTTTGTTAAATATTGGTTAGCAATGAGAAAAAAGTCAGTTTCATGCAAACTGAATTAAACAACACTTTTTGGTGACACAGATGGATGGCTTCAGCTACTTCATGGCAAGTTTTGTCAAGTTTTCTTCACCAACTGCAACTTGACTGATGCAAAACTATGCTAAAGCTTTACCAAAGTGACTATCACACCGAACTAAATAATGAGAAAAGCATGAGAATATGTCATTGTGTTTAAAGTATAAGTTATAATCGATAATTCATCCAGTTGTATAAAGCTGCAGTAGCTTCCTCACACGATCAATATCTCTTACAGTCTTGTCTTTAATTTGTCCAAGCGGCTTAAATTCTAACAAAACAACTTTCACTCATTAATTGGCGGTTACGGGACAAGACCAGAGGCCAAATGATCCAAATGAATCCGTTTAAAAGCAGAATGGATCCTAGTGTGCCCACCAGGAGCAGCTGTCCGACAAGACAAAGCACCGCGCCACAACAAAACACATTTGGACGAGCGCTGTCCCAAACAACAGCGCTTTCCCCCTAAAAACTATTGGCTTCTCTTCGCAATCTGTCCACTTTTCAGCCGCTTTGAACACGATGACTTTCTTTCATCCCCCTCTCCACAATGTTCAAACACAATCTCGTTTCGCCGCTGATTGCAATGAGTCATACATTTTCCATTAACTGACTGATGAGTTGCGTGGTTTCAGCGGCTCACTTGCAGGGTTCAGTGGATTTTTATCGTTTTTTAGGTTGAAACTTTGAGAAGGAGAGTGTTATAAAAATGTCTGATATGGGGAGTATTATCAAAGCTTACTGCTAAAGCTAAAACTGTTGTAATAGGGCTGCTCTTTAAGATGGGTGCTACAGAAGATCGAACACGTGATGTGGGTTTTAAAGCACTTTGGTTCTGCATTGATCCTGACAAGCTGTGCGCAGGAACTTACAGAAGCATCGGTCAAATGCAAACATAACATTTAAAGGGTCTCTAAAAAACACATTTTAATCTGTTTTACAATGCAGTTTATTCATTAAAGAAATACCTGGCGTTGTCTTTTATTTTATCTATGTTTAACACGTTTAACACACAAATCCTACATTCTGTATATATGTGGCTATACCATTTTGTCAATGTCTGATCCCGTCAGATCTAGGAAACTAAGCAGGTTGGGTACAGTATTTGGATGTGCACAGGTGCCACAGTGGGGCAGCAAAAGGAGTAACTAGCATCCTAGGGCTGGGCGATATTGACTAAATGAATATCTCGATACATTTTTTGGCTCATCTTGATAACAACAAAATAAAGTCAATGTTATACAGTATAATGAAATATCTGGACAATATTCTGTGTTAAATGTGTTAAAACATCTTCAAATGTGTTACTGCACTGGAAAAACACCAACAGTAAATATGCTAATAAGCTTAAAATTGGTTGAACAGGTTTTTAGTAAAGGTAATTTTAGTCCTTATTTCATGAAAAGACACTTTTCCTTTTTTTCCGCTCAGAATATCAAATTAGTGTGTATTATGTGTATTATTTTAAGTAAACAAAATATATTATGCTTGTTCTATTGTTTTTTTTAGATTTGTGTGTGTTTTCCCGTAACTTTTTGACAAATGTTTCCATGAACACAGTCTTGCTTGTTTGCGTTTTATTCTTTTGACATAAACCGGCCAGGGGGTCTGCAGATGGAAAGTTGCTCTAGGCTATAGTCTGGCATATTTACATTTGTTTAAATGTTCATTAATATGCATCCGTTAATATGCACGGTCCAGGCACAAATTCTCTTGTTATGTAATATATAAGATGTTTTATTTTCCAGTGTGTTAATTATCAGACGAAATCTGTCAAATTAATTTTCCTCGTTTGTGAAGCACTTTGGATTACTTCATGCACAAATTCATACACTCGCCTTGTGTATTAGAAATAATACAGCAATTTTAATAGTAAACTCTACTGCACAATATACTCAATATTCAATTTTTGCATATCTCCAAAACAACATTCCAGATTTTATCTCAAATTTAATATACTGCACAGCTCTAAGACACTTCACCCACATTGCCCAGCATAGATCTGGTGTGTGTGAATTGATTGGTGATGGTCAGAGAGGCTGATGACGCAAACTGCTTCTGTTCTACAATAGTACCAGTATATTATCACTGTCAAAAATATGTAATGCAAAATGTGAAGTGTCTGTAGACACCCAACTTGTGATGTCATCAAGTGGTTATAAAGAAAGTGCTTTACAATGATTTAAACTCTACACACCTTCACTAGAAGCATTTCATTCATTTGGATTTGCCCAACTTTGTTTTAGCCTTACTTAAACTTGAGGCAATGAGCAATGCAAAATAAAGTTCTATCCGGATCTCAACTGAATAAAATGGTTAAAAACACAAACAATAAAAACAATCTGTGTACAGTATGATACATATATCAGTTCAATGGGGCCAAACAACGTTAACTTTATAACTTCCATTTAAATACATCACAACTAATTATGTGTTTTTTTTTTACCATTTTGTGGTCCCAGTGTAAATTGAGTAAGATGGACTGAATTGAAATTGCTCCCAGTGAGTGTGATTGATTCTGCGTCAGCTTTACTAACTCTCCATTATGGCTTTCTGATCACATTCAGAACATTTGCATTTCTCCTTTCAGCCTTGTTGTTTACTAATGCTTCTTCTCTCGCTAAAAACCTCCCTCTAGATCCGCGAACTCCCCTGAAACCTGATTGAGCTGATCTTCTGTAATGGTCCAGGGAGCGCTTTTCCAATCTAATAACATGGTTAGTAGATTGTCCAACCAGCGACTGACTGCTCCGTCACAAACCATTAACGTCAGACAACACCAGAGGATTATTTTAACAACTGTGTGGCTGCTTTAAGACTCTCCCATGTGAGGCAAAAAGAGTTGGACAGAAGGGACAAATAAACATAGCAAGGATTCAGGAAAACTATTGGGAATGGTCAGCGACGGAGGATGAATTAGATGGTTATAATGTAAAATAAATGGCAATACATGTTAAATCTAAAACAGAATTGCTCAAATATAAACTTATGTTAATATGCATTGTTTTTTCTAATGTAAGTAAAGTCAGATGGTTACTCACTGTTGCTGCCCGATCGGTTGATTCGTTGCATTGCTGTGTTCTCAGGTTCACGATAAGGAAACTGCAAAGTCGTGTCCAGACTTCGAAAGCCTTCTCTCAGCGAGTGGTGCTTGTAGTACTCGATCAGCTCCTAATGAATGGAAAAATACACAAACAAATACATATGCATTAGACCTACCTTTCTTTGCTGATTTGATAAACTTTTACTGTTATTATTTTGTAGAATTGTCTCAGCTCCATATATAATTATTTGAATTGTGTTATATTTTTGTATTGGCTCGGTACTGAGAACATTTTGCAAACAGTCAATAGTCATAGTACAAAAACACTTGCTGATTTAACATAAATTAGATCACATTGTCTATAGTATTGTCTACTATTCATAAATATATTACCAACCAAGTATTATGATGTGAGATTTGTGAACTATAAATGAAGAAAACTAATCATTTGTTTCATAATATTCTCTGAATCATTGATTTTCAGCCGCCAGCGTATCAAGGAACACCATGAGATTTTACTGATAAATCCCATTTAAAGGTGGGGTAGCTGATTTTTGTTGTTGTAAATCAGTAGACTTTGTGTTTTTCACTAAAAAGTACATGATAAATCCAGCACTTGAAAAAAAAATAGACGGCTGAGTACTGTCTGAACTGAATAATAAAGAATTTTTGTTCTAATCAGGAGCTGAATGCTGCACTCTGATTGGCTGAGCTTGGCTGGTCCGCTCCAGTTTCATTTTGCTGTTTCTAAAAAGTGGTATTTAAGACACAATTGCAACCAAAAATGAATACATGTGGATATTAACTAGGTGTCGAAAGATTTATAAGAGGATGTTGTCAGATTTAAAACCTAAATTGTGTTTGCATTGTCAAAATCAGCTACCTCACTTTTAATTTAACTGATAAACTAAACATTTAATGGATTTTATTTAACGTCTTGGGAATGTCTAATAAAAATAAACAAAAACAAAACATGCCAACCGCCTTTCAAATAGCACAGACAAAGATTGGCTACATAACATAGAATTTTCAATGATTTGATGATATCTTTTGTAATTTTCTGGAAAAATCTGAATGGACAACTTGCTAAATAATCTTATAAAACACGCATCCTTCTGTGAGCGGCTTGCCTTGCTGCAGACCCGACGCGTAACAAGTTTTTGCTTCCACAGATAATGTTTCAATTTATGGCTTCCAGCTTTCTGTGAGTGTTGAGTAACATTTTAGTAAGTAAGCATTTGTATTGAGAATAAAACAGATCTAAAACGCTGAATAAATGCACATTGGTATTCAGGCTGTGTAATTTAATCTAAATGTTATTAGAAATATGGATCATTTCCAGTTAGTGCCGTAAATATCCAGAATCAACCTTTCACTCCACGTTGGACTTATCTATTGCCCCCGCGGCTAGCATAAACAGGGCTCTAATCACGGCTATTTTTGTACGCACCGCTAAAATAAAACCCCGCGTTTGACACTTCATTAACCCGACGCCATGACTTATTTATAAATTACTCTGAAGGCATTAAGGGAAGGAAAAACAACTCACCACTATGCTCCTGAATTTCTTGTTTTCCGCGATGTGGAAGCAGCCGTCTTTGGTCAGGATCTTGATGTGCTTGACGTCATTGTTGTACCTGTGGGCCAGTGAATAAGTTATGAGTGTAATTTCCCCTTTTGATCAGCGCATCGATTGGTGGCTGCCGCTAATGTGCCGGGTCCTAGAGGTTGGTGGAGTTTGACTGATGTTTGCACAGAGGGGAAAATGGCCCAGGATGTAAAAAAGGGCCACCGTGCTTTCTGCGGCAGGACAGCGAAATGAAACAGCAATTAAGCATCGGCGTGAAGGATAAAACGACATATAACACTGAGCTATTTGATCTCACGGTGAACTTTGACCTTACTATTGATGCATATTTCAAAGACTGGTCAATACACGGACTGGATTTACCCAGACTGTAAAGAAGGCCAAGGAAAAGATTGCAGTTTGTATGTTTATTTGTTGTTCAATAAGAAAAACATTCAATAGAATATTACATTATTTTTTTTTCTGCTATATTGTAGATATAGATATTTGAAATCACAAGCTAGCAAGGTCAGTTTTCGTCAAAGAAGAGTTTGATTTACAAAACAAGGATGTCAGGGTTAGTCAGTGACATGATAATCATAATAAACAGTTTTTTTTTTAATATAATAAATAACAGAGTCACTTCTATGCTCAGTCCTATTTGTTCATTGTTTAGAAAGGTAAACTTGAGGAAAAAAGTAAGTAGTCAAGCGAGTAAAGAGTATTTGTGGTGATTTTAAAACTGTGTTTATGTTGCCTGACCAGCCAATTCCTACAAACTTTGACAGACAACTTTACAAAGACACAAGGGTCTGGAATCAGAGCGTCAAGTTTCAATTTCAAAGGCAGACTTTCTGAAACTGAGTTAACCAATCATAAAAACCTAGAAATTCCACCAAAACAGCAACAAACAGCAACAACTATCTGTTATTGTAAACACGTAGCACAAGGATTTTTACTGTCTGAAGGCTGTCAACATGGTTTGCTGCTGAGGTTTTGAGAAATTGATACATTCCTAATTGTTCAAAACCAAAGTTCAAAAAAAAATATCCAAGCTACGACCGCTATCTTAAATGTTTTGAAACTGTTAGAAAAAAAAAAAGTTTGGTAAATCGGTGATGGGTGAGAGAAGGGAGCGGCCGTTTGAGATTGGATGTCCTAATTTTGGACACGTAGTGATTGGCTTTGTCTTTGGTTCCAGACTTTTCTGCATTTGAATGGAAAGGAGTGACTGGCTGGTCAGGCAAGTGTTTATAGTATTTAAATAGCATTGCATACTTCTCTGGGTCTTTTTTTAGGCAATTTTAGTGCAAACTGAGCGTCATTTCTAGACATGTAACATCAGCGTGTATTGTCCATTCAAACCAGAGCACTGCTGACAAACCAATCACACTACTACTCTCCCCTCTAAGCACCGCCTTTGCCCTTTTCCAATGCTTTTCTTTGAGTTTGCTGTGTTTGAAATGTGTTTGTGGGTGGAGTTTAGGGGAGAGCTTCGCTTTAAGGATCAGGAATGAAGCGCAAAAGTGTCATGTCCACAAGAGAATAAAAATTACTCTAATAATCATGAAGTACTCCAAATACAACTCTGGAAGATGAGGAATGAAAAGAGAAAACAATTTTTAGCATTGTTAAGAGCTCTTACAAATCATGTTTTCACATACAGTATAACCTACCTACCAAACTACCTAATTTAATTTTGATTTAGGGAACACCAGGGCTAGCTGTCATATTTACTCAATATCCCATTGCTCTTCATCAGAACATCCCACGTAAGTCATTCACATATCAAGTGAAAGCTTGAAGTTGAGGCTTAAAATACATCACATAATAGTTTCTTTATCTTGTTGTAATAAAAAGTTATTAGCTGTTAAAGACAACAAAATCCTGTTTCACTAAGGTAAGAACAGCTTTAGAACTGAAAAAGATTGCCATTTAGTGATGCTTATTCAATAAACTCTGACTCAAGTTTTGATGCTGTGACATTCCTTCAACCAAAAGTCAAAATGAGGGTAGAAACTTTCTTTTAAATACAGTATAAGTGTGTCTACTTTAACACTCTCTCATAATGTTCTAGTCATGCTCGGCTCTGTTCAGTCTGCTAAGCTATTACACACTGACTGAACTCCAATGGGCTTTCCCGGAGCAGAGGATATGCAAAAGAACAGGCTCATTCAAGTGAAGTGGGAGGTAAAGCCATTATAATGTACATTCACACTCAGGACTGTAAAGTGCTCCTGCGAGATCTCAGACTAATTCTTTTAAATGTGCAAGAGTTATTTTAGAGCGGAGTTTAGATAGAAGGGACAGAAACTTGAAATATTCATGTTCTACCATCAAAGTTGATCTACAATGACGTGGGATAAAAAGACATTGCATATTTATGTTAACTTTACATTTGAGCGCTGTATCGTCTCCTCTGTGTTGGTGAAATAGGCCAATAAAATAGCGCCTCAATTATTAACCCAGGTGCTAAACTGCAAGTATAAATTGGGTGGAAAAAATACTACTGGTAAAATAACATACACAAAACAGAATGCACCACTTCAAATTTTCAAGTTTTTGCTCCTCCAATATGAACAAATGCTTGATAATTGAGTACATAATTAGCTAGACTATATTTTCATTATATTTTAATTTAATTAAACTGCCAGAAACTACTAAAAATGTCATCTGCCAGTTGGAACTTTAGATCACCAATCACATGAGGTCACCTGAAATCTCGTACTTTCTATACTCATAAAAACCGTTCAGTTTAACTTCAAAGTTTCACTGCAATATGAGCTCATATAATAAGCTCACATTTTACCTAAAATGAGCACATTTAAAAAGTGAATGATAAATATAGCATATTCTATGTTGTTTGTCCTCGTAGGGTTACCGTAGTCAAACACTAATGTTTATGCGCTTGTGCAGAATTCAGCAATGACTCTGATTGGGGAATGACAAGGCCCTTGCTGAAAATTACTATTAGGCCTATTATTTGGGAAACATTTTCACAAAAAGAACCATAAAACCAACCGGATACTAGAAGTATCATTTTATACCCGTTTTGTGGAAATAGTATTTTGTCTGTGTTTTCTTTTTAGACATTAAATATTTTAATTTATACCACAGTCAGTGAGAATGTCAATGCTAACTGCTACGTTGTTGCTCCGCCAACAGTTAAATTCCATTCTAAACCCCCACTCTTACAGCCATCAGCATAACAACAGATACACAACAGATTAACTGAAATAACTTTAAAACATAAAGTGTTTACGTTATATCTGTTTATCACAATCAACAATGTTCATTTAGCTCTGTGCATAGAACTTCAGTTGACTTGTTTATGTTCAAAATAGCTAACTTCTTTACTTACAAGCATTTCCCGTTCAATTCATTTCTATGAGGTTTTCACTACACCACAACAAATATAGCAATTTAGAAGAATAAGTGACCATAGGGCATTTATGTGTTTAAAAAGAGACGTGTTTGTATCTAAATGCTAACGCTAACAGTAAATGCTTGTAAGTACAGAAGTTAGCTATATTGAACAAAAACAAGCCAGCTGATGTTCCATGCACAGAACCACTTCACTTTCTGGGTCAAATTTCGTCTACAATTTTTATGTTACACATTACCTGTTTTGTTTTGTTTTTTTGATAAAAATTATTCATTGATTTATGAAACATGACGGCTTACCAGGAAGCACAATGGTTATATTTGCTTGTAGGCAAATCAAATATAGTTACAATCAACTCATTTTCTAAATATTATCAAACCAGTGTAATTTCTACCAACAGAGAACTCTTGTATTATCTTGTGTAGAAGCTGATTAGTGAAGAGCACAGCACGTCCTGATAACTGCTCTTTTGAAACACACTTAGAAATACTCAATGTATGTCTTCACATTTACTTAGAATCTAATTAGAATTTCTACTGAATGCTTAATTTGTTTGGGAAAGTATATCAGGGCATCTTAAATTTAAAATGTTAATTAGTGTCCCTGAGGTTGCAAAAAGATGTCCTGAAATCACTTTTACTGTAGCCTATTTCAGAATACAACTGGCTGGGACTTTACATATGCAAAAAACAAAAAAGATGTTGTCCAGTTGGTTTGAGGCCTTACTGTGGTTAACCAGTGTCTCGACCTCAAAGAAAATCTAAACCATCATCTAAGTGAGGGCAGAACTGGGACTTATGTGGTCAATACTGTGGTCTGGGCTTAGAGAAGTGATAAACCACAGAGAAAATAAATTATGAATGGACATCTTGTATTCTGTTCCACATGAGAAATAATATGCACTTGATGTTAACTGTGTTTAACTCGGCTAATCGTTTTTCCTTTTTCAGTTGTGTGTTGATCATGTTGGAGTAATCTTTATTCTCCTGTAGTCAAGAAACCATTGCTAACAACATACCCTTTTTCACCTACTACTCTTTACTAAAAATAAAAAAACTACAAATAACTACAACTACAAATTTTTACAACAGTAAGTCGACGCACATCTCCACTGATTCGACTTTTAATTTGGCTTGATAGTGCCACATGCTTGTCTCTATGGATACATCTTAGTTTAAAGCCACACTGTGTATCATTCTGTAGGCAAGGCAATATCATCTCCATGGAGAAAAGGAGAGTTGCAGACACCAAAATGAACAATTCTCTTTTTCACATTGTGGAATCAAATTTTAAATAATGATTGCAACAAAAAATGTCTAAAATTAAAGATAATGATTCGCTGGTGTCATAAATTGTAAAATAGAAGAAAAAACATGCTATGTAAGTGTATTAATGTAGGCGATTATGTATATATTTTTTTTAATAAATTTTGTCTTCTGGTTCTCTTAGCAACACTAAGTGAAGAAAATGATAAATAATGCAATATAAAACATTTATTTTCCAGTAAAGTTCCATGGTATATTTAGACAGATCTATCCTGCATGTTAATTCAATTTCAGATGTTTCAGATTCCTCCCAAAACATCATTCTTACTCACTCAAACTGGTCTAAACTTTTTTTTTTTTTATCCTAACCTTTTCTCAAACACTTTTCCTAAACTTACTCATTATCCTAATCCTTTTCCTAAACTTACACATTAACCTAAACTTATTCACAGTTCCTGTAAACTAGACTTTCAAGTAAAACCCTGTAAAACTGGACATGACCTGCTTGTTTCTATGATGATAGCAAAGTTTAATACCACACAGTCAAACATTCTATACAAAACATTGACAATTTAAGAGACAAAAACATGTCAGACCTTTCACTACTAAAGCTACAGTGCACCTTTAAACATCTTGTATGAATCTAAAGTTATGTGATGGACTTACTTTATACTAATGGCGTATTCTGTGAAGTCTTTGCTGCGATGTCGGACCAGATACGTGCTGTTGACCCTGTTGATGAGCTCTGCCTCAGCTTGAAACCGCTCTATGGGGCCCGCAAACCTACAACAGCACAACGGGGGTCAGAAAACACTCAAATTATACCATTCAAACGTGTTATTTTCGGTTATTAGGAGCTTACCAGGGCTGTGTGGAGTAGTCGATGGGCTTTGGTACCTGGAGCAAAGAGCAAAATTATTGTTTTGAGTTTATTTCTTCATAAAGTTATCGCTGCAGTAAAATGATAGAGTTGGCGCCATGAAGATTTATAGTGCGATGTTTTAGCTTAAGTGTACATCACTGCAGTAAAGCTATGCAATGCTTGTCTTATCTTTACAACGGCAGTGATACGCTCTCAGCTGAGGAAACAACAAAACTGTGAGCTGTATATCGATGTTTCTGTCATGTATACAACACTGAACAGATGAGGTAATGCTAGGGTGAATATTTCAGGTCAGTTATAAGTACTTTTTTTCCTGTTAAGCTGTTTTTACTCGATTAACCTAGAATATTTGACTTGATTTGAGGTGTTTCTTCTTGTTTCAATACATTTGTTCTTCATTAAAGCCTAACCGGGCGATCTTGCCCCTGCCGGTCTAATACTTAAGCGCAAAGCGCAAAGAGTTCTCTGTGTTGGCCGCTATGAGCTCCAGAGAGCAGCTCCAGCTCGTGGCACGGCTGCTCTGCTTTGTCTGATGCCAGTTCAATCAGTGAACCTGCACAACATAACCGTGGAGCAGTGCAAGAAGTTCACTGGAAATAAGAAATAATAATAATAATCATATTTTGCCATCAATTCTAATTTTGTCAGTTATGTAGTTAGAAAAAGCCACGTTAAATGCAGTTATTGAATTAGGCTATATATTTGTAAAATAAAATGGATTCACTTTTTAGTCAGACTTGGCTTCAATAAGTTTGTTCTATATGTTTTAACAATACAATGTTGTGTCGACCTAAACTTATAATAAAAATGATCCGATGCTCGTGGTAAGACTTACCTGAGAATATTGATCCGTGCGTGAAAAGTTTATGAAAAAGCAGCGGCGTGTCCTCGTTATAATCCTTTTGAATGAGACAACTGCCGGTAAGCAGGCTCCCGGTCCCGGTGTGATGCGAGCGGAGGGTCTTTCGTGTGTGACCGCGTCTGCAGCCCCTGTACAGACGAGCGCAGGGTTGTGTCCACCTCGGGTCGGTTCTCTGGATGCGCGCCGTGGTCCAGGTAAAGCACAACGCGGGGCTCTGGTCCAGACTGTGCCAAACGGTTCCGCGCTCTTCCTCGTGCTCACTCACAGTGGTCACCGCCGTAAAATTGACAGCCTCTGGTCAGAAACGTCCAGCGGCCTTGTGCGCGTGCTCTGTCGTGGGCAGAGCTGCATTCACACTTAACACTGTCTCATGTTCACTCTATAATCTAAGTCTTTTTTATATTAAGTCAACAGGCTTTATGTAAAAGAAAATACATTTTTTAGACAAAGTTGTTAAAGTTTGTCATTTGAATAGACTTTTACCAAATACATTTCTATTATTACACTTTTTCCCAAACTGAAGCTCTTGTAGTAACTTTTGCTGTGATATTAATGCACTGCTCACGTGTCACAGACATGACACGTCTAGGCCGTTCACTGAATGAAATTGTACCCCACACATCTGGCGGGCACCACACCTGCTTCACTCACTGCGTAGCTCTTGGAGAGAGCGCACTAGCGGCCAACAGAGGAATAACTGTCTTAACCGGTCTAAACGGGAAGTCTTAAAGGGGCAAGATCGGGGCCAAAATATTTGTCAATTGAGTCAAAACATTTTACTCATCCCATTGGCAATAAGGCTCGGGATTGTTACATCACACATCAGTAGAATGTTTAGTTGGTCTAATGTTAAACCACTGGAGATTTTAAATTGCTAGATATTCAAAATAGTGTCTATCAAAGCGTATTTTGACACTACATAGTGATACATTTACCAGTACCCAGCAGTTTTTTGAGTTGTTCCACAGCTGTTTTGGTTACTTTTTTAATATTGTTTTGGCTAATGTATTCCTATAGAAGTTCTGCAAACCTGGATTTGCCATTATTTCCACGGTAACTGTTGTCATTTCCTGAGCTAAGATCTTATGTAAACAGAAAAGGTGCTTGAAACAGGTAAAGTGCTGCCTACCAAATTATATACATTTTATTCTAATCTGGCTAAAATTAAGATGAATTTTAGTAGTTTTAGTAGAGACAAGATAATAACTTTTGCAGTGTGCAGAGAATGTAAAACCAAATCTATTCTGTTATTCTTTGGCATTATGTTTTAGTTTTGTCTTATTAAAGACAATTTAGCAGCATTTCAGATTACGTTTAGCCTAATTTTAGGCTTCAAAAGTCTGAATTTAGATCTGGTGGTTCAAAGAAGTCCAAATATGATGCCTCATCAAGATTTTGAATCAGAAAAAATTCCTTTAATTTGTGGAATTTTTAAAACTATTGTAATAGACTTATACTGATATATTTACAACTGAACACCTGAAATAACTCTCAATCATTCAGTCATCACAGCTGTACAAATCATTTATTTATGTGTGCTTCTTTTATGCTTCTCAATCATTGAATTTTGGGTTTTATTTGTGCATTCACACATGATTCATCTAATTATTGCATTCCAGTATTGGCACAAACATAGATAGTGGAATGCCTCTTTGAAAAATTTAAATCTTACCCACTGTTTTGATCCACCCAAAAAAAATCTTGAAAATTACAAGATGATCCCTTGGCAGAAATGAGCTTTATTAACAAACACTGATAAACTTTTTCCTAATCAAAATAAACCCAGAGTTCTTAACAGACTGACTGAAACATGTCTTTGTGTCGGTGCCAGGAAAGCTTACCTAAGTTTCCAGCCTGATTCTTCCTACAGCTGAGCCAAACATGCACTGCCACAACAAGCCCCAGTACAAATATAAGGAAGAAAGGAATGTCTTACACAAGGGCAGGGCTTCACAGCATCACTCGGAAAAAAGCCAACTTCTTTTGTCGACAGGATTTTGCCCTGGAAGCACACACAGATAATTGTGTTACGTACGTCTGGCTGACTCCGACTACATAATTCAAAGACAATTAGTTCCCAGTACGCAGCAGTGCAAATTTACAGCTCTGGTTAACCATTGTTGAAGTAGCAGCTCGCAGAAGAAACAGGCAAGGCTGACAACTTCCTTATGCGTCCCATGATAGCAACTTGCTCTGCTGAGTGTCAAGATTTATAAACACAAAATAGACTTTTCTGAAGTTTAAAATGTGTGGCCTGATGCTATTTACTTGAACATAAAATGAAAAGATTCAATTCACAGGGGAAAATAACCCAGTTACGGTGTCCGCTGCGGAGAAGAAATCACATTGGATTTTCAGCATTTGCACCAAATTTGAATGAAAAAGCTATAAAAGTGAAGCATATTTCCCTAAAGGAGGAACTGTCCAATTGAGTTTGGGGTAATGTGGAAATTTGTGGTCTTACCTGGCAACTAACAAGGGTTACTAAATATAAAGTCCTCTAGTTAGTATGTGAATTTGAATACAATTAGATAAATGACAAATCTAAAACAATTCATCAAGTGTTTATCAGACTGCTAAAATGGTCAGCTTATTTATTTATTTTTTTAATCTGTGTTAACTTAGTAGTCAGTCCATCCATTTGATCATATCACTTCGGTTTAATGTGAATAATAGATTATGTTCGTCTAGGAGTGATCCATATTAGAAAGACTTCAAAGTTGTCATCTGGACAGCTTTTTCAAAAATGGAGACATTTCAACTATTATCAGATTGTCAGTCTGATGAACGTGAGATGAGACTGGTTGTATTAATTCTGATCGAATGAGAGTCGAAACGTCTCTAACTTTGAAAGTGCCGTCAGATGAAAATTTTGAAGCCTTTCCACGATTCATTTATCTGTTTTATTGAGATGTTAATACACATTTTCTTGTATTACATGTGTACAAATGGTTATTTCCAAATAAACTTAACTTTTCTATTCTTAATTTATTATGAATGCATAATTATTTATGTGACATGAAAACATTTTATAAATAATGCTTAACACAGATGAAGCAAAAACGAAAATTGTTCAAATATGTCATGTCAGTGTACAAATTAAAGGGATCTCTTATGCAAGTTTCTTGAATTTCCAACAATGTTCTAACAGTGCTCGCTCATCATTTCCTCAAAGCTATATTTGGATCAACTCATACAAATTGTGAAAATACTTGTTTTTACCTACCTCCTATCCCTGCCCATAAGTCGTATTTACTGTACTTATGATCATTCACAAATGTTTGAATAAAAGATGAATGTTTTGAAAAAAGAGCGGGGGCTTATCTGTTCAGCAGTTTTGTATATAAGTCAAGGGCCTGTTTGTATTTATAAGCCATTTTTGATAAATTTGGGTTTTAAGATGAAAACATTTTTTACTGAATACATAACAAAAACACAATAGGTTACCTCTGGTCCCGAGAACATGAAAGTAACTTATAATTTATAGATTTAAAATTGGTAAATAAACACTTGAAGTTCATTTACATTTTCTTTGATTTAAAAGTTAAACAAAACATAACTAGACCCTGTTTAAATGTGAATCATGCACATTTTGGTCACAACAAACTGAGGAGGTTTTCAAAGTCCAGCTGAAGTGAGTCGTCTGCACACCTCGGTCACGGCTTTAGTCACGGTTAAACTACAAACTTCAGTCAGACGGCATCCAAGCCTCTGCCTCCTCGGGTCTTGTATCCCTGGACGTCCTTTCTCCCTGCCTCTCGCTGAATCCTCGCTTGCTAAGGGTGTGATAATGATTCCAGCCGCTCCCATTGACAGAGTAAACAGATGCTCGCTGCAGAATGAAATGAAATTACAGCCATCGATTGGATTTGTCACGCATCCTCCCGAACAGAAACGATTACGCCCGGCTGCCTCTAAAGGTGATGGATATTGAATGTTGACTGGATGTGCTATCTGCTGCTACAAAAGGGTTAATTGCATTTTTATACATCAAGACTTGTTTATACACACAACATACTGTTTATTTTGGTTATTATTTTTTCAGCTGTACAAGCTTCATGTAATGTGTCATTGGGTTCTAGATGTAATTTTTTCTAGAAATTGTTGAAATGAAAGAATGTCATTAACTGCAACTATGGACAGTGGCCTGGGTAAGTAGTCAGGAAAATTGTATTCACCTTATTTTGCCCCACCCACTTTTGTTGGCAGCAAACTTCTGATTTAGCTGCGGATCTCTCCACAAGACAATCAAGCTACCTTAACAGAACTAAACAGGATGTGCAATGTCAAGAGAAGTGGGCAGGACAAAACATGTGAATATGTTAGTACAACTAAATGCATAATGCTGTATTTTTTGTAAATAAATGTAGATATTTAGATATAAACTGGAGCTATACTTATTAGTAAATGGTGCTTTAAAAGTTTGTAATTTCTAAATTGTAAATATAAGTTTCTGACCAGAAGTTTCACACCACACAAACACACCAAAATGGAGAAATGAGAATTCTGGAAACCTTCTGTAACTGTTTGTGACGTAACAACCTTTCCATGGGAAAACATTAACAATCAATTTGGCTACGTTTAGGCACATTCTATGGTTAAGTTTAGGATTGGGGCTTGGGATATTGGTACTGATATCGAGAATCGAATAACACAGTATATCACTAAATACATTTTTTGGAAAACCTATAAATGGTCTTCACTTTAGAATAAGGGCCAGAAGTAAATGATTAGCAAATGTTTGCTCATTATTAGTAAATACTATCTAATCATTTACTGGTGATCAGGTAATGTTATATTAATGGTTAACTAACATTTATAAATGACTTGCATCTGGCCTTATTATAAAGTGTTATCAAACTACTTTTTTTTTTTCAACAGTAAGTGGTCTCAATTTTTGTGCTGCATTTATCTTAGACTTTTTAATGAAAACACAAAGCTTATTTATTTACAACTAAAAAGTCAGTTACCCCAACCTTAAGTGAACAATAAACTAAAACTACAGTAAGCATCTTTTCTGCTCCAAACTAGTATATGCAAGGATTATTGCTTTCTCCATACATCTTCCCTACAATTAAAGAATAAACTAAATTGTGCATCTAGCATATTACTATGTAAGCAACAAACATTCAGGATTTTTGTTTTCTTTTAGGCTTGCTTTTAGGCTTTGCACAACTGCAAATGGCAAATACTTTGAAAATCTGAAATTTCTGATCATTTTGCAATCTCAATGCCATTCAGTGTCAGTGTTTCCTTATTTTTTACTTCTCAGTTCTGCTGAGATTCTGTGTTATCATTAATTGCCTGAAAACACATTCGCGTGAGGTTAGCTTCTGCAAAAGGAAGTAGCGTGCCGATTTTGATGTTTCGCTTGTTTACATGAAGGCTATAATTTTCCACTGCCAGCCACACGTCTAATAATAGCAGCTTTAAACAGCCAGCCAACAAAACATTTATATAACAGTCTACAACTAAAAATAGGGCAATTTAACAAAGATACGCAAAAATTTGAGAAATATAAAGTGAATGAAATCGTACCTGCCACCACGCGCTATGCAAGTCAGCACATAAGAGTTCAATGATGTCTCCGGTTTGAATGTTCAGAGGCGGACCAGAAGCAGGACTTGGGACGCCGAAGTAGTTACTGACGACCAGCATCTTGGGCAAACCTGGACAAAAACAAAACACGTTGTAAACAAACACAATATAACTGCAAAAAACACAATTCTAGACTAAACTAAATTCTTGTCATTGAAAGATTTTAACTGTAGTTGCAGGCATTTTAACAAATTTAAGATTTTTTTTTATTTGATACATCTAGACTAAACTGATTTTTAAACATTCAATGTCCAACCCAAGTGATTTGTGAAAGGGTTAATAAAGTTTTGCTTTTTTCGCTGGCTAATGCATGTTCTTTTTTGAGCCAAATATTTGTAAAAATCAGCTACAAATGCCTTGCACATACACCACATAAGCATTAAAATCCTATAATTTTAAATGTATTTAAAGACATAATCATATTCTCAATCCAAGTAATATAGGTGAGGCTAGATAAACATTATACTTGTAGACAATTCCTATGTGATTTTGTGGCAGTTTTACCTTTTCTATGGGTCAAACTGAACTAAAATGTTTAAGATAAGATAATAAGAGTATAGAGGTTATGCAAGTGACATCACAGCATTCTAAATGTTAGCCGTGAGTGACAAGAAATGAGAGTTGATAAGACATTTTCTCCTGTAAGAGCTCAAAATACAGCTAAAACAAGAAAGAGACACACCAGTCTGAGAACAAATTCAATGCACAACAACTCTGCTAATACTGGGTTTGTAACTGACATGTAAAAAGAGAAAATCTGGTAAACAGTGGTAGAAAAGCAGATACACAAGAAGATTTAGCTTCTCTCACATTTATCAGATCACACACAGTTGAACTTATTACCTTTTTCGTGTAAATAAATATGTTTTTGAATCTGTTTGTTGCATCTAAAATGTCCTAAATCATCAATTGCCATTAGCAAACAAGCTTGTCGCAAATGAGGCTGCTGCCATGACAACAGAAAGAAGTACATTTTTTTTATTGTTGTGCCCATATTATAAGTCCCTTGTTTTGCCTATAGTTTTGCTAATGTTGAGGAGCATTTTTCAAATAAAAACCCCCATGAATAACCTCTATTTGCAGTGCACAGACCATAAACACACCTGTTGCCAGCAAATCTAGAGCATTTTCCTTTATCACCTTCCTTATCTCTTACATATAGATAACAGCAGTCGTGTCTGATGCACAAATAGGACTCAAGAGATGTCAAACAAGCCACGGTGAGCAAGTCAGACCCAAGCACACGTCTAATTAGGCAAAACTATGAAATAACATTGCTAAAATAATTATAATTCAACTTTATACAGTACCTACTCTAGTGCAAGTTTTAAGTGAGATGCATTTCTTATCTCTCCCAATTCTGGTACCAATGCAAAGAATAGGTGCAGCATTTTAAAATGAGACTACATGCATAGACAGTGTATACCAGATATTATGAGGTCTAAGAGTGCATGAATGCATTTATCAATTGGTTATTGGAAATTATGTAAATATTGATTGAAGAGACAAAAGCTGTGTTAGAACATATTTTGCATCCTTTCCGATAAAAAAAAAACTATAGATAGGTAAATAAAAACCATATTTACTAGTGGTTTTGCATACAAGCACCTGCAAATGCAAGTAAATGTTTTATAGCTGCAGACAAATGAATGCTTAATAATGACCTGTGAATATATTTTTAAGAAACTTTGTTCAAGTGTTGCCAGAACATGAGCTTAAGGCTAAAAAGTGTATTGTAAAGCTGCACAAGAGAACTCTTGTTTGCTAATCCAGTGTACTTATTGCTTTATCCTACAGATTAGAAGTCTGATGCACAAATCAGACACAAAAAGTCTGTTAAATGCAGCAAAATATTAAATGACTAGTATAGACAGAAGGCAGTTATTAGTTATCCATCTAATCTAAAATCAGTTCCCTCCCTTCTATGGTTATCTAACGCACACATAGTTGTCGCTCGAGTGCTAACCAGCGCCAGGGGCAAATGAAAAATACTGGTTAGTTCACTCCGTCAATTTGTTTTTAGCTTGATAGTGCATTTAAAACAAGCTGTACCTGATTTGATGCCAAAGTCAGCGTGATTTGTTTGCAAGTACGGACAACTTTATTTAAAAAAAAAGACTACAAATGTATTTTTTATACAGTTAGTAAGCCCAGGCAAACAGCATGTTCCTATCTCATATTTACAATAGGATGAAATGTATGCGTGCATCCTTCTCTATGCAGCCGCGGCAAGGAAGCGCATTCAATTCGGAGCGTGGAAAAAAGGATAAGGCTAAAGGCGCATAATAGGAAAGTCAACATTGTATTGAAAGCTAATACATCTCTATCTGCCTTTGCTGTTTTGCTTTCAGGGTCTGGTTTCCATTGCATTGGTGGAGCTGGCCGTCTGACATGTGCTAGCTCGCCTCAATATGACTTCTGAAGACACTGGGCCGTGGAGAATTGTGACTTGGGGGCATGTATTGCATTCCAATCCTCGGCAAGGACAAGGCGTGTGTGTGTTAGCGCGAACCACCTTTGAAATACAGACACAAATACACAAAACAACTATGGAATATTACGAAATGCCACGGGCTCGGGCCAATCAAACGCCTATTGATTTTAATGCGTCTTCAGTCAGAAATGATTTTCCGAGCCATAATGGACGGAGGCGTGGAGAAATAGGTTGAGGGCAGCTTTATGAAAGATTAAAGGGCTTCTGTGGTGTTTAGACACACGACTGGAGAGGATGCAGAGTGTAAGGAATATTCAGTGAGTAAAATAAATATATGCTATAGAGAACAATGCAGAGTGGATATGCTTAGATTGACTGCATGTAGGGTTTACATTGAATGCCATCATAAACTACAGTCAGAGTTTCTATTAAGCTTTACAGATTATATGCAACACACGCAAACAGCTTTAAGTCTAATTTTAGAACCCACTTCATTTGTTTTGATGTTTTTTACTGTATTTTATTCTTTTATTGTTTGATTTCACAAGATTTATTTCCAAGGACTAGTAAATAGTACTTTTAATTCATACTAGTAAAAGTGATTATTACTTGCTTTGTGCAGCATTTAATGTATAAAATGTGCTATACTGTAATTACATGGATTAGGTTTGTATCCTGTCATGTGTGTAACTATAAGGAATGTAACGAAATGCAAATTTTTCTATGTGAAGCCCACAATTTGATATTTTTTACATTACAAAGGGACCAAGATATTGAGATTACTAACAATACTAAACTTTAAAGCCATAATGTCCAGTCATTCTTATTTATCATACTGTGATTCCTTTTCAAGTATGCAATTTTAGGACTCTTACTATATACGAGCTATAAAGTTATAGAGCTTTGCTTGTTTATTAAAATGTTTAGAACTGTATGAATATTATTTGGCATAAAATGTGTGCTAATGTTCTGAACTGTTTTTGATGCAAAGTCATGCTGTTTAATATTATTAGGTGACCATGACAATATCGTGACAATTTTGGTATTGCATTATCACAATATCATATTGTTACATCCGCAGTAATTATTTGTTATTATATTGATTTTTATATGACCGCACAGTAAGTACTACTATGTCTCATTGGTTGCGATTATTGTGATTTTGCCTCATATTTAGAAAATATAGCAAACATGATGTCAACCTTTTTACATCAAAAACGTAGCACGTGTCTGAGATTTATCAATGCTTTCTCTGAATCTTAAAATCAGGTTTGTCTGACAACAAAAGGCCTACTTCTAAGTATAATGTTGGCCAATCCTCCAGGAAGCCTGCGGGCCAAGAAAAATGTGTCAGTTCTGCATTTAGCTCCCAGGCCAAAGTTTGGACACATATTAAATGCTTGTCAAAACAAAAGTGAATTAGAGAAGATTATTCTTAAGCCTTAGCAAAAAAGAAGAGGAACATAGAACATAAATCTACATGCAATAATTTCTAAAGCATTCAACTTCATGCCCGAGTAAAACCTGTGAGGTTTCACGATATTTGAAGAGTTACTTTAAGATGCTGTTCTTAAGTCTTTGTTGAAGCCAAATCTAATGTAGATAGTAAAGGAGACCATTATGTAAAATTCACTTTTCTGAGTTTTAATTATGTTAAGAAGTGTTCTTCCATCATTATTACCCAAAGTTGTACTTGGATGATTCTGATGTTTGACTTATCTTGAATTGTGCTGCAGCTGATTCTCCAGTGATTAGAAAATCCCTGTCCACACCTGCCACCTATCCCAACCCACTTGTATTTACCGAGTAAAACATGTAAAATCAGAATTGTCATCTAACGGCTTCCAACTACAACAACACACGTCATTTAAAATCTGTGGCCTATTAAATTTAAGTTTACAATGAAGAGGCTAGGCTTATCAGATCTGTAGTTTGAAGAATTAAATAGACCTGTTTCTATTATTTCTAAACCGTTTTGATAATTTTTGTGCTTTGCAATGAATTATTGATCATATTTTGTCCATCATATTTTGTGCGATCAATGATTCACATTTTGTTATTTATTTACGATAACAATACAAAATACAGATAAATCACAATTGGTCTCTTTTAATAGCAAGGTGCCAAAGGGTTTTACAATTGCTAGGAACTAGTTAGGTAGATTTAATTACCTATTTTGGGTTTTGTTGTCTGAAAATCAGGTACTTCAACTGTTGCATTAAAATAGGTTTGGCTTTTAAGAATTTTGCTAAAAGTAAATAGAAGTCTAATACATTTTTCCCCAAAATAGCACTTTTTGCATAGCCATAACAATAACTGAATAATACATACATTCTGTGTATTTGTGTTAGAGCCACCAGTTGAGAACCTCAGCTTTAGGCAAAACAAACTCCCCCAACACTACACGCTGTTCTTTTAGCATTATTTATGATTCCTGCATTGCTGCTAAAAATCTGGTCTTTCCTGTCGGACTCTGCAAAGTTACCTCCTGGGGAAAAAAACAAAAACGTAGATTCCCTGGCTGAGCTTAGACGACTTTGAGAGCATGACAGCAGTTAGAAGTTTGAAAAGTATTGTTGGCGTGAACATAAACAAAGACTAAACAATGCATGAGAGAGAGATAGAGAGCACATGGGGTCTGCTGTAAGCTTGTCTCACCTGCGTCTCGATCCTTGCTCTGGAAAGAAAGAAACAAACACACAAAGAAAGACAAAGTTAGACAAAGTTGCACACAAGCTCATCACAAGAAAGAACTTTTCTATTAAGTGGTAACAAGGTCATTGGGCAATCATTCACTACAATGAAAAGGAGAAATGTGAGGAACACTAGGACGTCTGAGTACAAAGCAAGTAATCTATGATAGAGCATGCATTTTCAATTGAAGGTTTGCAGAGTCTAAGTAGTCTCTTTATAGCTTGTGAATGAGAAAAGTGCACTAACATTTTTCAGAAATCCATTGCTTTCTAATAATTCTACATGCAGATGGAAGCAATTTGTACATTTTCTGCATTATGGAGGCTTCGCAACCTCTTTGTCTCCATGGAGATGCTATAGCTTTGCCTGGATTGTGCAACAAAACTGTATTTAACATTTACAGTTTTATGTTGGACTTTAATGTTCAAAAATACTGCAGTAGGTAGCTTTTTACACAGAGCTAGTCAAGTTTGATGCTACATTTTGGATTCTGTGGATATTTGGTTGAAGATTATCTGTCTATGATGTCTTTCGAGCAAACTATTCGTTGTTTAGATTGCAAAAGTTTCATGAATAGTACATTTTTGCTCAATTATGCATTACTTTATCATCACAGTCACAAAAGCTCTCTGCACATGATGACAAGCTTTAACGTTTGTATATACACAGCAAAACTATATATCTAGACTTGCTTAAAATGACTTGGAATCAGAATTTTAATCCAGATTTGAGCTGTTTTAACTGGAAAAGATGTAATTGCTTATGTAATGTAGTATATTTCACTGGTTTAAGGACATTTTTAACTGGTTAAAAAAAAGATAATTTGGCTTAAAATAAGACAGAAGAAATTGCCAATGGGGGAAGAACAATTTTCTTAACCCATTGGCAAATAATTTGGCTTGAAATAGAAGGCAATGTCTTCAAATAATTTCGAAACATTTTGAAACAAGGAAAATAATCTATGTCTTTACATAAATCAAGGATAAATTAGTCCAAAAGCTTGAAATTATATTTAATTTAAACACTAGAATCAAGAAACTTTCTTTAACTTGTCTTGAAATTCATTTTTTGCAGTAAGATTATTTGATTCCTAAATTAGCTGATGATCATAGACAAAATTGATTATTTGTGATTAACTGATACTTGTTGCAGCCAACTTCTCGCCAAAACAATAGCATTTCCACGAAAACACTGTCTCTATCTGAAATGTTGCAGAGTGCAGCTGAAACTAAATGCAAAAGAGTGCAATGCTTTTTTCATGCAGGATGGGCAAACTAAATATTGGCCCTGTCAGCTTGCAAAGCGTGACACCAGAAATAAAAACTGATGTCACTGCGCGCTAATCTTGCGATGATGCATGGAAATACAATCTGCAAAGTGAAGTTTCAGTCAATGATCAATGTCCTATATAGCCTGTGTTTGGATCTGTCTGTCTGCAGATATTTGGAGTAATGTAGCACAGAGCACATGATGGATGACTGAAGCTCGCTGAGGCTCTCGCTCCTGGCATCACGTGGAGCTTGCAGTCAATTGGCTCTCTCTCCCTTCTGCCAAGCGCCGTGGGAGAGAGCCGTCTTCAAAGCGCAGCAAATCTTTAGCGGAGAGCAAGAGCAACACAGCAGAGGCAGCGGCAGCGGCTCACCTGAGTTCTGATGGAGCCCGGATCTGAAAGAAGTTTGAGAACAGGCATGGTGAGTGACGGGTTAGCACCGGGCGTACGGCAACACCTGCACGCCGCGCTCGCAACAAGACAACAGTCCCTCATTAGTGTGGAGAAGGTGCGCTCCTGTCTGACCGCGGGATGGGGCAGTTTGTTTGGCTGCTTCTACCTGACAAGCGGGATAGAGCAGGTAACAAGCGGGCGGGGGTTACTGTGCTGGTTTTTTTTTTGCTTGAGCGCTTTCTTTCATTGGCTCCCGGAGGACAGGTTACACCCCTCACACGCTCTGCTGTACCTGCCTGACAGACTCACATTACTCTGCTTTAGCGTGCTCTTTCTGCAGGCCTGAGGGTGAACTCTAGCCTGTTACGCAAACAGCAGCTGATAACAGACACAAGCACAGGTAAACAATGGCTTATCGCAGACCACACAAACACATGTGTGGCCAGCTCTGCGACGTGTCAACAACTAAATCTGTGCATGCTTTCAAACGCAAAAAAAAAAAAAATTATGCAATTGCCGAAATATTTAAAGTACAACCATTGACATTAGTAATTAAGTTGTTGTTCAGAGATAAAACCAGCTGTGAATGTGTTATTGTGCTGATATTACTTTGCAAGCAGTAATTGTACTAATAATTATAAGTGCAAGAAAATCTCTCATAGGATTTATTATGTAATGGTCAACTATAGAATGTGTGATTCAGGAAGCAAAATGTTCTCTTTGCACACATGATTAGAGAAGGTTTAAATATTTGGAGATGCATTGACTGGATAATGCCACCATCTATCTATATAATTTGGCTGTACAATAATTGGATGTAAATAAGAGTATTTAGAACAATGTTGACCCAGAACCTCTCAGTTTTTGAAATTTCGTTTACATAAAGTCTTGAAGTTGTTTGTGACGTTAAGAAACAGTTGCATAACACTGTTTGTCCCATTCTGCTAAGAGTTTACAGTGTTTTGGAGAAAAAAAGTCCATATAGTCCCCCCCAGTGTCTAGTGTAGCTCCAGTAAAGTATCGGCAGATAATTAAAGCCAAATTATTGAAATCAGAACTGAAAAATCTGGATAATTGCATCCAAATATTGCAATTATTAGGCAGTTAATAGATATAACAGAAGCAAACAAGCTATCTAGGAAAGCAGTAATGTGCAGTCCAAAAACTTTTACAGTCTTAGAAACACATTTTTAAAAATTCACTCCTGTTTCCTCTGAACTTTTGAATTGAACTTTTGATTTGAGCCTTACTGGTTTGCTATCAGTGATTTTAAGCAATTTCAGTACAAATCCCATGGAAAAAAATTTAATAGCTGCCATAAATTACAATCATAGCATGCTGTATATAGATTAAATCATAAATTATTGTGAAAGCTAATGCAGGCAGTATATATAAGTTTGAACCAGCAACGTAGACAAAATGTAGTTATTGATACAGCACACTGAAGTATTTATCTTTTTTGTACTAGTTAGTTTCACAAATGGTTCACGTTTCCCTCTCGCTAACACGGAGCGTCTGTTTCTTAATGCCTGCCTGTCTGCGTGTTCCTCTGAAGCTGTGACTGCTCTACACCAGCGGCTGACTGACAGACACACAACAGGGGCACGCTCAAAAATGTCAAGACTTTCCAAAAAGGCAAAAGGAGTTTCAAACTTCGGGGACGTGCAACGGGCCGTCTCTGACTCCGTCTTTAAGAGGCTCTGTTTTGAAAAGTGTCCAGGGAGAGCGTTTTGGTGAATATCAGTGATTGAATAGATGAACGACCTTGAGGGGTAGAAATAAGGGCGTATGGGAAACTTACAGATGTTAAACCCCCCAAACTTTCTAAATGTCACAGCACAGTCTTTTAAAATTCAGAAAGTTTTTTTTAAATATATATATTTAAAAGGCCTGCAACTCAAAGGGGCATTTTTAATTTTAAACCTTTTGTTGCTGTTCATTTGAAATACAATACGATAAAGACAGATGTTAAACTTTAACTTGCAAATTCTAATTTGATCTGGCTGTATTATTTTATGCTGGTAACTGCGAGTACAGAGTTGATTCTAAAATGTTCAAGTCACTTATTAGAAACAGAACAGAAGTCTGATAAAGGAAAACCTAAAATAACTTGGTGCAGAAAAGCTAAATTGGGACTAAAACTATGTATTGTCATTTTAAAGATATCACAAAATCCAATTCATAGTATAAGGTAGGGGTGGGTGACATGATATTATTTTGACTGTATCACAATCCACATAGAAAGTCTATGATGAGATTAATAAAATCACCTGCTGGATCTTCAAAAATGCATTTTATTGATTCGTTAAAGCTATTAATTATTGAAAGTTTGACCAATAGAAGAAATAAGTGGGGAAAATAGTCTCAAATTGAACAGAAAGCTGCATAAAATTGAAAAAGGTGAATTATAATATGACTTTTTCACCTTTAACATCAACTTATTGAGACTAGAAAGTACCACAGGGTCTTGTTAATTGATAGTTTTTACTCACCAGAGTAACAGAAATGCAGAGATGGAGGCAAATGAGACACAAGGCATTTTGATCTGACCCCATTTTCATGTTTGTCATTAAGAAAGAAGTGATGAAAGAAGTAGTAGCTGATATAACAGCTGACTGGAGTTACCTGTTTTTCCGCAGGATCCAAACCGTCCCAGACATTCCTTGTGTGCTCCCAGACCACACTTATGGCAATGGTAACCCTGGTTAAAAATACCCCTAAACAAAAAAAAAACAACAATAATAATTATCAGCATTAAATCTGACAAACCAAAGCAGTCTAATTAAAAAGCATGGCACAGATTTTTTTTTAGATTAGCAAAATGCATAAATATGAATACAGCTTAAACAACAACACTTAGAGTCAGCAGGTCAGCAATAACAACACGTTGTAAACATGTCTTCAGCGTGCCTGGATTACCCTATCATAAAAATCTATTCTATCGAGCAAACCTGAAAACATCTATAAAACTTTATCTGCAGGCCAATTTGCAGAACATTTTGTACAATCAGCAAAAGACCAGTGCCAGGCCACATGGTTGGAATAATTGTGGTTTGCAAAATTTGAAAATGCTTCAAACCCATTTGTAATATGTTAATGAAATGAATGAATTTGGTATCACACAGACTCCGTGTATATGGTGTTTAAATAGATTTGCCTACAGTTCACTGACATTTTAGTGTCTGCCTGTATTTCATTACAAAGACCGGTGTCATTTCTAGTCTTTATGTGACATCAGCATTGATTAGTTCACTCAAAACTGTGGCTAATCACAAACACCTGCTGTCAAACCAATCACACTGCTGCTCTTCACCCTCAACCTCTCCTTTCTTCTTTTCCCTATGCTTTTCCAGCAGAAAGTTTAGTTTGAAATGTGTTTGTATGAACAGATTAGGGTGTTAGCTAAAGCAAACATAAACTAAATACATAATAGAATGCTATGAATGGTTAGCCAACACACTTGACCTTGTTAGCGTCACAACAGCTAACATAAGAGTCTTTTTGATTGTACACTGAATGTGTGTGTTAATCAAATATACTTGTGGGTCCTTCACATCACACAGACTTTGCACAATAAAGAGGAATAATTATTCATGACTAAAGCTGGCAGCTCTTAGACCTGCTCTTTGCCTAGATTTGTGCATGTGTTTCATTTCTGCAGGTGAATCTGAGCTGCAATAATCATCTCCTTGAAGAAGAGCCGGAGTGTGACAGACCTGCTCCTCCGGGTGACCAAATCTATTCACAAAACTCTACAGAAACTTGCTGTTGCTAAGTCACGTGTGCATAAGGGAAGGTTGAGGGGATGGAGAGATTGTGAGGGGGAAAAAGGGCAGCCTTGTCGAGTCTTTACAATGACAGACATTTAACTTTTTGGGTCTGGTTTGTGTGAAGAAGAGGAAAGTCTTACCGCAGCAGCATATGGCAGGAGTTACACGACGTGATCCGCTCGAACGTGTGCATGCGAAATTCATGGTGATTGCTGGTGCCATTTTCAGGACGAATGTTAGATCTACACAAATAAAAAAAACATGGCAAAGAAAAGATTTTAAAAGACTTGCACAAATGTTTAAATAATAAGTAGTAGTAATTGAAAATGTACATCTCCTTAATATGACAGCCAGTGTATATGTCCACATTTATACATATATTTTGGTTCAACAAATGTGTTTTCTTCAGAAACATTAATCACAGGTCCAGTTCTTTGAAGTGCCAAAAAAAAAAAAAAAAAATCTATGTAAACCAGCAAGGTCTGCTTCAAGTGAACACTAAAGTGTGCTCAGGCCCAAGGGATTGTGCTGTGGGTGCACGTAAGTGTGATGTAGGAGTGTGCACATGGGGTATGTGGGTGTGCACATGGGAGTGTATGTGGAGTGTGCACATGGGAGTGTGTATGTAGTGACATGGAGGATTACTATGTCCAATCTCTGTTTGTCTCCCATTAAATGCACATCTGCACAAAAACTATGTAAACTGTTTGATTAAAATATGCTTCTGAAAAATAAAATATGCAGCACAAAACACAATCCATTAACACAATTTTGGGGTGTTTGGGAGCTTTTTAAAGTTTCATAAAAGGCTAAATTGCCTTAATTTGACCTATATAAGAATTGTTAATCTCAAAATCTAAAGCAGGACAAACTAAACTTTTTGTAGCACAAAACAGCACAAGCGAAGCACAACAAAGTTATGTAGATGTGCTTTGATGAGGGCCAACTTCATGGAGGTACATGTGTCATATTTCTGTATATGGAATTATTTGTGTAGTAAATGTGACATTATATTTTGTGTAGTTAAATATGCACAGAAGTTTCCAGAAAGAAAATGAACCAAGGGGCAACACATATTATTGTAGGTTACCACTTCTCAAGCATGTCATTGTAGCTAATGTTCTTCTCTATTTTCTTTGATGAAAAATTTTTATTGAAGTACGTCTTATTTCATGGTTTAAAACAAAAATAGCTGCCCCCTACTGTAGATGAAACAGTGTAGGTGAAACGACACAGCACACTAGGCGCCTTGTAAGAAAGAATGTGGATGTATTTATCTCCTGTGTGTGCGGTTTGAGACATTGTCCAACACTAATAGTTTGTCTGCTTGTCGTGGAGCGTGTCAGCCGTCACATGTGGCACCAGTTTGCCTCGTGGCAGCAGAGATGACAGGGCAGGGCTGTTTCGTCACACACACTTTAGTGCTTGTTTTAGGTCAACACAGAAACAATGGGAGTTATTATCCAGCTCAGACAGTACAAGAGAATGCGTTGATTGTGCAGCGATGGCCTTCAGTCTACAATTCAACATAATAACAGCATTGTGTGTGCAGAAATGCAGTTGTAGATGAACACAGAAACTAACGCAAATGGAGTTTGAGGAGAGACACTGTAGGTGAATAGAAAAAATACTGTGAAACTTATGCTGTAGCTTATTCACAGAAATGTAAGAAAAAATGTTTCATAACAGATATTTTATGCCTGTAAAAAAAAAATGCTAAATGACAAATATGGAAATAGCCAAGCTCAAACGTATTGATAATCTGCTGATATTTTGAGATTTTTTTTTTTTAATTGATATAACATTTGGTGTGTGTAAGAATAACTTTGGATGTTGATATTGCAGACTCGTTAACATAAATGCAATGTTTTTTTTAACTCAAATGATGAAACAGATTATATTAATAAAATAAAAAACTCTTTTAGAAGCAGATTGTTTCCCTATGAAAATATACAAGAAAAAAAAAAGTAAAAAAGTATTACTCCAAGTTTGGAAGTTTAGTTGGAGCAACCACTGAAAATTAGCAAGCTTCAGGTTAAAATTATCACAATTTTGTCTGAAACAATTTTCAAAATGGGTCAAGATCCTCTAATAAACAGTCCTATTGTACTAAAAATATGTCTCAACCAGGATAAATTTCAAGAATTGGAGGGAGCCAATATACTGTATATCTGTTACCAGTATATGTGCATCAGTACTGTAGTGGACCATTTACTGCAGGCCTATTCAACTTAAGGCCCGGGTGCCAAATCGGCCCTTCAAAAATCTAATTAGGCCCTCAATTCCCTTTCCTAATTTTACAAAAAATGTTTTTTATCTTGTCTGTAGATTTAGTTCTTGGAATGACTCTGGAAATAGTGGCAAACCTAGATTTTTTAACGGGTCAACACTGTTTAAACTGGAAATAGTTAACTTGATTTTATTATATTTATACTGTCATAAAGACACACTTGATCCATTGGCAAATCCATTTTCAATCGAATTTAGTTGCTTTTTTTTTTTTTTTTTTTTTTTTTTTAGCAAAATTAAAAAATGCTTGTTCTATTAGCAAAATAAATATAAGCTTAACATAATTTAAGCATTTCTCCACTCATCGACATAGTACATAGTTTGTAATATAGGCCTATAGATGTGTAAACTTATATATGTCTTGGCTATTTTTTAAAGTTTTCTACAGCCCTCATGTTTGCAGAAGCAGTCTTTTTTTGGGTCTCTTCTTGTGGTTTGTGTCCCTGCTTGAGTGGTCCAACTAGAAGAACAGGATGACCGTTTGCCTGTGTCTTTTGATGCCAACCCTGTTATCACATGTCACGCACAAACATCCAGCCCAGCACTCACATCGCCATGCCAAAGCGCTCCAGCCACTTCTTCTTCAGCTCCTTGGTCTTGAAGAAAAACTCAAATCCGCTCTGTCCCTGGTTGTGCGTGAGGTAGAATCCGTAGGACCACTGTAGATGCAAAAACACACAACATTGTTAGCACATTTTGGCAAAAGGGAAAACAGGAAGAGGGAACAAGGAAGAAGGCTGCAGGAGCCAAAGCGACGCAGGAAGCAAGAGGGGACAGATGGAGGCTAAGAAATGCAGAATGAAAGCGAGATGCCTCAGAGTAAAGACTTGAAAGAGTTGGAGGGAAGTGACAGATGAGACCAAATAGAGGAGAGACAAGAAGATGAGAAGACGCCATCGAACTGCTGGGCATCAGACACTCGGAGCAACACCAGCCAGTCCTGTGTACTAATGACAACAACATGGCTTTTAGTGTTTTGTCCAGTTTGGAAACGGCACAGCAGCTCCCTCGTGTTTAAATACACACAATTTTCTATTTTCTGTAGAAAGAGAGTTTGAAGCAGCAATGCAGATTTGTAAACAGATCTACATAAAGTATCTATGTTGTGTTTGCTTTGCGTTGACTTTTGAGAAGTGAAAAAGCAGCATCATTGTTTTTTTTTAATTAGGATGGAACGATTCACTTTAAGTCACGATTCGATTCAGTTTTCGATTTTGCAAACACGATTTTTGATTTTCGTAGATTTTTGTTTATCTATATTAACGCTTGGTTTTTGTTTTTTTTTACCTTAAAGCACAAAATAAACCATAATTACATTTAAATCAAAGCCACTGTTGTTAGTGCTCAGGGCTGTTTTTTCTTTTCTGAACATTGGAACATGTAATTGGAACAGTAATACTTAAATGTCCATATAAGTCTACACATTTGTTAACACAACATAATGGAGCTGCCAGTGGAAGCCGCCTGGTTCCGGAAGAGTTTTGCCCATGTTATAGTGCCATAGGCTTTTCGAAAAATTCAAATATTAAGAGTTTAAAGACATACCGCGGGCTAACCAGCTATGTGCTAACTCAGATCCACAGCGGGTTGTTTCAGTCTAAAAGCACATCTAAACTTAAAATTCGGCAAATGTCGTAATAATTTCGTAGTTTACAAAGCTGAAAAACGTTTTTAAACAAAATGTAGTTTATACTCGTGACTCACCACATAGCTGCTTAGCCCAAGGACGTTTCAAACTTTAATATAATTTTTATCGATTCCTATGCATTTAACATGGGGTTCGAGATTTAGGAACCAGGAAGTGGCGGTCACTGTTGAGCTCCATAATGCAGAAGTTCACGCTTTCTTCACACCTCACGGCTAAAATTGTATTATTTGTACTCTAAAACTGTAGTGTCTACTATAGTGTCTGTATAGGTCAGTGGCTGCATGAGAAAAAACTGATCGATTTTGGCCTTTCCATTCGATGGCTACATAATTTCAAACTCCTTACCAAGAATAGAATACAATTATTGATGCTATTCTATACTGTGACAATTATTGTTGGATAAAAGGAAATGAAATAATTTTTAGCTGTTCCGTGTAAGGCAGTACAATTATATAAAGTAAATTATTTGAATGGACTAATTGCTTTGACAGCTTGTGAATAAAAGCTGTTCTTCAGTCTATTGGACCTTTTCTTAAACAGCCTCAAGCTTTGAAGACAAGCAGTGAATAGTCCCTGTCCAGGGTGCAACTATTCCTATAAATATTTAATGCCTTACTCTCAAGATGGCTTATGTAAATATTTTAAGAGCAATGATGCTCCGATAAACTGCCTAAAACTCAGAATAGTTCTTGAAATTGTCAAATAGGCCTTTAGCTAGGAATTCCTTCCTAAACCTAAGCACTTGTTGTCCCTCAAGTCAGAAAGATGGGTAAAGCACTGTTTCGACTAAAGCTGAAACATGTCAATTCGATGTCATTACACATCACAAATAATGTTACTATACTGTACATGACCTCTTAAATGGATATAAATACAGTAAATAGCCCTCCAGTATTAAAGCTTAACTTAAATATGTAGCTGATGAATAAACTAAAAGCCTGGTACATTAAAATGTCAAAATATTGGCTTGAATTCATCGGTCCACCTTCACTATTACTCTACTAGACCTGGGTCTCATTATAAAGCCTACTTACGCACAAAATAGCCTCGAAAAGTACGGAGCAGTCTTTTACGTAAAACTTGAGATTATAAAAAACATCTTGAACGTGAAACATTACGTACCTCTCCGCACATTTTGGAGGTTGCGTATGGAGACAGACTTCACTTAAACACGGCTCAGAGGCAGGAGAGACGTGAGAGGAGAGAACGGCATGTGTGAGGAACATTTGAAATGGCAATATGACTTTATTTAAAACAAACCAAAAAAAAACAAGTATTTTTTTCAAAGCGCTCATAAAGCTTATGGGTGCGCACTTGTGCACGCTCTTACGTGCACGTGCGCTTCACGCTGAAAAATCCCGCAGCAGTCGTATCTAGTCTCTATAATAAACGTTCACTAGACACAGTCTGACCTGCGTTTAGGGAGCACGCGCGTCACACGCACGAGCTCACGTCCCTCCGTCTTTACCTCATGTCGCTGCTTCTTCCCAAACCCCGGACCACAGCGTGGACACGTCCTTTTACGCACACAACCCCCCCCTGCATGTGGCTGCAGGCTTTATAAAAGCGATGACTTTTCCCCCTTTCGTGTCCGTTTAACGATCTTTACATCTGCACCAAAGCGGTGGTTCTGATAAAGTAGGCAACCAACGTGTTTAAAATGACAGTGTGTTTTCAGTGACAGTGTGTAAAAGTGTCTCAGAGAAGCAAAGATCACTCTTGAATCCACTTCCCCTGAGCCTGTGCGATGTGTCCCGCTGCAGCGTCTCTCCTCTGCTCCTCCCTCTGTCAGTCAAATTCACTCATTATCAGCTCATGTTTATTTAAATCGCTCATTTGCGTATCCGTTTATGGTGAAACGGAAGTGTGAAGGGGCGTGGCCTGAGCGGGATCCTGGCCGCAGATTTCTGCTGCTCAGTAGGAAAAGAGCTCTTACGGAAGGTTTTATAAATCTGGATAATTTTCACTCATGACAAATCTCAGTTTTTTTCGTAGTAGCTTTTCCAAGTAGATTTTTACGCACTCTTTTATAAATGAGACCCCTGGTTTGTCTCACACCACCACACAAAAACACAAAACACTCCTTGTGTCCATTTGGCTTTGAACTTGAGTCTTCACAGACACTTTCAGGGAGGCACAGAAGCCGATGTGCATCGTTTCCAATGACAAATAAAAACTCCAAGAAGCAAAGCACAGAAGCTTTTCCCCTATGGACAGCGAGAACTCAGCAAAGATAGTGTCTGATACCAATTTGTAAAGAGGAAAAGGGAAGCGCTGCCTGTCTGTGTTTCTGTCAATTTAGGCTTGTTGAGAGCACAGATTTAAACATCAGATTGGGAAGTTGCAGAGGAGCGAGTTTTGGAAAATACATGTTGTCCTGATGTGATTACAGAGATACATTTCACTGCAGCAGACACTGACACTAAACATATTCTGGCAGAAAATGATAATATTGTAATTTTGAGCTTAAGAAAAGTTAGAACTGGCAAAGTGAGTAGCTTAGTGAGCATGTTGTACTTAAGAATTGAGCTGGCAGACTTCTTGTTGTGAGGTTAAAAGCTACACAATCAGTGTTCATATTGTAATCTTGGACACAATGTACTTTTTTTATATCTTTATGAGATTACATCTTAAAAGTATGTAGAATAAATACTTCTAGATGTGTAATAATTACGAATAAATTGATTGACTCTGATTTAATTTGCAACAAAATGTTTTCATAATATGTGTTTTGGAGTTTACATAAACTGGATTACAATTGAGATATCAAAATATGACCATGATTACTCTTTAGTCGAATGGTAATGGCAAAATTATCAGTCAAGAGATTAAACAATATTTTTGCACATTTGTATTGTTTTGTAAACAATATTTAAAAAAAAAAAAATCTTGTTTGATTGCATGTTTCTATTTTCCCTGCTGTTGTTAAACTGTGCGTTGCAACACTGGAATTTCCCCATTGTGGGACAAATAAAGAATATCTTATCTTAATAAGAGGAATAAGGTATAGCAAAAGTGCCACAATAACCCTGATGTTTTCTCTCAATAAAATGGCAATAGTTTGCCTCAAAAATAGTTCAGAGTTTGTGTGTACCATATTACAGGGTTTGTCAATAGGATCACCTATTGACTCTTAGTAAAGGAATCACTGAATACTGGACAATTTGGCTTGTGTGCTTAGTAGTGTAAGTATAACCTCAAGATCATGGGCCCTAAAAGCATGAACCTGCCCATAATACTGCGATAAATATTGCATAGTGTGGCGGTTCATACCAAATAATAAGTCATGTAAATAGTCACTGTACATCCCTAAATCTCTAAATTCATCTGGTAGCTCAAGATGTATTTTAGTATAATACAGTATATCTCCTTTATCTGTATGTCAATGAATGAATGGGCTACTGTGATACCTTTTACATCAAATTCTCAGTTTAAAATGTGTTCTGATAACGTGTCAAACCACATTAAGTCTATTGTCTGAAAGCGAGTGACTGCAAACCAACTCCAAACATGTTTATGAATGGAACGTGTGTAATGCTCCCTGTTTACAGACTCATTATTACCCAAATCATCCAGTCCTGGCATCTCATCCCTCATTTTGATTGGCAATATTTCCCACCTCTTGGCACTTGGTATTCACTGTGTGCCCGTGAATGCCTGGCCCAAAGCGCGGTTTAATGATAGCACCATCTGGGAGGAGGCAGACTGCTGCAAACTGACACTGTTTCTGTCCCAAATGATCCAGAAGATGTAAAACATGTGCTGGAACAAGCATGCACCAAATTATTTAAGACGCCTTTTCTATTGAGGGATTTGTGGAACTGGATACATTCATTGTGTTACAGGACTTGCATGCAGGATGATAGCTTAGGTTTAGCCCATTTTATGAATCTATTTATTTGATAGATGGTTATGGCTGCTCATTACAACGCAGTGTAATGTTCCTAATTGGGATTGTCACTAGTCCAGCTTTGGCCGTAAAGAAGCGATAATAGACTCAATGAAGCAAGACATTTTACATTTTGCACCACACACACTTGTTCTTTCCATTTACACAGTGTTAACAAGTGATTTTTGTTCTTAAGTGTTAAATTACATGCAAAATTTAACTTGCATGACTTAAATGTAAAGTGGCCTAAGCTCAGTCAATCCAAGAGCGGTGAGTCACGCATTAATGTGATTGCAAAGTGGTGATAAAAGAACATATTCCTGTTTAAGTGAAGTAGATGTACATTGACAGTCAATCAAATAAAGTATTTCAGATTATTAAAGACATACTATACTATTCAAGGCAATTGTTAAGCATTTTCAGCTAAAAAGCACATTTTCTATGGCAGCTTCTCTGTGATTGAATATAATTGTAGAAAACTATAGGTTGATTACAGAGTGTGATGATGTCATGCTCTCATATGGGGGTTGAAGGCAGTTCTTTTTTTAATGGTGGCATTGTATTTTTATAAGAACAATCCTCCACAAATGCTTAACCTGATCATTTTTATCAGTGACGCTATTAAAACACAACAACATTCTGTATTTTATAATAACTACACCACAATTTGCCTTGGTCAAGTATAAATAAAGCATATATAAAGCCTCAGCTATTCATGAACAAATAATGAATGAATGAATTTAAAAGTTTATTAGGCTAGTGACTACTTAATTAAAGAGTCAAGCTTAGAATTTAGGTTAATGGGATAGGGTTTGTAGTAGCTAACCCTTAATAAACATTTCCATCTATTAATGAATCATTGTTCACGATGAATTTAGTCTTTATTAAGGCTGATTAAGGTGTGGTTTTTAGAAATATTTATTATGGCTAATAATGTAGGCTAAAGAATGTACTGATGTCATGTAAAACCCAGCAGGTGGCACTTTTAAGTATTGCATTTTGTAGATTCTTAACGCAACTTCATGGCTCTTGAAAATGGACAAGAAAAAGGGTTAGTGAGCAAAAATACAGTTTACGAGCCCATTAATATTAAGCTTTTCTGCAAATGCAAGACAAATAATCATTGGAAAATATTCTTCTGTCTGTGGCCTGTTTGTTTCCAAATTGTGTAACATTTTTAATCCTCTAGTGTGCAGAGGAGTTAAGTGGAAGATTTAACAAAAGATTAAGAAACAAATTGTTCTATTAACAATATTTCAATATTGATTATTGCTGTAATCAATTAAATAGTTTGTGTAGTAATTGTGATTGTTAACATTCATAAGCATACATACAGTTTATGTTTTCTTGAATGTTTACAACACTGTTACTTTACCATTTAATGTCCTACTGGTCTTTTCAATTGCAGCAGAAAAGCACGTGAACAAAATATCCACAAATAGCTACACTGTTCCCCAAATCCGGCTGAAGAAAGAAACAAAAGACTAAAAATATGTGGCGATACATTTTCAAGGCCAGATGTGAAGCATGTTTCTTGGCAGAATTCGCAGGGGAGAGACATATCCCTGTGAAGTCTGAGGCAACCAGCAGCCTGCCATCCACCATAACATGAATTTTCCATGACTTTCTTTCAAAAAGCCGGAGAATACTTCCATGACCCAGCAACTATGAAATTCCTATAGTAGAATTGTATAGTCCACTCAAAGTCAAGCAAAAACCAGGTCATATATTATTGAGTTGAATGAAAAGTGGATGTGATAATGCAGTTTCTGACCTTGCGGCTCTCCTTGTCCGAGGTGGGATTGTTGGTGATTTTGAAGAGGTGCAGGTCGATTACTTCCTTCATCTCGTAATTATCTCCGCGACGCTTGCAAACAATCACGGCGGAGTCGAACAAGAAGATGTGCCTGAGGAGACGAGACACGCAGTCAAGTCGGGTTAGCGGGAAAGAGTGATGGATACAATACAGCTTTTGTTCACGAGAGGTCAAAGGTGACGAGAGCCATCTATGGAAAGAGCAAGTGAACTAGCAAAAGGTGACACAGATGGAGAGATAGGTTTCCAGAGTCAAATGTAATAGACGAAGCTCAAACTGTTATCAATAAATTTAATTTCAAATCATACAGCTCATTCCAGTTTGTTCTATAAAGTGTCTATGGTAATGGTGAACTAATGGTTGGGCAATATTAGTAGGTTTGTGGTTCAATATTATTAGGAGCTACAGCTACAGAAATATTTACAGAAAATCAAAGGTGAAGCTTACATACAAATGAATGGATGGGCTGTAATACAAAATGTCTTCCCTCTTCTATGGATTCTTTCTATGGAAAAGTTTGGCGTTGGTAAGCATGATGTGAAGCAGCTTTGACTGTGACATATGTTAATGTAACAGTATCTAAAAAGACACGACGTACAGTAGAATGGAAAGTTAAATGTTCTTTAGTGCATATATTTGGTAAAACATATGATTAGGATTAAGATTTGAATAAACATTTAGCTTGTTTTTACCCAGTTTGGTTGTTTTGGTGAAGTTTATTATCGTCTTTTGTCCAGTAAATATGACATATGTGGAAGGAAATCTACATGTTACCTAGCAACCACATTGTAAATCTGGGCCCAAATCAACATGAACAACACAGGAGTGGCAATGTGACAAGATTTTAACTTATAACACTTCAACTGTGTTAAATGATTTTTAAACTTCAGTAAAGTGTGTGTGTAAATTGTCTTTGTTTTTTGATGACACATGTGAAAGGATTCTGTTTCCAATTACTTTCTGTAGTTTTCTACTTTCAGTTGTCAATAACTTCTGTAAAACTTTGATAGGTCTAAATGATTACCAAAAAGACAATAATTCCAAACTATGTCAAATGAGAAAAATGTCACAATCTTTCATATGAGTTTAACTCTGCATTTTAGTCATGCGCTAAAGTATTGCAATATCATCATGATATATTGCAATGCGATATATTGTCCCAGCCCTAACTATTAGTGCTAAAATTAACTATTTTCTGCCAACAACGCACCTTTTTGAATCAACTTGCATCATACATGAACCTAAAGAGATTTACAATAAACCCTAATAAAATATGACAAATGATATGGTTAATGACAAAGTAAGCGTGTTTCTTTGCAATGGGCTATTAAAAAAAACAAACAAACAAACAAACAAATAAATTTCTTCTTCATTTCAATATGTAGTGTCTTTTAGAATCCAAAAAGTGTCAGAACAAAATGAATTCTAAGTGAATTTTTCAGCTAAATGTACATCCTTTTCTTTCCCAGTATAGGACGATAACAGCTCAAGAGTATCTTAAGGCGGTGAGAAAAAGGTTAAGGCAATAACGCAAACAGAAATATTTTTAATGCATCAAAAGTATAGATGACATTTTGGTGATAAAATGTTTCCTCACACTTCACACATCGAGTAAAGTGTGAAAAACAGAAATGTCATTTCAAAATCGCTTTTATTTCAACCCCACAGAGCAACCCCCACCCCCCCACTCCTCCATATTAAGACTCTGAACAAATGTAAAGCTTTCCAAAGAAGTGTAACATTACCAGTCACCTAACATTAAAAATCAAATATTAAAAATAGGTAACCACCAGCATTACTACAGAAATGTGGCAAAACTAACTCAAACTCTCACTGATAAAGAAAACTTTTAAGTCACAATAGGTAACACTTTAAAATACAATTATTTAGTTTTTTTTTTTGTATGTATTTGTATTGCAAACAATTTAAAAAGCAGTCTATTAATGTTCTTGCAAATAGTTTGTAGATGGTTTATTGACTCACACATGTTTTAATAATGACACATTAACATAATTAGGTTGTTATCTGTCATCTACAAAGATGAATAAGTGCAAAACTTAGCAACAACTTCCTTTAAATAGTTTTCAAAGGAACATGATTATATAAAGAGCTACCTGAAACGATGATTACTTTTCTAATTTAAAACATACATATGTTTTTTTTAAGTGTGCATCATTAAAACTGTGGAAAAGATTAATATAGGGCTGCATCTAATGATTACTTAGTTTTAATTAAATGAGCAATTACTTTTTTGATTAATGAATTTGTACATGAAAGCTTACCTGAATATTTTCAGAAATGAAGCTAGAGTAACATTCTGGTCATGGAGGTGTACAGTATTACATTAAAATTACACTTGTTTCATGTCATTTCTCAGGTCGTTCTTTGAAGCTTGTACAAAGACCAGTCAACGGTTCAAATCAACAACCCATGATCTCTCTGGATAGCTTGCATGTTCTTCCTATGCTATGATGGGTTCTTGCTTTTTCCAACCTCCCAAAACATGTCCAGGTCAATCATTTGCAATTAGTTGATGTTGCAGCCTTGTAAACAAATCACACAGTCCTGCATAATCAAACGCAGTAAAATACCCATGTGACCAATGTACTTAAACCAAAACCAAACTCTGCAGATGTCTTTCTTTTATAATGTTCCTGCCAATCATCTCACCGATCCTGTTTGGCCCGCTTGTCCACAGACGACACCCGCACTTCCCCGTCTCCTTTGGGCCTGCCGTAGTTCTTCAGAGGCTGGTTCTAGGAAAGACGAAAAAGAAAAAAGGAAATATAGAGATGAGCGTGATCATGTGGGCATTCCGTTTTTCCACCACAGCTTGAGCTCGGATCAGGGCCGGTGAACTGCAAGGGGCTTACCAGGTTTTCGATGGATTTCTGATACTGATCTATCTCTCGGAGCGTCTCGTTGTCTCGCTTCACCTCGTTCACGTACTGAGCCAAGTCCTGCACCCACAGAATACACAATGAGGGAGATTTACAGGAGATACTGGATGTGTTTTACTGCACATCTACTGTATAATATAACAGAACTTTCCCATCACACTGTATGACGGAACGATACCTTTGCATTTATAGTTAGTTTCTAATCTGACTGGTATTTTGGCTTTGCATCAACAAACTCATGACCTAAATAAAACAATCAATCATTATAAGTAGGTCAGAAGATAAGATAAGATAAGATAAGATCAGATTAGACAATGGGGTAATTTTGGTGTTGCAATGCACAGTCTAAGAACAGCAGGAAAAGTAGAATATATAAGATTTTTTTTTTTTTTAAACTTAGCAAAAATATAAATATATAAAGTTATAATACTATTTTTATTTATTTATTTTTTTTTATTCTCATTTACAATCAGTGTTTGCTATGGCAAAGTGCAGATATGTTTCATGATTTGATAAAATGCATTTAAAAGTAGGTATTTTGTAAATTCTTTTGGCTGATACTGATTTTAGGCAGATATTAGAAGTAGCATCAGTATTAAAAAAATCACTATTTACTGGATTGTTAGCATACTTATTTACAAATATCAATGCTACTTATGCAAATGTTAAGGCAGAACAGTAATTTTAGACTAGTTTGGGTCATTTGGTTAAGGTTAAGGTTCATTATTTTTCAACAGCAGCGTTAAAGTCCAACTATACAAAATAATTATTTATACATAATATGTCATAAAACGCCATCATCCAACATTGAACTGGTGTTGAGTATTTGTCAACTTACTCACGTTGCATCAATACAAATTAAAACCAAAACGCCATAAGATAAAAGGGCTGGTACTGTGAATGTTGGCCAATGCAATACAGTCAGCAAATATGAATCTATATCAATACTGTTGACAATTACTACACAATTTGATTTGCTAAAACCAGCTTAACTTTATTAAGGTTTGTCATATCATTGTCTTAAGTTGATCACATTGACACACCCCTAACTTATTTAAATAGCTACTTAGAATAATAAGTTTAACAGTGATAGAGCACACACCATTTCCATAAGACAAAACATAGAATTGGTGTGGTAATACTGAAACACGATGTCAAATAATTTATAATTTTATTGTCCAGTTCACGATTGTGATCTATCATTTTTTTAGCACTACATTTTGGAACCAGAATGAAAGTGTAACTCGAAGTTTTTTGGCTAATGCAATACAAATCTTGCATATAATTTTTGCATATGTGCACAGTTTAGAGTGTTTTTCTTGCAAAATCTAGAAGCACAAGCTCTTGCTCCATCTCTGCTGTGAAACAGCACAATTACCTTCATTGCGTCCAGTGCCTTGCGTAGATTGCCCTTGTCCATTGAGTCATGTGTGTGTTTCACCAGCTCCTATTGGACAAACATAAATTACATACAGTTAATGATTTTTGCACAGTCCCTGTATCCTGATCAAGCTTTAAAATCCAGAACATTGTCTTAATTCTAAGCAGTTTCTACAGATAAGACTGAATTACTGATGTGATGCACCATATTGTACTTGTTTCAAGAAGTTTTCTGACTAAAAACAACCAGATTAGTTACGTTATAGCTGCAGGTCAGTCTTATTTATGTGTATAAGGAAAAGGCAGGGGAATTTTATATCATCCAGTTTTGATTTGCATAGTGTCATTGTACGGTCACAAAAAAAAAAAAAAAAAAAAAAAAAATCACAGTTACTACAACACAGTAATACCCTTAAAAAAGAAAAGAAAATGAGAGAATTGTCACTCCCACATGGAAGTGCAAACTGTTGATTCAGTGGCTTAAGATATGAAATGAAAAAATGTAATTGGGAAAAGAATCCAGTCCAGGGAAATACATCAGATAGTGGTGTATGCAGTCAGCTATCTCAGGTGTGTGCCGATCTGAAATTGCTCGCTCGGTGCCTGGCTGCAGCGTAAACAAGACATCTAGAGCGGCCCGGCAGGATAAGGAAGGAGGCCATGCATGTCCTTCATACAAACACACAGTAGCCCCAGCTCACGCACGCACGCAGGGGGAGATATCCGTCTGCTGCCACTGCTCAAATCCTCCGTGTCAGTCAAGCTCAACCGGGGCATTATTATCAGTAGCCTACGCGACAGGGGAACTATTCATCACACAGAGCAGATACAGAGGCGAGGAGGGGCCACAGGGGCGAACGGAGTTACAGAAGAAGTCGTGTCGCTGTAGGTTTGAGGTGTAAGAAGAAACGCAGTGAGAGGAAGAGACAAGGCAGTCGCAAGAGTAAGAAGTTGATTTGCAGCTTGGAGATACTTACAGTCACTGATTATATAGTACTTACAATGAGTGATATATTTACAGTGTCCTTGGATTCACAGTGATACTTGTTTAGTATTGTTTGAGCCCAGTTTAATTTTAATATCGATTTCGTTCCAGATTTCATCTTCACTTTATGATGGTATTTAGATTACATTATTACACTGTTTGCAGCTAAATAAGACTTGAGCAAAATCATGTTTGGATGTCGTTGTATAAAATTTGCTCCCTTTACTCTAAGAAGGTCTTTATTGCATCTTCCCAAAAACACAGTTGTGGCTCGGAGAACTTCCTGCTTGTTGCTCATTTTGTGTTTGTCATAAAACTCATACAATCCTGTAGAATGTGATAAACTACAGGTGATTTCCGCTTCTTAAAGTTACAAGGTATCACTATTATGTACTTTGTATCAAAGAACTGATCTCCTGGTCACAGTCAGTGTGCATACTAACTGACACAATCGCAGTCACTTTGCACAAAAATGTTAATTCCTGTATTCAATATTTGAAAGCTTAAATCAAGGATGTTAAACATCAATCTGGCTTCTTTTGTTGCAGAAAGTTGAGTCAAAAAGTCCACAGGAGACACTTATAACAAGTGCATTGCCGTTAAATCAGTTTATGCAATTAACTTTATTGTACAGTACTGCAGAATAATTAATTATTTAATCATTTTAATGGCAGCACAGTGTGTGCCAGTTATAGGCACATAATGTATGATTTCTTGTGAGTTAAAAGTACATTACAAATTTCTGTTAGCAGAAAGAGTAAGAAAATAAATGAAATGTAGAAATAAGTCTCAGAAATGGGATTGTGTGCATCATAGATCTTTAGTGAATCATATATGCAGTTGGCAGTAAATGAAAAAAAAAAAAGAAACTTAGCTAAGTCATGATTTGAAGAAGTCAGATCACTTTTATGACATTGACATAAGCTTGAATATAAATGACCTTCTAATAATAATCTTGCTATAGGAGACCTGTTGTTTTTTTTTGTGTTTAGAAGATCAATAATTCTCATTTTGTTCATTGTAAAACACAAAAATGATCAAGTTAGATATGTGAACAATTTCATTGACTTGTGACACTTTGAACTCTTCATGTTTTTTTTTTTAGTGTGGGCAGGGATAGGTGTAGATGAAAACAGAGATTTACTGAGCACTCGAGCATCAGCTGCAGGACAATACAAGAACATGCTTGAATCAATCCAGTTAAACTTTGGGTAAACTGACGATGAAGGAAAACAAAACTGGATTGTGGATAATGAAAGTGAAAGTGGATTTTTCATAATAGTTCCCCTTTAATAGACAGAGAAAAACACAACTTCTAATTCACTTCTTATTTCCAGAGTCAACTTAAAGCTCTCTCCATACAAATGCACCTGCTTTGTGCTGCTGCGGCTGCTCTCTTCCAGTCTTACATCATTCCTCTGTCACTTCTCCTTGAGCATCTCGATAAAACAGCAATTACTCACAAAGCGGGGGCCATAATGAAGCAGCAGTGATAGACAGTCAGATCTCACAGGCTGAAGAGTGGACTCAAACGTGGTCAAGAGCGCCCCCGGATGGACACATATGTAACTGCTGCACATTTTGAGTGACAGTGAATGAGGCATTGACGGGTTGAAAACTCCCTGATGTGCTCTGTCTGTCATATGCACATTTAGTCAAGGCCTTTTGCTTCAAGTTTATATCCTTTTTGTCATTCAAATGGCTCAACTAGACGTTATATAGGAAAAGAGCTTAAACGTGAATGATAGATATGAATGGAAATGGCTGCATACAGATGATGGAGAATTATTTAGCTGTCAGAAGCTAAAATATAAATGTGTGTGGATTCCATGTGTCAAAAGTGTGATCAAAAAAAAGGAAATACTATGAAATGTTAAATGTTGTACCTGTAGAAGGAGGTGGTATTTAAAACTCGCTGCATAGGAACAACCAGGAGTCTCGCAGAGTGAACTTCCCGTAGTTGGCTCGTTTTGAACACTCCTGAGCAAAGACACAAGAAAATAATTTTAAAATAACAACACAATTGCAATACATTATGTTAAAGACAGACCATTTAACTTTAAAAAGCATGTTTTTGTAATGGATTTTTTGTTGTTGCACTAAATAAATAATAATAACAACAACCTATTTCAGGTCATTAATGTACATTCATAGGACTTGCACATTCATGTTATCCTCCTGCTTGCTCCATGGAAAGGTTGTTCACTAGTTTTTCAAATTGTGGCGTAAAAATTGTCTGCCTATGAAAAACTTTGCAAAATGGCATTTAATATTTCAATGCAACAGAGGGCTTTTCGGTCAACGTCACTTTTCGCCCTACTGCGCATACTCCATGTAGAAAGACACGCTCTCCATCTGCTCAGCTGGAAAAACTTCTAAACTTGAATAAACAACAGAATAGAACGAGAGCTAGCAGTTTCAATCAGGAATGGACTGGTCTGACAGACGTCTGGCTCCTGAAGCTTGAGACAGTTTTTCTTGCTGTTTTTTTCACTCACCTGAATGTGACTTTTAAAGGTCGTAGGGTCGAATGTCATTCACAAATGTTGTTTTAGCAGCAGAACTTTTGTTTTCGCACAGTGATAAACTCTTGTAGTTACCTGACAACAACCCTAGATTTTCTGTATGTCAGGAGCGCTCGTGTTGATAAACAAATGATCCCTCCATTGTGCCGGTGACTTTTCATTTTCAGAAAGTCACAGGTGTCTTCAGTGTTTCATACTTAATATCATTTATTTTTTCTTAGTGATAAAATTAACTGATGTCAAAACACAATAATTAGAATTAAGTTTTAATAAAGCTGTTTTGTATGATTGTAATGTTTTGTTAAGCACGCATACAGTTTATGATTGCTTTCTACAAATAAACTTGCTTTGCTTGTATACTTTATGTAAGCTAGCCACCACGAAACTTTGTGGAGATGAAAATTATTACAATGAAATAGAAACTAAAGAGTAGCTTGTGGCATTCCTTGTTGATATACATCGATTTTATGCTAAATATATATATAATATAATATACAACTGAAAAAACAAGATTTCCATGACAACAAGAAAAAAAAAATCAATTTTAGAAAGATACAAGCTTGTAGAAAGTAACTACACACATTTTAATAATGTTTTTAGTCCAACAAAAACATCAAAGTAAATAAAAAATAAATAAATGCTCACGACTCAATACTATTTTTGGCCAAAAAGTTGCAGCTTGTGCATTTAAACAATAGTAGAGTGCAGCTGATTGGATTCCTTGCAGTACCTCAGACGTACACATGAGGGTGCTGCTTGACCACTCACACACAGACCGTGAATCAAGAGCCTGAGCTGCTGAAGTTCATTATAACAAAGACATGTTTTACCTCTAGTTTCATTCGGACATCTTCTCTGTCTTTGCAGATGTCGTCCAGTGTGGCGATGGCCGACTCCACCTGACTGCAGTATTTCCCGTAGATCAATAACCTGAAGAAAAAAGCACAAGTTACATTATTATTAGATATAATAGTGCTGAGTCTTTAACAGCATGTATGCAAAAAATCAAGTCAATCTTAATGTAACTATAATTGCAATCCTAAAATGTGTCTGTATTGTGGTATGATCTATACTAACATTTAAACTATCTTCACTTTCTTTAATTGTATCTAATTTTTTTTGCTATTTTTCTATTGATGTTCAAGTTTCTATCATTTTCAAATTGTATTTTGATTCCTGCTTTGACTCGTCATAAATCCATCTCACCTACCACCTATCCCTACTTGTCTGATTTACTTTTGATACTCAAAAAAAAAAAAACAAACAAAAATAAAAACATGTAGGGTTCAAAAATTTTGGCACCCAACAACAACCAAAAATTGTCATTTAAAAGCTGTGGCTTATGAAAGTTACATCTTACAATGAAGAGGCAGGCTCTGATCCTTTTTCTAAGCGTTTTAGATCATTTTTGTGTTTTACAATGAACAAAATGTTAATATTGATCTGCATGTGCCATAGTTTCTTCCAAATATGGCAGTTCATTAGAAATGTATTGTCAATGCTCTTTTACAAAAGATTGCATCTCAAGTTTGTTATTATTTTGATTTGTAATATTTGTTCGCCATCTTTTGAGCTAGCTTGTATTATAAGAAATTAATTTGACATTCTAAAAGTTCTAATAAATAGCTTTGCAAAGTCAGTAGACATGCAGTAAGTGTACTTTTTAGACTGTAAGACTGGCTGGGGTTTGCTGGGTTTACCTACCGCTCTTTGAAAGTGATGAATATCTGATAGAGGTTTTGGGCACTTCTGTGTAGCACGGAGTCTTGGATTTCAAGCAGTAAACTTTTATGAACTTTAACTAGATCCTGAAAAACAATATAAACAAGTATTTTCATCCAGAGTAGTTTTACATGAAGAAGAATCAATCGAAATCTTGACCGGTCATTGAACTTGTTAAAATACTTACTGGTATATTCACGAACACTTTTCTGTCTCACTTGAGGTTAAAAAGACGTTGAGGGGCGACATAAAGTGCTGCAAAAGAGAAAGAAGAGAATGAAGTTTGTCCCTCCTGGGTATACGTACGAATGGGAAAGTCATTTGGCCTTGCTATCTTTAACGTGAAGTAGAAAACGCAGCAGTCAGCAAAACAAGAAGCCTGCAATGTCTGTCTAGGCCACGACAATAATCTCATTTTCAGAGCTTGAAATGTAACGACTTTTTTTTTTCTCTCTCTCGACTGCACACGCGTCTCTACATTTCAAAGTACCAGCTAAATTTCTACATCCACTTCATAGCCAAAGTCATTTAGTGCGAGGCTCCTCTGGGAAATCAGCAGCAGGACTTTTTCAGAAGCACATAACGCAGAAGATGAGTGGCTGTGGGTGGAGAGGGAGAGAGAGGTAAATTGCAGTTCGGATGAAGTGAAAACATTAAGGTTATAAGAATCCTCGAGGTTTCAAATGTATGTGTTTATGAAGACCAAAGCAAGAACCAAAAGCGGCACCAGAACAGGACAATCACCACATGTAACTGGGACCAAACTACTAAGTCGCACTTTTTTTTGTTTGACTAAGGGTGCAATATATACTCAGGTGTGAATGTGTTCATTGTTTTCATAGTGACAGTCATGAGAAGGCACTCTAGTAGGGTGACCAGACGTCCCTATTTACTTGCGACCGCCCCTATTTTGAGTCTTGCGTCCCATGTCTCAACAAATGTATCCAAATCCAATTATTTGTCCCAGTTTTACATAAAACATGTCCCAGTTGTCCTGATTTTTGACCACTCTGACACTTTCCAACAATGAAGGAAGGAGTTTTGTGCTATCATTTTTGTCAAAATAGAGAAAACCGTACTTGAAAATTACCAAAACATGAGAAAAAAATATATCAATTTGCAATGACAGAAGTTTCAAAGAATGTACGTGAGTGTGAATGAGCCCTGTAGTGCTAAGTGCATAAGAATGAAAAGCTATGGGCAGGCGGTGTTTTCTGTGTTATATGTTGCACAAGTTCCTAGTCTGTGAATTCTGTTTGTTCACTGACAATGGCAATAAAATTCTTTCTGATTCTGAAGAATATACTTATTTACTCGCTATTTTCACCGAATTACCCTCAGCAAAAACTCGAGTGTGTCCCAGTCCACAACGTGGAGTTGTTTATTGCGTCTAAACCATGACTATAAATAGTTCACCTGTGATTCTTGTTTAGGTTCTGAAAAAGTCTAGACTAGAGTATTCACCTTCTTCTGCTCCGCCCAGAATTCAGTCACTGAGTTTATTTTATCGATCATTATGTCTATTTAAGATTGCACCTCAAGACAGACAAGCTAACATGTTAGCTACATTAACAGAGCCAGTTATTTATCGGTTTTAACAAAACTGGTTCCCTCACAGAAGTTGATCCCAGTTGAGCTACCTGTGTGTTAAGCATTTTTTAGTCATTGGTAAGACTTGTTATAGAACCAAGAACTAAGTCATTACTAATATGAAATCACATTAAAAGGTGATGTTAACTGCCATTTTTTAGCACCAGCCACCATCTTTTCACGTTCAAACTTCACGCCTTTGTCTCTGCTTGACTCTGCTCTCTCAAACCACCCACCCTCCCCTTCAACACAATATTCCTCTCTAAAATCTAAAATTCTACCGCCTGCCCATAGCTTTTCATTGTTAGAGTTAATATGGAGCACTAGCATCAATTTTACTTCTATGAAAAAAGCTTGCTTATACATCTTGTTTTGTGTGGTCTTTGTAAATAAAACTTACAATATGATTTCAATTTCAAAATGTAAAAAAAATCTAATGTTTTTAGACTCTCTGACACTTAAGTTACAATATCAGCCTTTCTGTATATAGCAGAAAACCTCAATGTTATGTTGAGGATTTCCTGCCAATAGAAATAATCTAATGAAATATTAATCTACTATCCAGAGAGTTTTTTAAAGTGTATTGATGTGCTGAGTACCTTCTCTATGGACTCCAGGGTCTCTGTGTACTTCTCCTCAGTTTGTTTAATCTCTGTTAAACAGCAGCTTCTGATGTCTGACTGCTTTTGACATGTCTGCAAATAAACAATACAATACAAACGGTTAGCACAGTGCACATAGAGTTAAAAATGTGGTTAGAATTTAAGAAGATTTTAGAAGAACTGACCGGTGGAGCAATGGCTTCCGTTTTCATCAAATCCTCATAAATCTCTCCTCCATCCTCATCGTCGAAAACGCAGTCGTACAGATCCTCCTCATCCTCCACTTTTTCACTGAAGCACAAGAAAGCAATGGTTTTGACACACAATGGCTTAAATCTCATACAAAAACTGTGCTACTTTCAAACTTGATTTTAATACTTTGCAACAAATCTTGTTAGAGGGACAACACTTAATCCGCGGCTGTGAAAGTGGCTTACACACTTAAATGTAACTCTGTAAAATGTTCAGACTGAAGCCATTACTGCTACAACTGCATCAAAAACAGGTCTCAGTCTTTATGCAGGAGAACGTACACTGAAAATGGAATTAGTTTAATGTTTTTGATAATGGAAGAACATTTTATAGTAGTCAGTACAAACCATGAGTCAGCACAGAGGAACACAGCGGACTGCATTGTTAGATGTGAATAAGAATAACATTGGCAGATTTTTATGTTTTGTAGTAAGAAATAGGGAAACATTGTAGGTCTGTTTAACCATGTACACTGCAAAAAGTGAATTTAAAGACAAGTTAAAATTGCGAACCTTAATTTCAGGCATTTTGACTAATTTAAGCTCTTTATTATAAAGACCAAACATTTTCAAACTGATTTCAAAACATTCTTCTTTTGAGCCAATGAGTTAAGAAAACTGTTCTTATCCCATTGGTAATTTTTCTTTTAAAGAGGCGCCTTGAACCCAGTGAAAGATTCTACATTACATTAGCAAATAAATCTTGTTCAGTTAAAACAACTCAAATCCAGATTCAAACTCTGAAAACGGCACTTTAAGCAAGTCTAGATATTGAGTTTTTGCAGTGTGTAGTGGAAGCTTCAGTGTCGATGCAAATTGCAAACATTATCTTTTTCTATAATATAACAAATATCTAAGCAAGAACCACCAACAATGACAATTGAACAACATTAAGATAAGATAAGCCTTTATTGTCTCCCGTAGGTGAAATTTGTCTTGGGGACAGGGGAACACATGCTTTACGATGTGCAAATAAAAAACTGCCATTTTTTATTACATATTTGTTGTTCTTTTAGACGACACCAAGCGGCAATTAAAAATGATATTTATCACTAATGACCCAGAAAAGTGACAATTTAGAGCTGTTTTGCAGAAAACAGATACGTTTACAGCTTAAAAATTACCTAGTTTCCAAAGCTGATTCTATTTTAGTAGAGTCAAATTATTACTTAATCCCTTCTTGAGCAAATCCACTGAACTAAATTGTTGTTAAAATGGTATAAAATAATAACAGATGGATAGATTCAGCATTTATTCAAACTCACTTCTGTTTTCTAGAGTCATTTGTACCGTTTTTGGCAATCGACAGCAATGATTTATTTGTGCACAGTGAGACCTGATACTAATAAAATCAACAGTTGGGCAGAAATGTAGCACAAATGGGGAAAAACATTAAAAATGTGACGCAAACTGCACAGATGATCAGCCTCAGTCCCATATGACTGGAGCAGGACTGAGTGAGTGCAGATTACTCATGCCGTGTTGGAGGTGGTGTGAGTCCAGATTACACCCGGGAGGGAGCTTTTTGTGCACAAACATGGAGTCAAATGTGTCTGTGGACAGAAGAATGACACATACTCAATGAGGTCTTCCAAATGGTTGTAGATTTCTTCATCTTGAACACTTTCTTCGGTTGGAAATGGCCTGGAGAAAAAGACATAACTTTAATTAAACTAGTCTTGAATCTACTTTTAGTTTTATACAAGAAAGTCATCATGATATACTGATTGCCAAATGTTAGACTTAAAGAGCATATTAGGCATTTTTCTTTACAAAACTAGCCACAAATCCAGTTTTGTCCACCCTTGCACTAAGGCGATGTGTAATTGTGAAACTAATAAGAGGGAAGTGTCAAAATCCCAATGACCTCAGCACTTAACATCAGCAGCTGTTCTCCATTCTTCCACACAGCAAATTATACAACACACCAATTCAATGCTCAATGTTCTTTTACATAGGAAATAAGAATGACATTTCCACTGGGACGAATCCAAACTAGGGCCAGTTTGACTCATGAGAGGGTGTTGACATTTGTAAGAAGTTTTGAATCAAACTTGCACAAAAAAACATCCAGTATTTTGCCTGGGAAAGCAAACTACGTATTCTATCCTAGTGTGACCCTCTTTTAGTTAGACTCCTGTCCTTCATTTAGACTCCTGTCCTTTCTCTCTTTTCAAGGTTAAGGTTTATTAGGACAATGTACAAATACATTAAACACAATGGCAGAGATGTTCAGATACCAGATTGTAGCTTTTACATCTTATTATTAGTATTAAGAGTGGAAGATCACCCTGACTCTGGAAGTAAATTGCCCAAATGAAAAGTGCCATAAGGGTTTAACAAATTTAAAGATGAAGAAATTAAAGACCTATAGCAGGCTAGCCAGTTATGTTACGTTTTCAAACTTTTCCTGAACCTGAAGTGGGCAGTTACTGTTGAGCTCCATACTGAATGTTTTTAGTGGTAGTGCAAACCGGAGCATCTGGAGAAAACTTACGCACACACGGGAAGAACGTAAAAACTCCACACTGAAAACGAGGCCAGAGTGTCACGCAGGTTTTTACATGTGTCACAGTAATGGTAAATTTTGTTTTAGATATTTATTTTTTTAGATATAATTTGTATTTGATCTAGAAAGTATGCAGGTTGCACCATGTCCCTCCCCAATGCCCAACAACTTTCCACTTTTGCAACAATTTGAGGTGGTCGTCTTTGGCCTTTCCCCACAAAAATCACAGTAAATGAAGATAATCTAATTGCAGAATATTATACTTTTCTCTTAGCATGCTCTCCTGATATACATATTATTAAGGTCTAGTGTGCATTAACAAAAACATTTAACAATACTGTATATATGAAGCCATGTACCTGATTCCAGTTTGTTGGGCAATGGTTGAATAGGATAACCTGGATAACGTGTCCACGACCTGAAATGACATGAAAAAAGACCAAATTTAAAACATATATTCTTAAATATAAAACTTAGAACCAGGGTAGAAGATGTACTCCAAATTTGCACCAAGTCTAAAGCACTATATTGATAATTAAAAGAGCACAACCATGTAAACTTACACAAATATTATGATCTCTACAATAACATATAATTTATTTGCATCCTAACAGTTGTGTCATTACCCAGTTAGCATTCCTTTCCCAAAGTCTCAAGATTAGCAAAAGTATCTGTTCCTCCAAATCCAAATCATACCTTTAAAACAAATATTTACCAGACAGTTGAATGGCATTACTTTGTTGGGGAAGAAAAAGAAATCATGTATTAGAAACATTTATGATCAGTGTATTTTTCAATCACAACACATGAGGGCAGCATTTTCAAACTTTCAGGCCCAACACACTGCTGAGTCTACACCAGTCAATGAACCTTTACATTTTCAGTAGTAACTTCATTATACAATCTGCTGTCATTCACATGTCACTAATATAAATACCGTGCACAAAATGCCATTATGAGTGGAGTCGAGCCATGATTGAGTCCACGCGTCCATCACAGCCTCCAGAGCAGTTACAGTGGTGGTTTTCATATAAAGTGATTGATTGCAGAGTAGATAGAGTTAGCTAACCATGTTGTCCCACTGGCTGACATGTTTGCTGTAAGTATGACAAGCAATTTCACGCTACACTGCTCAGGCCGGCCTCTGCCCTTGACCTTCGTGTTTTCAGATACAGTACGTGACCCAAAGCACTAATCACCATTCACGGAGGAACTAAGAAGAAATGACATACTGACAGTTTATTTAAAGACTTTGAAAAGCTTATGAAGTAGGATGATTATAAAACTGTGAGAATGAGGAACCAGAATTTGTTGAGTTAACACTACATATTAAGCAGCTCAAGCAGAGACAGGCAGAAGAAAGTGACAACTTGAGTGAAACTGAAAACATACATATACATTTAGCATATTACCAAGGAAAGTTTATGACATCTACTACATATTACAAACTATTTATAATATTGTTAAACTCATTAATTGTACACAAGTTGTTGTTTTTTTGTGCAATTGGAAATATAAGTGCAATTAGTAGGTCCTGTTATGTACACAAATACGGAAAATAAAAAATAAAAAACACTTCAGAGTTGGCAAATGAAAATGCTTTTGTACAAGGGAGCATACAACTAATGTCATAGTCACAAGTTATTAATAGTCATTTGCTCTTATGAACAGACCAATGTTTTGCTCATACAACACCTAATGAACCTAATTGAACTAATAGTCTAGTTGGGCATTAAATAGAAAGATAAGTAAAAGACAATCTTAAAAAAGTTCAAGGCTTCAGTTTGATTTTTTAATTCCGAGGTTCCCAAACTTTTCAGACGTAGGCTCTCAAAATGACCGTGCAACCAACTCAAGACCCTCACAGCAAAATTAAATAGACATGTATCAAGAATTTCAAGTAAAAAAAAAACACAAAAACTGAATTATATGTACTTATTTTAGTAGTTAATTTTGTTCATTTCAGTCAAACACAATGCTTCCAATAAAACAAACAAAACACAAATTAATTTCCAAGTCATAATTGTATGATTACATCTTGAAATCATCTCGCGAACCCCAAATTTTGCTCCACGACTTTGGAAAACTCTTTTTTTTTAAATTGACTTTGTTGCGTCATACTGATTCATAAGATTTTTTTCTTTAGTTAACATGTTTTTTTGCTCACTTGCCCAATTCATTCTGAGCCTCCAAAATTGTTCACCACAATGTGCACTAGCAACAATTAGCCACAATGCTAACAACTATAACAAGAAGACTTACTGGTTTTTGCATTTCTAGACTTTGATGGAGCATTTTCACTTAATACATATATTATTAGTATTATATCTGTGCTAAATATAAAAGCTCTCAATTTCCACAGCCCTGATTGTAAGGACACAATTGCTGCTCTAGCGGTTGTTGTACAGTGCCCACAAAACTAAAAGCCATAGTAGTCGTATTGGGTCAGTGGGAGTGACATAAGCTGAAGTGATAAAACTATGCCATCGCAGCACACAACATTACACCAGCTGCACATGTAACAAAGATACATTTGCCTCAGGCTAAAGCTCTCAAGGATCAATATGATCACACCAGACCAGCCCCTGCCCCAACCCTGCACACGGGAACAAATAAGCACATAAGGGACAATGGACAGAAGAAAATTCTAATTAAAATCCTTCATAAATCTTTAAATTGTCAATGCAGCTGTTGTTGTGTAATACATTGTTTCCCGAAAGAACTGACATCATCTTGTGTCTTGACAAAAACATGATTACTGGAGCACCACAAGTTTGCCCAAGGCTCAAACTTCAAATGTGAGGCCAATTTAATTATAAGTTGCAGATGGCTATTTAGAAAACAAGAGCCAGAAGCAAAACATGTAGAAGAACTGCCCTGCTCGAGCAATTTGAGAAAACAATCAAGGGAATAAACCTTATCTACAGCTTGTTTTGTCTTGAATAATTTCAACTACCACCAATTACTCACAGTGATCAAGCTACATTTACAAAGACAAAGTGGAAGGTGTGTCTTGCTCAAAGACTCAATATTAAGCATAGAAATCGTCTTTAATTCTTAATTTACTGGGTGAATGATGAAACTAATAAGTCACTGCCCTTTCTGGCTCTTGGGTGGTTTGGTGTTCATAGCATGCTCTGGTCTTAATGCAACAAGGTCCTGGGTTCACTTTCCAGGCACCTGGGCCTTTCTTAGGGGAGTTTACATGTCCTTCCAGTGTCTGCGTAGGTTTCTACCTGGTGCTCCAGTTTCCCCTAACACTAAAAACATGTCTATTAATGCCTCCTTTCTCTCCTCCCCCTGGACTCCCCTGCAAAAAAGATTCTGACTCTCAGTGGGACTTTCCTGGTTAAATAAAAGTCAAAAAAAAAAAATTAAATGTTTACGTCTCATACTTACGTAGTAAGAAAGGTCGTGAACGTACTAAAACATTGCCTTGAAAATATGGATTATTATACATTATATATTAAAATATTAGTGACTGACCAATATGAATAAACCAATCAGAGACGCATTCATCCAGTGTTGATAACAAACATGGCACAATATTACTGAGAGACTTTTAATGATATGATGTCACTATATTTTAGTTACTGTCACGGTCTTAAAGGACAACAAAATAAGCTGAAGCTATGCAGGGAGGTAGCTTAAGATTTCTGAGTTAATCATGACTTTATTCTTCTTTTTGCATTTTTGTCTTGCATTGCAACAATAAAATGTTGAACCTGAACAAATGTCTGATTATTCCATTCAGCTGTATCAGTCGATCCATATCCTTTTTGTTTTATTTTTGTTCACAACTCAAAAGAAAGCCGTTAAAGGATATGATCTACACTATGGTCACTACCATCTTAAACATTAAAGCTCCATACATTAAGTTAATAAAGCTCCGCACATTAGGTTACTCATTTTAATTGTCAGGTGTCAGAGCCGCAGAAGCAGCATCCATCTTCAGCTCAGAGTAATCCATCACACTTTGAGCCCATCCTTCATCTGTGCAGCCTGTCTGTTCCTGTCTGTCCACACCTCAACACAGGACAACGGGTTTATCAGGATGGACACAGCACAGAGACACTCCGACACATGGAGCTGTGTTCATTATGGTTCTGATTAAAGTTTAATAAGTGCTGTGGAGACGAGAGGAGTCACGATGATTGTGACACATGTGGGCGCGTGGATAATGTTTAGAAAAGAGTGGGAGTCACTGATGGTGTTTAAGTTTTCTTGGTAGAAAAGGTGTTCAGATGATTACTTTCGAAAGTGATTCTGTTAGTTCTGGACAAATGCACTGGCTTGATAAGATTCTGCTATTTGTAAAATACTTGTTTTTTTAACACAGCATTTCCATAAACATGCACCATAAGTCAAATTATGTTAAATTTAATGATCCCACAATTGCTACATTGGCATTGATGGATAGGTCAAATGGAAAGAATCTCTAGTGCCTATATGCATCACAATACTCGGAACTTGAAATAACCGCATCATTCTCAATCTGAACACCAGTTTTAAGATGCTATGCGACGATAGTAGGGATGATCACTTAAAAACACTGTAGAGAAAAAATAGGCAACCTTTTTAGCTTTAGATTTAGCTTTCTGATCAGCAAGGGCCAGTGATTAACCAGTGGATTTACATTAGAGCAATGCTGATATTTTGGGACCGATATTTAGCTTTTTTTGTATGTTATTTAATCTTTTGGCCTACCTATCTGATCAGGCAGTTGTTAGAATTTTCCTCTTGGGAAATCACGCTCACAGTGATCAGCTGAACTCTGAATTGGTTTGGAGAGAAACGGTAAGACTTCTCTCTCATTCTTATGTCTACAGTTTTGATCATTAACATGACTCAAATTTATTCTTGTTCTATGATTTTGGCCTCAGCACTGCTTTAATAAGTGCTTGTTTGTTTGTCAATAAGAACAATATGAATGTCTTTCATGACGCTATGAAATGATTGTTTCTTTGGCTAAAATACAATCGAGTGTCATTTCATTGGTGAAAGAGACGCACATGTGGTGAATAATAGTTTAGGTTGAAGGTTTTTTTTGGTTATACTATCTTCTTAGGAAAACTTGGGGCTCTGAAATGCATGATCTGCATTGGCTGACAAAATTTAGAAATATCGATATCGACATCGGCCAAAGAAAAACCTACATCGGTCGATCCCCAATTTACATTATTGTCACGAGGACCAGTGTTTATCATGTAAAACAAACAAAAATTAGGCCTAGCTTACTTGTTATGATAACAATGTTCACTTTTTCACATATGATCAGGGGACCCTCAAAAATCATTATACGATCCTCATGGGGCTCTCGAAACAAGAGTAAGAACCACTGGGCTAGAGCTTAACATAAACACTTTTTCTGTGAGGTGATGCAGCCTCAGTGCCTCTTAAAGTTCTGGTTATACATTATTGTGATAAAATTCCTATGCAAATTGGGCTTGGAGCTGTAAACCACTCACTGACACGGCTGAATGCATTTTTCAGTGGCTGCTCTGAGTCCTTGTGGCATATTAATCCTGAGAAGGTTTGTGGTGAAGGAGATCTCAGGGCGAGCGGCAGGTACAGCTTGTCCGTGAGCCGGCGCACACTTTCTGGACGTCTTCCCGTGTTCTGCTGGCAGCGTTTCACAGGAGATGAGTCGTGAGGTGTTTTGGCTTCAGTGACTGCATTTGACTCACAGATTCAGATGAGCAAAACTGGCCATGTGCAAACGATTTAGAAGGGCATGTTATGTATTTAACTTCTCCGAGACTTAAAACGAACATTGTCTTGATAGATCTACGATGTTGCCTTAGATTTATTAGATCTTTAAAAGGCTATGGAGTTAGCCTTTCAAATTTCATTTACAATTTTGATTATTGCTTTAACCATTGCCAAAAATATAATTGAGAATGATAATCAACATTAACACAAGTGCATTCATTATGGACAAGTGTGTTTCCTTGAGTGCTTGAAGATGGAGGCTTTAAACTGATTTTCTAGGGCTGTATATTCGACCAAAATTAATTGATTAAAGGGGTGTGGCCAATGCTCTGAAGCTTTTGTCTGACTATGTATTTGACCCAAAGTATGCTCAAATAGACTGAAATTGTTTTGGAGTTCATGCAAAAAACAAACATCAATTTATACAGAAATGAACATGGTCATGTGTTTATATAATGAAAAACTGATGCTATAGTCCCAAAACCTTCAGCTAACTCACACTTTGTTGCTGTTCAAACAAACACTAAAAAAGACAAACTGATAATGCTAACAAGTTAAAAAAGGGGTTGAATCTGTCACGATAAAGAGAATATTTTTCAGTGTAAACAATTGTTGGTCGACTAAAAATGCATTAACTGATTAATCAACTAAAGGACTGCAGCTCTAAATGTTTCCAATAGTCTATTTCACTGATTCCCTACATTGATTTGATCTGCTCATTGTCATCACTTAAGTCAGCAGAAGCCCTGTCTTTTCCCTCTGTAAACATTCATCTGAGTATTGTGATTTCAAAAAGTCTGACATATGGTATTATTAAACACCTTGTATTATTCAACTACATGTGTTTCACTGTCCAAAACAAGCTTGAAAAAAAAAAAAAAAACGTTCTGATTGATTACTTTCCATACCATAGAATATTCTAAACAGTGGAGCCTAAATTATTTTTTTTTTTTTTTTTTCTACTATAGTGGCCTACTAACTGGCAGCAGATGGTTATTCGCGTATTTGTGAATTCAAACACTAGATAACCATCTGGCCTTCTCCGGCTCGATTGTTTGAGGTCTGAACGCCGTGTTCGGCCCGTCACATCACAGCAGCGTGGTTTTGAGGCCAATCACATTGTAGCAGGCGTGCTAACACGGCCGTTAGCTCCCGTGCAGCCGAGTCTGATTCAAGCTAAACAAGACGGGGCTCCGTGGATGTACGTGTTTCTGCTGCTTTTGATGCGTTTCAGCAGAAATACGAGTAATTTCTTTTTGAAGAGCAGTGTGTGTACACTATCTCACTGGACATTGATACATTACAGTTGTGTATGGCTACTCAATAGGCCACAATCAGTGAATATTCACTAACGCCCCCTTTCTCGAACGCTTTCAGGGTGAATCCAGATATAGTGGAACTAGATAGAGTCACATATATCGTGAGCCAGGTTAGAGCTAACTTGGACAGTTAGAAACAAATTTAGGCCAATCAAGATGTTTTTTGCTCATACAAAATTGGACTATGCAATGTACAATATATGTGGATAACTGAAATGGTCTCCAATCATACTAGATGTTACTGCTTTGGTGGAATAGTATTGCAATAAACTGAACTATTTCCATTAGGACAAGCACCAAGTCAACTTGAAGATCTATGGAGAGGCAACAATAACAGTAAGAATGAATCCTAATGTGCCATCAGAAAAAACAGGTCACATAATGCATCATCAGTTCATATTGGCTCAAAATATATAGAGTTGGAGAGTCCAAACACATCTAGCATTAGTCTTGTTTTATAGTGACTATCTACACTAAGTTTGTCATTCATGTAGTTTTCTGTAAATAACTCAATATTAACTATATTTATTTAGTTTAAAACTTGGATCAACTGTTGCACTTTTCTTTGTGTTTAATATCTGCTAGCAACTTGTACAGCTGAAAGAAAATAATAGCATTATTTTCTTTTCGAGTCTAGAAGGAGTTGACCTTACAATCTGTCTTGGAGTCTCAGTACTCACTGATCCCTGACATGATTTGATCTCTGCCGGAGTGATCTCTCCAGGATGGTTCAAAGGAGCCATATTAGATGAACTGTCCAGTTTGTTATAGGTCACTGGGGTCATGTGACAGATGAGGTGCACAGCAAGAGAGAGAGAGACTGAGAGAGAGAGGGAAGATGGAGAGATGGATGCTTTTGATGGAGTTTAATCACTGGCCCATGTATGACCAACACGATGTAATGATCCACACCAGGCCAATTAAAAGTGGATGAGGGAAGCGTCTGGGAAGATGAAAGGCGACGAGAGAAGACAAGATCGTGTGGTGGGTGGAGAGGAGAATTGTGTGGAAGCAGGTGTACGACAATATTCCTCTATAAATCTATGTTGGTTGTTAGTTTAAACATAACCTTAAATTATTACGATTAAGTTATTCTCCTTCTGTTTTACACTTAGTTTCCTTGTGAACTGCAATAAAAGACTACAAAAAAAAAGTGTCTGACAGGGACGTAAGATTGCAATCAAAGCCAAAATACACTTGAATAGTTGAAATCAGCAAATCTGATTTTGACCACAGATTTCCGTCCTCACAACCAAATTAAGGGTCCCCAAAGATTTTCAGAGTTTTCAGGGTTGTCAGAAAAAGAAATTCAAACTGTATTTCTTAATTATACTGAAGGGATGACGCCTTAGGTATATAATAATAATTTGGCACTAATTTACATTCACCTGATGATGCAACTGTAAATCTTTATCTCTTCATTTTAAAGCTACAACATCACATGAGGACAACACATTTGAAACCTCAGAGAAAAACACATCTTTAAGTCTCTGGGCATCAGAAAAATGGGTGATGCTTTTTGAATGCTCTCCTTTATCTTTCCCAAGGCTGCCCCAGTTTCTGTGTGCTCAATGCTTTTCTCTCCCTCCAAGTCTTTTCTTCCTTAAATTACTGATTAGCGCCTAAAAATAGAGGTGTTACATAAGCTTGACACAAAAATATCACAGGCACTGACAGTAAATTGATTTGATAAAAAAAGTTTTAAAAAGAACTTAAATTAGAAATAAAAAGTGCAATTGTGTGATACTTGCACCAAAAAAAAATGGTGTAAATGCTAAGATCTTTGTACATGTTCCAGAAAGCAGCACCAAACACTTCAGTGCTATATGTGGCAGTGTAGCTTGCCAAAGCCTGATCCTGTCAGGTTTCATAAGCTAAGCGTGTTAGGCCTGTGCAGTACTTGGATGGGAATATATAATTATTTATAAATAATGATTACTAGCATTATAACCTATAATCATTATATATATTTTAGATTAGAAGTAAACATTTATATAATTAATTAAAACTTAACAATTAAATTGTTACCATACATGATGTTGTTTGCAATATCATATATGGAAAAATTGTGCAAGGTTCAAGTTAAGTTTCAAGTTATTTTTTCAGTGTTTGAGGTGGTGCACACCTGTTTTGTGTATCTTCCAATACTAAAGTGAGTGCTCACAAGTAACTCGCTTTGAAATACTTGCTTTGATAAATCAGGTCCGAAGTGGACAGTACAGTTGATATGGTTTGCACTACCAAAACCTTGACCAAATCTTGTCGGGACCTAGAAAAGAAAATTGGGACTGTATTCTATGATTTGCATAGACGGTAAAGCTACATTTTGATGACTGTTTTTCACAAATGCAGGCAAATATACTGTCATGAAGGCTTGCTTTTTGTCCTTGTACAGTTTTATTACCTCCAAACATTAATACAATGTTCACAAACTTAGTTTATCAGTGAAATGTGTTACAGTCAATGAAAAAGTCTTCAGATTTTAAATATATTGTGGGCAGAAAGCAGAAGTTATTGTTGTAATCATGGTCTTGTGAGTGCGGTTTGGATATGTAAAAGTTCTGACAGCTTTTTCCAGTTTCGTACCACAATGTTTTTGGACTGTAAACAGCCTATTATGATATGTATTATGGGTTCACATAAAGTGCTAGGACTGACATTGTGCTTCAGAGTCAGTGACATAAGACTAAAGGCTATGTAACATTCACACTATTGTTTGGTCTGTCTATAGCAGTTCAATACAACTTGCACTGTAGATGGAAAAGCTGTTTTACCATCGACGCGGTTAGCAATCTTTAAAAGGCATGTACGTCAAAGATAGAAATCAGCTGCTGAGGTTTAGACCAATGTCAGATATAAGACCACGAGGGAAGCCTGACAGACTTTAGACCACAAGAGACCACAGGAGTTTGACAAATATCTGATATTAAACAGTAAGGGAACTATAGTGGTCCCTGTAAATGTGGTACAAGAATGAACAACTAAGTGTGTCCAAATCTCAACAAGAAAATAATGTAAACCAACTAAAAGCAGGATTCATTTAGTCGATTTAGGTCGATGGGGTGTAGTTGAGCAAAGTATTTTAAAGACTCCGGTCTCCAAGCGATTTAGGATCCATGTCATACTTTATATGGGTTACATATTATGCTTTGATGCTCAAATTGTGTATCTTAACCCCTAATCCAGAGTTTTTTAGCTGAAAGACATTTGTGTAAATATAAAGTCTTAAAACCTTTTTTTTTTAAGTTTCTGAAACTTATCAGAAACAGAGATTAGAAGCCAATGTCAAAGAGTCTGAACTGGCTTGTTGCAGAATTGCTACTTTGGTGCTGAAAGAGTTAAGATCCTAATTGTTTGCACTCAATAAATGAAATTATTTTATGGGAACCTATATGTACTTCATATACGTAAGTTCACATTTTTACTCTGAAGCTACAGCTCAGGGCAACTCATGTTTTGCAAAAGCAATTTTCTGTGAGAAAAGGTTGAAGACCTCTCAGGTACAGACTAATTATTTGCTCTTTTTATTAAATGTAGTGATTTAATCTAGACAATTGCATGTTTCTCTACATGTCTGGGCGGTTTCCACACTAACCAATAGCATGTAGGTTAGGGAACGCTGGTGGTGGCCAGAAATTGAGGGTTTAACTGTGTGAAGCACTTTGGAGGAAATCTGTTTGTGTAAATGTTCTATATAAATTGATCATCACCATCAGCAGCAGCATCATCATCATCATGCAAAAAACATAGTATAATGTAGACTTTGGAGTGAGGTCTACCTTGCTCACCATTTGGGATTGATCATAGTTATCTGATTTGTTAGTACTTCTCTGTCCAACATGAACTCAATGTCATGTGTTCATTTTTGAGACATTTTTGAGTAATTTTGAAGTACCCTTTTGTGTTGATTAATCATTCAATTAGAATTTGTTTTAAAAAGCCTAATATGAAGGCTATTGTTATCTAAAACAGGTATTTATTCCACAACATGACATTTGTACATTAAAGCAATTAATTACAAAAATACATTCTTGACCACCAACACCACAAGGCAAACAAATATCATTAAAAAGACGGAACAACTTAGACTGTCTCTATTCATAAACACATAATTATTCTGTTTTTGTTTTCAAGAAGACAAGAAAACACTTGTAATCGACTGACTAAAATGTCTGTTTCAAACTGGCTCAAAACAGAAAAACCCAAAAACAATAGAAGTTCATTTGTTTTGGAGATATTGAAATCAAATTGTCAGTGACAGCGCATCTGTTCGACCGGTAACACATTTACACAGCCCATTCAGCGCTTTCATATCTCCTGCAGCAGAACACATCATCTGAGGGACAAATGCAGGCTGAGCAAACCAGCTAATAAAACCTTGATTAGCTCGGAGAGAAAAAAAAAAAACGCTAGCTAATGTTTGGCAATCAGTGACATGGCTCATTAACGACCATAATACCTAATTAGAGTGTTTGGATACACAGAGGTTCAGCTTATCAGGAGGCAGACCACGTTTCTATTGTCACCAAGCCTCAGTCAATTTCTTCATTAGTTTGCTGTCATCAAATCAATTTTAATATCACTTCTTCAATTAATTTGGTCTGTTTTTAAATTATGTACCTATTCTAACTCTTCTCTCAGTTAATATAGTCTTTTATAGTATTGTAAATAGATTGGAGAAATATTATGTTAACACAAACATTATCGTTTAATTTATTTAAAATTGAGATTCAGTACAGAGTAGACAAAATATGAAGCCTTTGTAATTCAGTTTGGTTAATTGTGCAGCTCACAGGCATTATACATTGTAGCACTTAAAAGACCATAACGTTACCTACCAGTTAATTACCTTGCTAGATACTGCCAGCAGTAGTTACAGTGGTACAAGCATGGTACTTGGAGGGGTACTTTAATATACAACCAATTGCCACTGTAATTTATATCTTTTTAAATGCAGTAGGTACTTTCTTAGTACTACTATTTACCATTATATATTATGGTATTTATCAATAAAGGTGTCTGAATCGTGTTAAGATTATTGTAAATTATTTTTATTATTCAACACCTGATTTTGTTATGACATTAATAAAGACAGTGATGCTTTTCTAACATTTGCCTTTATTTTTTGTAAACAAAGGCATTCAGTACCATTAATACCACTACACACCACTGAAACAAATAATATGTGCATCATAAGTATTAAAGGTGGTACGATTATAGTACTGCAATAAGTACTGCTAAATGTATCAAAATGTACTAGTACCACTACAAGTACAGTACGTGTATTAAAGGGTATACTGTAAGTACCAACTGTCAGTGTTATATACCACTATCTGCTGATACAAGTACCCCTCCAAGTACCATCCTAATAATCAGTGTTAGTACCACCAACTATCAATGTTGTATACCATTGTCTGCTGATACAAGTATCCCTTCAAGTATCATAGGTACCACTGTTAGTACCACTGTAACTACAACTAAGTATCGCTGGAAGTATCTACGTTACACGGTAATTAACTGGTAGGTATCTTCTAAAGTGCTATCTACTGTGCATTCTTGTCACATCTAAGGATTTTCTACATAACCAAATCAGTGCTGTTATCTTATCCTAACATGTGCACGGCTGGTGCAATAACATAGGCTTTTAAATAGAGTAATTACAGTTACATGTTTAGCCTTATACAAGTTAGTAATGAATCATTGTCTACATACAATCAAATCATGACTACAAAAACATAAATTCAATATCATCCTTAGCCAATATTTTAAAACTGCACATTTCTGTCTTTTGCTGCTATGTATATATTCAGTTTGTTGCTGAATCAATTATTCCATATACCAATCGTAGGGACCATACACCACCTACCATACATACACAAGAAAACAATGGGGTGGACCCGATGATTGCAACAACGATGTATCTATATAAATATGACTGTATTTTTGTTGACAAAAACTATTCTCTCCTGGCCTACATACATGCCCACACGTATATCTGTCTGACATTGTCTGAGTCATGCAGCCACAAATTAACTATGGTTTAACCCTTATAACACGATATACTGTGGGCATATGGTCTATATATACACACATGGTTTATAGATTAAAGAAACAAGACTTATTTATAGAAAAGGATTGCTAAGTGTAGAAGCACCAACATTAGAGTAAATCATTTTGTGTGTTGCAACACAGAGCATAGCATACAGACAAAATGTATAAGTTGCTTTATGTGCAAAACTGACAAATAAAAGTGGTAGAATTCATTACATATATCACAGTTTTTCATCTTTTTAGATTGTACAGTACAGTCTGCCTGTGCACCGCTCTTGGCTACGACTTCGGCCTCTCCACAGCATCTATTTATCTTGTTGATGGGGCTCAGATGTGTGAACATTATGAGTCTCAGTCTGAAGTTCAGAGCAGAATAAGGTCAAGACCAAGGTCATTATCACTGCCCAGGTAAATCACATCAAACTCCGCTCCCCGGCAGAAGCAGCAGCAGCCCCGGAGGACACACAACTCAAACACACACAGTGTATGAACTGTAGGTTTCTGGTACGCTATTTCAGCTTAGTTTTGAGATCGATCCATTTGCAAAAGAAAGGACAAACATTCACTTAAATCAGCGGTCTCTCATGTTCAAATCACTTACAAACCATCTGCACTTCACCAGTTTACACTTGGATGTTTTTAGATGATATTTTGCCAAAGTGAAGCAGCGTCAATAGAAACTTTTCTCAAAACATTTTTAGACAATATTTGTCACTAAAATATATTTTGATGTTAGGCTTTGGAATTGTGTTCAGTAAAAGTGTGCTTTCACAGAGGATTGTGCAAAATATGAATTTTGTGAATGTTGTTTTGAAGATATACAAAAAATGAATATTGAGTATATTGTTTATAGTATAGTTCGTTGATAGGTGTCTTGCAGCCAAGATTACGACTTGCATTTAGCACAATGCATTTTTTTTTGCAAATAGTTTTTAACATGAGTGCAGTTTGGATCAGATCATTAGGACACTAGTTTGAAAGGGGTGCATACTTTTAGTTAACTAGTTGATTGAAGGACTACTGCCCAATTTAGTTTAGTTTACTTTAGTTTATTTAATTTGACTGATCATTACACTTCAAAACATGTTTGAATAGTTTCCTGTTGAATTGACATGTCGTTCAAATATCGTAACCAAAATATGCCAAGATATCTGTTTTTGCCAATATCGCCCAGCCCTACTATCACACAGAAAAGTGTTAATGATCATTATTTAAGACATATTATGCAGAATAAACAAACATTTTAACCAGTATATTTAAAAACTGTCTGTGGTTATTGTATTCTGTTCTGAATTTCCTAGACTTGGAAGTCATATGGATATCTGAGATCATCTCGAATCGTTTTAACAATTCTGCAGCATTAGCATATCAGGCAAGACCAGGTTTATTTTTTCTACATACATTTCCTTTGCAACTTGTAAATTGAGCTCTCTCGACTGGTGTGCCAAAGAGTTTTTTTTTTTTTTTTTTTGACAAAATATGCGAAGTAAAATCCCCAAGAGCATGATCAAAGACAAAAACAATGAATCATACTATATTTCAAAATGTTCAACAGCATAAGAATTAAATCATTAACAACATTAGATCTAATATTAGGAGAGACAATGCATGTGGACTGCTGAATTATTTAACCCGATTTTACAACACAACAATACAAAATCTAGCTAATTGGGGGTCACTGGTCTAATCGTCTAACCAAGCTCTAGCATCCAAAAATATGACAAAATGTGCAAAATCTTATATATCTTGAAAATTACTAAAGTAAGTGTAAGAACCAGAGCATCTTTTCATTTATGTTTCTCCATTCCTATGCTGCTCAGATGACTGCTGCTGCCACACACAGGTCACGTGACTTCACATATTTTTCACACACACCTACACACTGACGCAGCCCCGGGCCATGATACAAAACACACCTCACTGTGAATCCTCAGCCGGCTGTCAGCTGATGTAAGCCTCACATATCAAAAACACTGGACACAGACGACCAGAGAGAACGATCACTTTACAGGCAGCAACGAGAAGTCTATAAACAATATACTTGAGTTACATTCATTTTCAATACAGTGTGTTCAGTGCTGAGTTAAATGTTTAATAGCCGTCATGTCTTTCACATTATTTAAGGTGATGGGAAGGGTGTAGAATGTATGATTGCAATTCCACTTTGCACTCAACTACAAAGACTGTGAAAAAGAAAGATATGTCAGCAATTCAAGCTTTTATTTAATATTTATGGGTTTCAAGTGGTAAAGACCTTTCCCGTCATTTGTTTTCCTAACCCACATCTGCTATGACCTGGTTAACTATTCCCAAAGCCCTAAACCTTACCCACTGACCTGTTCCTAAACCATAGCCTCCTCAAAGTGTGAAAAATACAGTAAAATATAAACATTAGCATATAGCCACAAAGTGTAACGTGTGTGTAGCAGAACAAGTCAATCACTACATAATCTTGCTTATTCAGAGACTATAGTGCACGCATTTCTTGCACTACTTGCACTATGCACTACTTGTTTGGGTGAGTACTCAGATAAAAATGAATCCTACTGACAGGAACATATTATTTACCAACTCAGAATCATCATCATACAAGTTTAATTTCATTTGGATTTGGTGTTAAAACATCAAGAAGACTGAATTATTTGATTTTTATCAAGACTGAACAGTGTGAATGTTTCTTTTGTCATCTTTCATTCATTTGTGCTCTTATAATTCATTGTGGTCTTTATTGACCAGTATAGAGAGATTATTTGTTTATCAACACAGGAGATGCGTGCACACCCGGATTGCAGAAAGAGCTGTACCAGCAACACTCGCCAGCGCTGTTGTCAGCCACTCCAAGTAGGGATGTCACGATATCAAATTTTAGAATCACGATTATAGCAAAAGGAAAAATCACGATTTTGCGATTATTCACGATTATCGGCATAAAGAAAAAATAAATACATTATATACATATATTATTTTTAAATCTAAATTATTGGCATTTGATTTGCTGACAGTGACAATACACTGATTGTATTACATAAATATGATGTAGGCTTGATTAAAAACAATAAATGCAATTATTTTAAATAATTAGCCTATCCTTTGAAAAAAAAATAATTTATTATTTATTTATGTTTTAAACAAATTATCATTCAAGCGTAAAAAAAAAACATTGTCCCTTTAATTGCTTTAATATTCTCATTATACTTACAAGGAGAGATCGATTACTAATAATATTATTATGTGTGATATCTGTCACGTGACTCACGAAGGTGACGTCATCCACACGTTTTGTTTTCCCAGCGTCTGTCACGTGACCGCCTGGACGCGTCTCTGCTTTCGTTTTACTTTCAGGTCGGAGTTTATGTCAAACGAAGCATGAATACTCGTTCATTTTTGCCGTGAGCTGCGTGACACTTTCTGGAGCGCTTCGTTTAAAGGATTTCCGTTGTTTCTTTACCTTTACTTGGACGAACAGCGAGGGATGATCGTATCGAAGATGCTAGACCATGTTGGATGTGTTAACGTTAGCTCTTTTAGCGGCAGCTTTTCAAAGGCACGTCTTGCATCTTGGACACTATTCAGCCCGCACAAAGCCGTGGTTATCTTAAAAATAACCCTCGACTTGATACTTTGGATGGATACAACTCCTGAAGCGCTAACTTCAGCAGCCTTTCAACTAGTGGTGAGTTGACGACACACACGCTGTTCTCCGCCTCACGCTGCCCGTGCACGGCACGGCAGTCACGTCACAGAAGACGTAAGACGTGTTTGCGGTTTACCGTGAGTTGTAAAAATTCCACGAATAACCTACCGTGGGGAAAATATTCACGATTATTGAAAAACCGGTTAATCTTGACATCCCTAACTCCAAGAGTTTATCACTGTGCAAAAACAAAAGTTATGCTGCAAATTCAACATTTGTGAATAAAATTTGCTACGTTCAGGTGAGCGAAAAAACAGCGTGAAAAACAGTTTCAAGGAGCTAGACGTACATTACACCAGTTCATACCTGATCCAAATCAGCTAGCTCTTGTCCAGTTTTGTTGTTTTAATCAAAGAAGTTTCCCCTGCCAACTAGATGGAGAGAGTCTCTTTCTGCAGGGAGCATAGGAGGTAGAGCAGAAAGTGACTATGACCGATAATCCATATAGTGACAATTGATGCTCACTACATTTGCAGATTCATTGTGCCAAACTTGAGTGCAGTACTTTTAACTTGCTGGAAAAATCACTAAAAAGGTGTGACCTTCAAATAGATTTTTTGTTTTAAATTGTGCTATTGAACTGCTAAAACAACAGATAATCATAATAACTGTACATTAGCGCAGAAAAACTAAAGTAGAGAATTAACATTTGCTTTAAACGCCAATGCATAGTGATGGTTGTGTGTGGCAATGGCAATATTTGCATGCACACATTCTCTTAATTTATTCAACACTGTTTTGGTGTTTGCTCCTTATAGATTAAATGCAAAGCTCTTTTTCAGGAATAGAAATCTTACATCATTGGGTAAATATATAACACTGAAATCAAAACTAGTTAGAAATTACAACACATTACTAATTTAAGTAAATCGAAAGAAATCCCCCTGCTTGATTGGATGCCTTTTTGTGTCTGGTTCAAGCTTCAGATTCAAGGTCTTGTGAGAGGTTGTATTACTAATTTATCACCCACTATTTGAACATAACCGTCTGCAGAATTAGAAATAAATGTGCTTCTTGTAAGACACGGCAATCAAACTTTATCATCTACTAAAGCTCTGTCGATAACGTTCTCAGCTCGCAGGAACCTTCTGTCATTTTACTCAGCGCTGTTAGAATCATTGAGGAGACCACGCTGAAGACATAACCTCATCCCAGCACCGCCCACTCATCATGCACCACACAATCTCCATTGTTTCATCACTTTGACATGACGCTTGCCTTCTCCTGCTGCTGAAACACGATCACCACGTTAGCTCAGTTTGAAAAGAGCAGAGTGTGGAAAAGTGGGATCCCCGTGGGGTCTTCAAAAGAGCTCATTTGACGAGTGGAGATATTTAAACAAGAACTTGAGAGTGTTATCCCATTCTGACATCAACCATAAGAAGAGAAAGTATGAAAATAATTGTCTGACCTTTATTTTACTTGCTTGAGTCTTACCTAATATTATGAATGTTGTTCTGATTGGACAAATTGAATATATTGGCTTTGGTCAATTCCCTGTCAATTTTGTAATTCATAGACTTTCGTAATATAAATCAGTTGATCACTGCACAGCCCAGTCTCTAGAGAAATCAGATATACAACATGTCAAAAACGTACGATAAGTATGTTTTCACATCTTTTTACATCAACATTACGAAAAGCCAAAACGTAAAATAACCACAAATTTTGGTTGAGGCCATGTGGCGACATTTTCTTTGGGTTTAAGGGTAAATCTTAACCTACCCAAAGCCCCAGATCTAAACTTACCCATTTTAGTAACTTGAAGCCTAAATTTACCAGTTAAACCTAAATAAACTGTCGCCATGTGGCTTCAACCATAAATTGTGGTTAATTTACATATTGGCTTTTCGCAACACAGTGACGTAAAAAAGACAGAAAAATGTATTTATTGGTCCCTGAATGTATATTTTGTTGTATATCTACGTTTTCTCCGGAGACTGTTGGAAAATCATAAAAACAATATAGCCTTTTAGTCATATTTGCATGACAAACTTCTCTAAGTGCTCGAAGTCCACTTCTCCTTCACTTGCCACATTCAGGGACCATCACAATGACACCATCACCAATGCTTCATTCAGACCACACACAAGGTTAATGCAATGTGAGTTAACAATGATCATGATAGCTATCTTCCTTTTTAACGTTTAGGATTATTTTTGCAGCAAAATTAGCATTTAACAGCTTGGTATTGAACGTCAAAAACCTGTGAAAAATAATGGTTATGAAATCCTTTGGCCAAAGTAAAGCATGAATGAGGACATTGTCGTACTATGAGGACAGTCTAGTTCAAGCTAATACTTTTGAATGAAAGCTAAATATAGTATGTGGCACTTGAACAAGTGTAAGCATACTGTATAACGAGAGCGTTCTCCTGACCACACTCCTATGCCACTGGAAGTCACGCATCACAATATTCCTCTCGCCATTCAGAGATGAAATCCTAACATTGGATTTCATCTCCTAGCCATCATTGTTCATCTAATTCCATGGAACTTTGTATCAGTATCTAATTCCATAAAAAAAACTTATATATCTGTCTGGTTTTGGGTCTTGGGTTACAATACAATGTTGATTTCTAAATGCTATACGGACAAACTTTGTTGTTCATATGTTGAAAAGGCAAACATTAGGAACATTACTTCACATATCCAGGCCAAAGCATGCAACAGACAGTTTGCTTTTGCTTTTTCAGTCATAAATGTTTAACTATTTCTATAGAGAAATGCTCAGAAGCTCATCAGCTTGTCATTGGCTCATTCAGTGAAGCCCTGACTTGAAAGACTTGATCCAGAAGAGTGTAAAAGGCTTGACGTGAGAGGGCTGCCTGTCTAAAACTGTGCCCTGCAGCGCTCACTCCAAACTCCATCTTTGGCCCTTTTATTCCTCCAGCGTGTGATCCCGCTGTGTCAGAGAGGCCCCCACCCGCGCCTCTGTTTGGATTGGGACCGTGTTTTTTGGGACGACCCACTGCTGACTTGAGGCGTGGGGATTTACTGCCCTGTCTAACGTGTGGGAAGAAACAGAAGCACTGCCCAAATTCCTCACAGGAACATAGGAGAGATGGGATAGCAGGGAGGCACTGTTATTCCATTTGCAGGTATTACAACAGTCCATAAATGTAAAATGTAAAATGAAAATGAGATTAGCAGTGAAGCAGTTTTTGTCAACCGATGTGTACTGTAAAATTTCCAATCACATCAAAATTGGGACTAAGTTGTGATAGTAAAGGACAAATAAGATGCATTTTATGAGTTGTTCTCATCCCTCAGCATGTTCCTGAGCACATACTGTATTTCAAAATTCAAAGCACCAGAACCAATAAAAACATGTAGTAAAGCACACAATAAACAAATCAATCTAGCCTGATATGCTGTACAATCATGCTCAAGCAAGTCTGGATGATTCACTGACTTAAAGACGGCACCAAGATCTTATGGATTTATAACAGATCAAAGACATGCAGAACAGTGTTTTCTGAGGCTCAGAGGGGAACAGAAACTATCTCACACACAAAACTTGAACTATGTGTTTTTGATGAGGAAGCAATGTTAGAACAGCTTCATAAAGTTGTACATGATGTGCCTTTTAACGGATTAGGACAAAATTAAGCCAAGTCAACATCTGAACTAAACTGGTGTAAAACTAGGACCAAACTAGGACTGTGATTTTGAATTGGCAAATAACAATAGACTAATATTCATAAGGTTAAATTGAGACCTGATTCTTGACTACATGTTGAAGTTGGTCTTTAGTTGTAATAATGTGTAATGTTTATAATCACTGACTAAAGTAATCTAGACCTGTGGTTCCCAAAGTGAGGTCAGGATGTGAGCTGATTTCAGATAAATTACTTATGACATTTTTAAAAGTACATAAAGCAGCATACTTGACTGACACTTGTCATATAAAGCAAAAAACAACTAAACTAATTTAATGGTTTTCCAACTTGAAATGATTTCAGACTACTAATTTGTTTTGCTAACGTCACGATTTGATTTCATGTTTTTTTTAGGGTCCTGGTCTGAAAAGTTTGGGAACTATAGACTATTTATGTGTAGAATACAATGTTTTGCTGACACCTATGACAAAACAGTGCAGATAAATACAGCTTAACATTTTAAGTGCATGTTAAATCTGCTCAATGATGGTTCCAAGTTCATTTCTATTTGACTTGTGTGTCACATTCAACATAAGCAAAACGTAACACAAAGTAAACACAGGAGTGTTATGCACAGACCTGGTAATTGTCATATTCAGTGCAGTGGGTCAAGAGTCTAAACGGCCTGTTCAGACACTGCAGGATTTACTATGAATCTAATGAAACACATGTAAATGGTGAGACATGCGTATCACTTTATCATAACCTTACACAAATGTGTTTGTTGAGCACAATAACAATAAATCATTTAATCTGGATATTTATAACCAACACAAGTGGAAATAAGAATTGCTGATACATTTTTGGAGAGATTTAAAATTAGGGTGAAAAAAAGAACTAATTGTGAAAGACTGGATCAAAATAAACTTGCTGATATTTGATTTTGTAATATATTTTTGTCTATTTATGTTTTTTTTTTTTTTCAATATTTAAGCCATAACCAGGACACAATAGTCTGATTACTCTTACTAAGCCAAAACAATTTTCTACTATAACCAAACTTTGTCACCCTGCATGACTTTGTATCTGCAGATTAGTATAAAAGAAAGTACAATCCTAAACACAAATTTCATATAATTGAAAAGCTTCAGTTCTTGAAAGACGGTACTTTAAATACAGTACAAGTAAAAATCAATCTAAAAGTATTTGTATGTGTTCAAATGAGTCTCCTGTATAAGGTTGTATTGCACATGTAAGTCGAGAAACTCTCATGTTTTTCTGCAGAAGTTATGATGTAAGTTATAGTAAGTGCTCAAAATCTTGTTGAAATCCACAGGGCTGCAAACATTGAGCTACACTGCAAAACATCTCTTCAACATCTTTGAGCTGTTGCTTCTCCACACTCACTTAAAACCAGCTTGTCATAAGTGGGTTATCTGCTCCTCGCCTCCTCGCCTTAGGAGCTCCATTATAATCACGAAGACACAAATTTACTCATCCAAACCGCAGAGATTGTGCAGTGATTTGGATTTAAATAATTTAGAGCCACAGTCACGGGCAGAACCAAATGAAAACACATTATTAGTTAGAATAGTAGAAGAACAGCTTTGAAAAATTAGGGTCAGCCAAAATACATTGAGGCCAAAACACTTGATAATAAATAAGTCAGAATAACCCAAAACCAAACCAAGACATTTCCAATCAGCTAAAAAGGTAGCATCTAAATGATGTCAAGTAAAGGTTTTCTGTTTTTCCACCGTTACTCTAGAACAGTTGCTAAAACAATTGAAAATCTATCTATAACAAACTATGCTAGTTTTTCCTTTGCACTGTCAAATTGTTCAAATCCTAAGAGGCTCTCTATGTATTCCTTCATCATATTCAACACATTTATGAATCTAAAACTACCTATTTTTCCTCCAGGTTTCAGTTTGGGCTCTGGTTAGTTGTACATGTTTCTTTAGGATTTACAGAGGTTTCATTGAGCTCATCTCGTTCTCTGTCCTTGTCCTTTCTCTTCAGCCTCTCTTGCTGTGTCATGAGACTGTGGCGACTCCGGGCTTCATAGTTTGACCCACTTCTGTCCATTGTGTCTTATCAATGTTCAGGATCATATCTGCATCATCTGATGTTGGCTGATGAGATTTGGTCACTTAAACTTTTCCATTTGACTTATTAAAGCACAGTTAATGCAGAGTTTTCACTGGGATATATGTGTTTTCGTGTTAAATTAGTTGTTGATCCAAACTAAGCCAAAGTGTATGAACTTTTGAACAAAAAGGCAAATTTGTCAAATTACCAATCAATTTACCAATCAATCTAAGGTCCAACCAAACCATGGTCTTGAGGCATGGTCTTTTTTTGATAAAACTCGTCATATTGGGAGTTAAATTTCTCTATTTAATGCACTAGCTACTCTGATTGGCCTGTCTTTTTAGTGCTTTTGAGCTGGCTTGAAACAACCAAAGTGAAGTATTAACTTTATGAAAAGGCAAACAAGAAAATTATGTTTTTTTTGTTTGTTTTTGTACCATAACATAATTTTAAAACTCCTTCTTGTGTTGATTCCTATTTTTTACAACAAAATAACTTCCACACAATTTCCCCAAGCACTGGTATCTTGTCAATGTATCTATTCAGGTGGAAATTTGTCCGCAATGTCCTGTCTATGTCTAATAATGTCCCATTTGTGTCCAACTTTGCCTGTTGTTGTTTTTAGTATTGTGGCTAATTGTTGTTAGCATGCAGACACACCTGGCCGCTAACGGCTGTGAAAAAACATTAAAACACATCATGATGAACAATTCTGAAGCTCAGAATGCATTAGCTCAGTGAGCAAATCAGACAAACTGAAGTAAGAAGTTTAAAATGAATAATTTCTGTTAGTTTCCATTTTTAAGGATGCAAAAATCCGGTATAGTCCTTTTAAATCAAAAGCTGAGACGTTTTTCATCAAAATCAACTGAACAATAAAACATTTGAAGACAAAATTATATCCTATATCTTGTATACTAACCATGCCGTACAAAGTGATTAATCAAAACAGATACAGCTCGAAATCATCAGGTCAAGTCCTACGAGTTGAATAACAGGTCCAGAACACATTAGTCTTAACAGAAAGTATATTCATGCAGTCAATCAATCAGCTGAACAAATGTAAAGCAGCTTTAACTTTACACCAGGCCCTTGGGTTTCAATATGTTATACTTATACAACATTTTTTCTCATTATTAACAAAACAATCCTTTGACTTTTGCATTCCTGTAAATCTCATTATCTTATTCTGTGTCTATAAGAATCAATTTTAACTAAAGCATTTCTTGCAAGTAAAACCACAAAGTTTTCTGCACAAATAATCAATCTGTCTCCTCTTTCTTGGCAACAGCTCCAAAATGCCATTTCAGTAAACTGTATATTTTTGGCTCTTACATAAGTGGTGAATTTAAGTGAGGTCTGTTTTAGTGGAGATGGTGGGTGCAGAGAGAGAGAGAGAGGATGGAGATTAGCTCTTTCAAATCACCCACACTTTGACTGACAGCGCATCCGCCTACTCCTCCTCCACCTCTGGGAAGACTTACAAGAAAGACCTCCTCCCACCCCCCGTCACAGCGCCGAGCGGAGCATCTGGAAAAAGCATCGCGAATGTAAACACAGAAGCAGTGATTCACAAACTTTTCAACACCAAGTACAATAGGACAATTTTAACAGACGAAAACAAAGCTTGAACTAATTCTCAATGTGATATTTTAGGCTTTCTAGTTCATCAATCGCTCTTACAAACTCTTCAGTAGATCAATAGTTTTTGCATGCATTTTTTTCCCCACTAGCACAGCTTAAAATGTTTTGTACATTGAAGTGAATACTGTCCTCTGCACAGTCAATCAGCATTCATCCCAAAGAGTCATATAATGACTGACACTTGAAAAAATCAAATGTTTAAAGGCACAATACTAGATGGTTTACAGTAAAATAACTTAAAATCAATTTCTCCCCAGCACAGATACCTTGTTAAAGTCTCTATTCAGCTGAAAATGTGTCTGTGGTGTACTATAATGTGACCACTTTAAACATCAAATGGACTGGATAATTCAACTATTACAGCTCAAACTGGTAAGCGCTAACGCTAGCATCTGAACAGCTGCTGCAGGCTAACTGCTTTTAGTGTTTTGTTTATAATCCAGAATCAGCGGCTCTGTCAATGCCCACTTCGTACCTTTAGCTTTACTTCTCTTAGGCTACATTGCTTTATTTGTATTGGAATTGTAATTAAACATAGAGGAAACTAAACTTGTAAACACAAAACCTCCACACATTTCAACAAAGCAAATGATTGTAAAATGAGATTATTACTGTTTAAAGCCGTAAATGCCGATTAAGCTAGTTCCGACTGCTAACCGTTAGCTTAAAATGGTGAAAAATAAATGTGGTGTTTGGGCTTCCTATTGAAAAACTTTGCAAGATACATTATAAATATCAGCATAAATAATATTAACTGTACACTTATAATAATAGTTTAAAAGACGTAATTCGGTCTCGCATATACCAAAGGTACAAATGGGCCTGCAGGCTCTTTTGTCATTTTTCATTTGTGCCACTCGTGTTTTTCCTGACACCGTCAACTTAGTTTTTGATGAATTGTGGTCTATATTGGTCGCTACTTAACCTATGCATTGTGGGAAACTTTTAATGTTCTATTAATGTGGCTGTTAGCATACCGATACGTCTTCCTACCAACAAAAAAAGCTTAAAATACATTGTGGTGAACAATTCGAAAGCTCAGAATGTATGAGATAAGTGAGCAAAACATGTGGACTGATGATTAAAATTCAATATTTAAGTTTATGTTTATAAGAAACAAAACCTTTAACATTAGATGAAGAGGCCTGACCACAATGTTTAAATTCTTTATAAAAACCTCGTGACAAGATCACAAAAGCATACTAAGTGTCCCTCTGAAACCTTAGATTCTTCATTGTAACCAAAAATAAGAGAAAAGGCCCAGAGCAGCTCATAAAGATTCACATAAAAGTTTGTATAAAGATGTGTGAAACGCCGGGATTGAGAATGAAAAATCCTTCCACAGTCCTGGTTCTGGAGACCCTGCAGGTGCCCAGGGGAGCACACTAGAGAAGAGTGAAGTGGATAAACAAACATGGCCGCTCGTGTGGAAGAGGCAGAGGAGACTGAAGGCGACGCTCACGGACTAAGTGCACTCTGTACTGGGCTGAACTTTACCACCTCAGCTCTTCAATATTATATGTGTTTGTGTTCTAGAGGCACTTTAGAACAAAAGATTTAAGATAGAAATAAAGTGGGTTTGTAGCAGTTTAAAGATGCTCTGTGTAGCTTTTTTATGGGAATCTGCCTACTTCTCTTCACTTTGTGAATTGCGTTTTTACTGCTATAAACAGACAGTGTGGAGCATGTCATAAATGCAAAATAAGGATATATTACCTTGAACATTTAGAAAACAAAATATATAGGCAAGTCAATTTTTAAATTATTCAGCAAGGCTGAAACACATTTTTAAACTTGGAGCTTGTGTGTTAAAATCATTTAAAGCACTGACAATCTTTACATCTCAGAAACTAGAAGACTTAAATTGTAAAATGATTTAATACATTCTCAATGGACATTGACCCTATTTTGTCCGCCATGGCTTGGAATGCACTTCCTGTTTAGCTTTTAAGGTAGCTAACGTGTTTGTTTTGTCTTGTGGCAATTTTAAATAATATAATGACAGTTAAATACCATCGACTGAATATACAGGCTAATGCAGCTAACAGAAGTGACATCTAGAAAGTAGCGGGACAAATAGGCATAGCATGCCATTTTTGCAAAGGTAACATTTATCAGGCACCTGGAGAACTTGCATCGTCTCCAGATCAGACCTGCACAGAGTCTGACGGCTTGTCTCTAAGATATGAGTTTGATATATAATGTGAAACATTCCAGGTAAACCAATAACATCTCATGGAAAACAGCAGGTAGCTTGTTACATATAGAGCACTTTAAGTAAATGCTCTTGATTATGTATCTACAAAGTCACAAATTTTTTTTTTTTTTCTTTTGCCAACTGCGATTTGCGTCAAGTATGGTTACATCAGATTAGCTGACGCATCAGCGGTTTCATTTCACTTCATGGAAACCGTCTGACATCACATCATTGAGGTTCGTTCGCTTCACAGGAGGAAACTTTTTTGATTTAACCAATCACTGCTTTTTGGTTGTTTTGTCGTCCAGGCAGCGAAAATTGAAGTAAATTTTAGGGCAGCCAGTTTAAGTATAAAAAACTGCCATTTGAATGAACGCAATTCATTGCTATTTTCTGACTATACTATAATTTCCACTACCAGCTAAATATGCAGTCTGCATTAAAACTGCTAACACTGTATTTTACCTCATGTTCTGAAATATATGTGATCCTTTTTATTATTTTAATTTGTCTGTTTACAAGTAAGTTTTTTTTAAGCTTTTTAAGAACTACAGTTGTACTGTCCAAATCCACTGGCTCGAAGTCTGTATGTTTTACAACCTTATAAAGTAATACCAGATAACTTGAACATCGCATAAATCTTCCTAAGCAAACAGATATTAGACATTGATTTATATTTTCTTCACAACCACATCTGAAGGCGCATACCATTCACACAGACAGACAAACAAAAGAAGTCCTGCTCATCTATCAGTCTAACCCTATTCTGTTCTGCCTCGTTCTCCACTGAGACTCTTAGGTAGGTCTTCCTTGTCCTTCCTTCAGGTAGCAGGACACGTAAAGAGGGAACCTGTGCTGTGTGAAAGTAGGACAGGAGGCCGGGGGGGCTGGTTTGTAGACCTGTATTTCCTTCGTTCATGTCTTTGATCCTGACCACGGTGGCTTAGCTTCACATGCACGCTCCTCTCAGCTGGCCCCACTCAGCAGCAGTTCAGCCTGTTAAAACCACAGGCCAGGTAACCTCAGTATAACGCTTTAACACAAGCTTTCTACCAAGGACACAGTCAGACGCAAGCTTGTTTGTCTGGTAACTGGTTGTTTAAACTTCTATTTAGTTTGAATGTGTGGAAAACATGCATCATTATTACCAGTGCTTAGTGGTTAAGTGGTTGTTACAAAGTAGTCCCCATTTTGAGGAAACAAGTCGCTGAAAGAAAAAAAATGTATACTTTGACTGTAAAGGTTATGCACAGACATTGTTTTATTTGAAAATTGCTATTCAACATTTGGAGGGGCAAAACAATAAGAGCAAAATAGAAAAATGCACTTTTTTTGCTTTAGATTTTGTTTTACACAAATTAACTATATGGTAATAGTTTTTCTGTTGTCGTGGCAACAGTGCAGAGTTTCACGAACATGTTTGCTGACAACAATTGGAGTTTTAGAAATTTTTAACTTCAACACTGCAAATAATATCCTCACTCAAATACATCTTTTAAAGGTTTGTAGTAAATGTGAGGGAAGCTGAAGTCGTGTTGTTTATCTGCTGTTCTACCACTGTTTTCTGGGTTTGTAGCTCACATGTAAACACAGAAAATCATGTAGTCTGCAGAGTTGTTGGATTTGTTGTTACACTTTTTCCAATTTTAGCTGTATTTTAAGCTCTTAAAGCAAACAATTATCCTTTCTCTCCAAGAACTCTCATGCATTCTTGCCACTCAGTGTTAACATTTAAAACGCTGTGATGCGATTCTACTTTAATGGCATTCATGTGTTCATGTGACATCCCAACATATGCAAGAACGCAAATAATACTGATTACAGTCGGATGTTTTTTGTTTTTGTTTTGGCAACACAGAAAGTTAATAGAACTAACTCACGAATAGAAATCATCAGATTCTAAATTTGAGATATTTCAAGGTAACGTGCAATGTAGAGAAAAACTGACTGTTGCTCACCATCTGGTCTTATTACATCATAACATTCTAAAACAAGAACACAACCTATGGGAACACGCCAAATTTTGATCCTTGTTTTAAAGCAGAGACCTTCCAGAAAACAACCATTTCTTCAAATTTACATCATATTTAGTGCAGCGCTGATTATAATCTGTAGAGTTGTTTGTTTATGTTTGTGACGCCAGACTGCACTTGAATGCAGCACCAGATTGATGCTCCGGTTTACTGCAGAGCTGGATTTATATGCCATCAACTCAGCTACTGACTCAAGAATAAAAGACAACTTCGGCAAAGATCACATCCACAACAAAAACTTCCATTTTATCAAAGTGGTTGGAGATTCTTGTCAGAGAAGAAGACACAATTAGGGCAAAATATATACAGGTTGCTATAGCGACTATTGGCAAACCCAACCTCAATTATATTGATATCATTTCCAAAAACTGTTGAGCCTTAATAAATACCATGAAAAACAAACATCTGAAAGGTATCAACTGCAAACAAACTATATAAACTCTTGAAATTTACAGTAATTTTCAGGTAACACTTCTAGTCTCCATAGAGACGAAATATACTGAGAAAGGCATCATCTTCTACAACTTTCAGGACAATAGTCAATACTAATACAGATGTTTGGCAGCTAAAATGTACAGTATATTATTTAAATACATTTCTTTGAATGTGTCACAAGAAATCACCAGATTGACAATGCGTGAAACAACATTTTAGATATGTCATGGCAAACTGAAACTTTATTATTAGAAAAAAACTGTTGCCCACTATCTGACCTTATGAGTTTGTCACAATCTACAACATAAACACAATATTTTACACTTTAGAAGAGTGTTAACATTTATTTTAACATTTTTCTGCAAATGCATAGGCTAAATATTTCTCCCTACTTTTTATTGCACTCATTCTCATAGAAAAACACCACTATTATCTGGTGTGAACTTGTTATTGCAAAAGTATGCTTTATCACAGCACAATCTACAGGGTTTTCACCAAAGCACAGAGAGTTTTCCGTGAAGTCAGTACCTGCAGAGACTGTGTTACATCTCAATGGGAGATTTCCTTTGAACCTCTCTGCGCTGAACCCTCCTATAGGCACCGGCACAGTCACTTTTTCCTTTTGGCCACTGCTAACTTCACGTGCCTTCAGGGAACGGGTCAAAACACAAGCTCAGGAAATTTGGGGGAAATCCACTTGTCTTGGTCACACAAAATATAGGTCATGCCACTTATAGGAGAAAAGGTAAACCCAAAAAGTGAGGTTAAAGTGAATCATGGACTAGAATAAAACTACTGTTCACTAGGTACAACAATTTTTCAAAATACTTTGCCAGTAGTTTGCATAAAAATTGCACAAGAATTCTAATTTATACCGATCAGCTTTTACCTTAATCATGAGTTTGCACTTTTATTATTATATATCCTTGCTCTTAATTTCAACTATGCAATCTGAAGTTGCACTGACTTGCCTGTCTCTAGGGAGATGTTATTACATTACCTGGAATCATAATGGAATTTAACTCAACATATCCATTTCCTTATATCCTCAACTTCTCCGAGATAAGGAGATTATGCAACCAAATTACAGTCTTAGAGCAATTCAGCTAACTACAGACAAGAAAAGAAAAGTGCACTCGCAAGAAAAGTTACATACAATGAACAAAAATATAAACACAACACAACTAATTTCTCTCAACTACTGTTCACAAATCAGTCTAAATTTGTTCGTGAGCAAGAAAATCTATCCCAATTCACGGATGCGTCTGACCACAATAAAAGGACACACTGAAATGCCCAATTTCAGCAACATACAATGACACAAATGTTGCAAAACTTAATGGGAGCTGCTTCCCTGCACGAATGCTCATTTCTCTACCATAAGCCATCTTCTAAGGTATTTTAAAGAATTTCAGTTGCCTGACCAGCCAGTCCCTACATACAGTAGTTTGACAGAAAACTTTACAAAGAGGCTCTGGCATTAGACTGAGTTTCAATTTCCTTTGAGCTTCAACCAATCACACGATTTCTAAAGTGATTGTTATTGTAGAGGCTGTTTGCAGATCTGAGCTGAAAATCAACCAATCATCATGTTTTTATTTAACACAATGAAATGCACATCAGTAGCCGTAAAACAGCTTTAATATAAGCTCTAAAGAGCTAACTGATTGTTATCTGCTAAATAAAAGAAATGTATAGCGTAAGGATGTGACAAAAATGTACTACTCAGTATGAAGGCTCTCAAAACCATTTTTGCTCAGGTTTTAAGGATTTAATATGTTACTGATTGTTCAAAAATGAAGCAAGAGCTGAAAAAATACACCCGCTGTTTTAAAAGTTTTCAAACAGGGAGGAAAAATGAGAGATTGGCCATTTGAGATTGGACTGTCCTAACTTTAGACAACAAAGTGATTTGATCTTTCTCTAGTTACAGACCCTTCTGTATCCGAACAGAAAGAAGGAATAGCTGGCTGGTCAGACAAGAATTTCCCAGTGCAACCAACTGCATGTATTGTGATTTCTGGACTATAAGCTGCTACTTTTTCTCTGCAGCTTATACAGCAATGCAGCTAAATTACAGATTCTCATAGACTTACTATGAAAAGGTGCAGCCTAGGTATGTCTTTTTAAAATTCTTGAAACTTTCTTGGTTTCTCCTGAATTGCTGCTTTCCTTTACCACGACAATCACAGTGAAGAGGAAGCGCGTTTCTCCACAGTCTTTCTTTGAACGTGCCATTACGCCTTGGACACATTTGAATGTTTCTGAAGACAGCAGCGGCCCAAAGAGGAGCTCTGCGGTGGCTACTTCCTGTTCCTGTTTCCCCAGTGCGCAGTGGAGATGAGTCAGACCTCAGGGGAGACACTTACGGCTCTCGCTACACACAAACACACCAGATACACTGTAGTGCCCCTATTCAAAAGGTCTGTGCGGCTTTTCAAATGTCACATATACAGGTTTAGTGCTTTAGCTATGGGACTGTGGTTGCTATGATGGCATCTACTGACATTTATGTAACAACTTATAAACATGTCACAATAAAGGCAACCACAATATACCAATAAAATGGCATTTGTAGGAACAGTGCAGCAGGTTATGCAGACATCAGCATCTTTTCAAAACAGAAATTAACTACAATCTTTTAAATTCTGACAAGAAAATACAACATTTCTAGCATACATACACTGCTGCTATTATAACTAATGCTCCAATCAATAGTAATTGCCCTTTTCAGTTCAAATACTAACAAACCCAAATGCTATTATCATGTGGTTATAGCAAAACAACATTAGTTTAACTGAATCCACACAATTCAGCTAAAATGCCAGACAATTTCTGCCAAAAGCAGAATAGTTGTGGTGCTTTCTTGAGTGATATAAATGTTTAGTGGTATAAACCTGCTGACCAAATGCAACAGATCAAGCTTTCTTCAACTAAATACAGTAAATTAATAAACACAATGTATTTTACAAAGTTAAAGTAATACCATATGAATTCAACAGCAGTTTAAATGATGTGCTGTAGCTCAGTAGAAAAAAATTAACGAGTGATATTTTTTCCATTGTATTTACTTAATTTGAATATTGCATGTGGGTATTTTGTGTTTATTTATAGCCAAAAATAGATAAGTGCACATGATAAGCAAGCATTCACAATGTTACTTAAGATTTTTATCGTTTTCACCCAGTTTGGCTGTTTTGATGAGCTTTACAATTGACTTTTGTCCAATTAATGACATGTAAAAGGTAATTCCACAACAATTACCCAGCAATCACATTGTAAATATGGGCGAAAATACTCAAAAATGACTCAGAAGTTATGATTTGACAAATTATATCTTTACATCTTGTAACTTGCTAAACTCTGGAAACTGTCAGCTTTGTGTAAATTGTCTTTGCATTTTGGCACCTTTTTGATGACATAAATGAAGGAATTTTGTTTCTTTTATTTGCTAATTTCTTCATAAATTGTACGTAACTGCTGTAAAACTATGATTAATATTTAACACAAGCACTATCACACCAAACAAAGTCAACATTTGAAAACCTGCCATGTTGGCTTTAAGTTTTGACTTTAAATGTCTCAACAACTGCATTTGAAAAGGTGTCCACAATAAACCCCAGATGTTCACAAAGATCAAAAGCAGTTTTTGGACATTATTTTAACAGGACTGAGACACACCTCTGTCCGCAGTGAGATGTATTGTCTGTGTGATCAGAGCAGCTGTTTGGCCCCAGACCCAAACCAGCTCAGACCAGGTGGAACTGTTAACAGTCCATTGTAAAGGATAACACAGGTGGACACAACATGGACAGAACCAGTAAATAAAGATGACTTCACAGTTGAATTCAAAGCAGTTTGACAATAAAGTATAAGCTGACAGCAGGTGTGGAGCAGGGTTTTACTTTAGGGTCAGTTTACCAAGCACAGCATAACTGTATCAAGCTTTTCTATCACATATTCAAACCTCTATTCAATCCAACAAATACTGTACTGTCCTTGAGCTACTGCTTACACAAAAGTCAAATGAAACTCATTTGAGATTTTTTTTGTAAAAGAGACAACCAGGGTTATACTCTATTCAAACAAAAATCCATTTAACCCCGGCACAGACTGTAAAAACCACGCAAACAAGCACAGGAAGGTACTTTTTGTTTTTCTTCACTAATTTTCCCTCAAACTTTCAGGATTTTTCAATTCTAGAAAAAAAGCTTTTACCTGAAAAATTAAAGCCAATACTTTTCTGTATTAGTTTATAAAAAACACCGAGTTGTGTTTGGTATTTTTCAAGCTTCTGAAACTTATCAAAAAGAGGGATTTTCGGTCGACGTCACTTTCCGCCCTACTGTGCATGCGTTATGCAGAAAGACCCGTTCTCCATCTGTTTGGGGAAACTTCTTTGAATTAAACAACAAACAGGGCGACAGAAAGCTGTTTAATCAGGTATGAACCGGTCTGACAGACTTTGTCTCCTGAAGCTTGAGACAGAATTTTCCCCGCTGTTTTTTTTCACTCACCTGAATGTAGTAACTTTTAAGGGTCGTATGATCAAATTTCATTCACAAATGTTGACTTAGCAGCATAACTTTAATTTTCGCACAGTGATAAACTCTTGTATTAACACAGCTTTTTCAACTTCTTCCATTGTTTGTGTCTACAGGCGGGTGCGTGTCCCCGTGTAGATAAACAAAAAAATCTAAAAAGTCTAAATACAGGGAGGCTGAAACAGCTTGGTGCAGAATTATTACACATATTAACCCTTCAAGCACCAAAGTATGTTGTATGTAAAATGACACATATTATTCTTACATTCCTTCTTTTAAAAAAAACAGCTGGGTGACGATTAGCATTAGTACATCAGGCAAGAGCGATTAGCCGGATGTGCTAATGCTAACTGTATTTTCTTTTGTGACCTTTTTTGTTATTGTGTTGTTTTAGCAATGTATCAAAAATGTGCATATAAATGTTTGAACTGATGCTCAAGTCCATCACAAAACATGAAAAATTAGGCACCAATGGGCAGAAGACATTATATTCTTGCTCGCAACGTTAGATTGAATTCTGTCTCTTTTTCTGTCTGATTTTTGAACAGCAGGTAACAAAGGCAACCACAAAATTACAATCACAAAAACAAAGACCAAGTACAGAAGCCATTTTAGCTCAAAATATCAACATATTATCTTGAAAATCTACGCAAAAATGGTGAAAACTTGACTTGTTATAATCACTGTCATTTCTCTTTATAGCTCATTATATTATTTGTATTATGTTTTTTAAGATACATTTGATTATTTCTCAAACAAAGTCTATAAAACGAGGGCATCTCTGGAGCATGAGGCCTATCTGAAGATGCAACCCCAGCCTCCATTACGTGTCATCTGATACGAGGCCATAACGAAGGACAAAAGGATGTGAGGCGGGAGTGGAGGAGATGACTTCTGATTGGGAGGAGTCCAAGCTGCCTTTAGTTAAATTTATCACAGTCAGCTGAGGAAGACGACACACCAATCAATACTGCTTTTCTCTCCTCCGCTTCCTCTTCGTCTAATGTTTCCCCATCCCCCCCTTTTTTTGTGGCATTTTCAACCCCCCACCAAAACAAATCTGGACACGAGCAGGAATCGACTGCTCAGGGATTATCATGTAGACCATTTAGGGCTGAATTCAACTGCTAAATTGACTTTTTTGTTATTGACTGCTACCAATTAGCACATTTAGTTTGGATAGGCAAATTCAAAATCCGATAAGTTTATTACTTAGGGATGTTTTGACTTCTGCTAAAACAAGGAAGTGTAGAGCATTTTCAATTGTTAGCCATATTAGCTATATCAGGAGTGTTTTCTTTGAGATCCTAAAAAGAATACATATTAGAGAGCTGCTTGATTAATCACAATCAAATTGAAATGGATACATCAAATTGCAAAAACTGAAATTTTTGAATAAGCTTAATTTTATTCTCACAAACAAAATCTCTTTTATTAGTTTGATGATTCAGGTTTCAGTCTCTTTGTTAATTTATTTGGACATGTTTACAACAGTCACATTTAAAGTGTACACTGTCTTTTTCTGTAGTATCAGTCTGGCAAAAAAAATAAAAAAAATGCTAACAGTGGTGGAGCTGGTGGAGCAGCTAAAGTAGAGTTACTTTACTCCGGGTTTCTGGAATTGAGAGGTAAAATATAAGACTTTTTAAGACCACAAAATATACAAATTATGGCCTTTTCACCAGTCATGATCAATAATGTTTCACAATCCTGCTTCTTTTCCAGAGGCCTTCTGAAGATAGCATTATAGACGTATTTTGCTACAATTATACTAAAAAAATCAAATGAATTTAAAAAAGGCAACAAATGTATACAGCAACCAAGCATTCCATGTTCTTCCAACTAATTAACAGTAGAAGTAACACACTTGTATTAATTGTATTGAGAATTATTTGACAAAGCAGCAGCAGATCAGAAAATTTGACAGAAATTGCTTTATTAAAAGGTTTAAGACCTGTGGTAACATTTTTAAGAGCTACAACAGCATTTGAATTTACACTCTGGCACTGCAGAAACCCTGATTACTCAAGTAAAACTTGGCCTAATTCCCTTTTTTTTAGCAATTCTTCTGAACATATTTGAAATGTGAACGGAATCAGATATTAGTGTATCAAGAGAAAAACCTAATTTTGTGCACTTTTTTTTTTTCCGCAGAGATAATGTACATATTTTTATTGGCATGTTTTAAGAGGAAACTTCTTTCCTTGGCAACCTTGAAATTCTTCTCAGTACAAAATTAATCAAATAAATAATCCTAATGTATGTCAAAGGTCAAATTAGAAAAGTCAAGTCAAACCCATGGGCCTCAATTTGCGAACCCCTGAGCTAGAATGGAAATTGCAAATTGGGCATTTGTTATAATCAATAAGTCAGCAATTAGCCTCATTCAAGCATAAACAAAGGGAGGTAACTTGGAGACTTAGTTAATCCAATTCTGTACTAGAATGCAAAAATGCTTTCAAGTGTTACTGTCAAAAAGACAAAGTGCAAAATTAAGTCTAGACATATTCTTGACTACTCATTTTAAGCATTTGTGTTTATAATCTGAAAAGTACTATCTTGCTGTCATCTGCGCAATTTCAATTCCTAAAGCCCAAAAACCAAAGGAACAGACGCCTTGCAGAGCTAATGTTGCCATTTGAATAACACTGAACTTGGATAAATGAGTTCTAATTGTCAGAGTGGAAAGAAAACAGCAAAGTCTAGACACACCACTTACACAATGTAGCAAAATAATGACCTGCATTGTGAGCTTACTAATTTATTGAATTGCAAATTGAGCATTTTCAATAACCAATGCTGCTAATTGCAACATATTTTAGCAAAAAACAAGGTGTGAATGTCTAGTTTTTATAGTGCACTCAGACTGTAAATATGCAGTGATTTCATTGGAGGCGTATGCAGCTGCAGAGACAAAAGCCTCTTCTTCATCTCCATACAGTAAATGCAGGTGTCTCGGCACAGAGTCGCCTAAAGCTCTCGTCTTTTGCAAAAGGTATTGGGTTTCACTGCGGCAATGTTTCCTTCTGTCAGTCTGCTGGTGCGAGGTGAAGAAGGGATGTCCCGTCTTTGTGGGGGTTTTAGAGGGGAATTTACCACTCGGCGCAGCAGTGGAAACATGTATTTTCAACTGAAGATGGCAGAGTATTTGTGAATGTGTGCAGTTCAAGCTCAGCCATCTCATTAAGTAGGCCCGGGCGATCCGGAACAAAATATATTCACAATGCTTTTCTTCATATTGATTGATCTTGGTTTTCGATTTAATTTTGTTACACCTCTTCAAATGCAAAAAATAAATAAAATAATAAATTTCTATTATGTTCCATTAAAAAAAAAATTCTTAAACTATAGGCATTTTCGCACTGTAGGAACTTTTTGTTGCTCATGTAACCTTATAAGCCCCTGGCCCCTTTTCTGGCGTGTTTTCACATAAGAAGGACCAGGAACCACGGAGGCCAATGTGGGGACTAACTCAGCTCCTGCTGGGGCAAGACCATAAACTTTTCAATGATGTAGCAATCTAAATTCTGACGTCGTTGATGCATGTTGTATGCACGCGACGCACATCAACAACATCAGGCACATTGGATCCTCAACCATATATTAGCACACTGTCCAGTGGCTGACGTCACCGAATGTCCCCTGGATCCTCTTTTGAGAAGTGCAAATGCACAGGTACTTGTTAGAAATGGCCCAGTGAAAGAAGGGGTGTAGAAGTGTTCCTGATGCCTGAACTTTCATATGTGAAAATGCCTATTATATCAATAGTCTGCCTCAAACATTGACTTCTGCTCCAAACCACATGTTTTTGCTGAAATGATTGATTGTCAAACTCTCGATTAAAAGTCATCCACCAAATATTTGACAATTCAACATGACTAAATCTTGATCTCTCCAATTTTCAATTAATTGCCAAGCCCAACTTCAAAATCCAAAAATAATGCAGATATTCAGACCATGCAATATTGCCTGTAATGGTTTCAATATCCACATCTTTAAACAGAAAGGCTTTTACACAAACGCATGGTTGTTGATTACAATACATGTTCACCACATTTTGTAAAACCTCTTGTTTCTAAAGTTTGCCAATTACTGTTGGCTTTGTGCTGGTTTTCTGTTCACAGCCTATTACGATTTTGAGGTATTACACAAAAGAATATTGTTAGATTTCAGACATGCCAATTACAAAGTTGCTTTCAGAGCTATATATTGCAAACACTGACAATCAACACAAAAAGTTCTACGCATATGTTTTCTAATCAGGCATTGGCGCTACTCAAGTGGCCAAGTGGTTTTCAGTCGTTCTATATTGTCATACAAAACAACAAACTTGAACTTCCTGTAGAAGCAGTAAGACGAGACCTACGTTTCCTACACTTTTTGACCCAGAGAAGCAATCACACTCGCCGTTTTTCCATATTGTTATTGTTTGCAATGATCGGACGCTAATGCAAACTTCCATATTAAAATTAATTAGTGCTAACGTGCATAATAGTACCTGGCTAATGAAATGCTGCACTTTGTTTAGAAAGACTAGACGGGTCTTTGGGGTAGACCTTAATAAACATGCCCACATAAATCCGCAGCCAATTCTCAGCCAGAAAAAACATGTTCAAATACCAAATGTATGCTTTGATATATAAAAGGATACATTTTAATAAAGACTGAGCCATTTCGAATAGTCCATTTTGATCCCCTCAGCCCATTCGATGTCATAATAATTTAAACACATTAAATATCACAACCTCTCGACTCCGCCTTGTGTTGTTGGGTCACTCGGCTCAAACAGCTGACTGAACACAGCTCATTTCCTCAGAGATAAGCAGGCTGCATGTGTCACTCTGAGGTCACTGTGTCACTAACATTTTCCTATTACTCTGTTCAGATCATGTGATACGATCTGTCAGCATTTAGTTTAGCCGACTATTTATGAAGTCGGATGAGCCAACATATCAGAAATAATCCGAAATAAGAAGTGAGACAATTAGTCATCTCTTGTCATCATTGTCACCGATCAGACCACTGGCTTTAAAGTGTTGTCTTGTGTTTGTAATGAAAATGTCAAACTTGATTTCAACACAAAGGATAACAAACAATGACATTTTAAAGAATTGTATAAAGGACTGGGCAATATCCTGATAAATAAATATTGAATTGTGAGCTCATATCTGTGATCGGGATTTCCAACCTCTCAAACTTTGGGCTTATTTTAAAAAGTCTGGATTTTTGAACGATGTAGTGTTTTCAGCTGCACTTTCAAGTCATAAATGAGGTGATTTTTTGCAAATTTTCAGGTTTGATTTAAAAAAAATATATCCGTTAATGACTTCAACATGGATTTTTTTCCACATTTTTTTAATGAATAAAATTATTAAGCTTGCAAATTGCATGCCACACACAATGTTTTAATTCATTGATTATTTAATAACTTTTTGCTGAAAGGATGACTTATTTGGGGATTTTTTCAAAAGCTTAGTCGCTTGTTTCTCTCTGAAAATCTGGCAACACAGGTCACTCTTTGACAGCTGGATATAGTCAATGACAATGAAGAAAGAACTTTCTGAAAACGCACATAATATAAAAATAGATGTTTACATAAATCATGATCAAGTCGAAATTGTAATCTGGCTCCAAGAAAATTGCAATATAAATTTTTGGCCTAATAATCACCCAGCCCTAATTGTATATATTCCACACAAAACAATTGGTGCAGGTCTTTAATGCAACAAAAACTGTACAAAAAATTATTATAACTTCATGAGAATGCTTTATACGTTTGGTTTTATTTCCTTTTTTATGTTTCCATAAAATGTTGTTATGCTACTTCTTACGGTATGCGCTGATGCTTTAATAGTAATAACATTTATACAACTTGGGAGGTATCTAAGCTGTCTTAATAATGATGCAATGATTAAAGCACTTACATTTTAACTGCTGCAGAATAAAATCTTTTCTCCTCTGATCCTTTTTGAATAATTTTTGATAAACCCTGGGCTCTGGTGATTACAAAGATGATGATTTCTTGGAGATGGAGAAACCCAGAGGCAAATTAAATCAAGAGTCAATGGTGCGTTCCAGGGAATTGGTCACTGGAATATTTCCCACATTTAAACTGGAACGCCGCTCAAACTGGTATATACAGTACTTTTGAACCGGGAGCTCACTGAGGTTCTACGTCTTTCTCACTTTTGCACTTAACATACAGTATGAGATCAACTGTGATTTACTGCAACAACAACAATAAAAGTGGATCAACGCAGTTAAAAGAGTGAAAAATTATCGAAGTGTTTGCGACAGGCTAAATCTGACAATAATCTGTAAATGGACTTTCAAAAATTTTTTAAAGGTCGAATGAAGTAAAGACAAATTCAGAAACTCTTTTAAATATTGCTTGTGTCCACTACTAAATGTGCAAATGAGTTACTTAGAAACACATCAGGTTTGTTTGATTGGTTAACAGGCCAATGGATAATAAGAAATCTTGTTTTCTTTAATTTTTACCAATGTTTTACTGTTTAACCATGTCCACAGTTCATTTATTTTTTAGGTTATATAGATTGTCTCTACCAAACAATGTTGTTAGAAATTAGGGATGGGACGAGACCTCGTGCCGCGAGATCTCGCGAGATCAAACTGTCACGATACTGTGCGCACACGTACTGACTGTCTCGTGAGATTTTTCCATGGTCATGAAATTAAGTTTTGTAACTTTGAGCTGCTGTAGTAAATATTCTCCTCCACACACAGACTTGTAGCTGACTTATTCTGACAGAAAACTGTCTAAACTCTGTCTCAGTTTTTATTTCGTAAAGATAGGACCAATATTGACAGAGATAATTTGTTCTAAACTAAATTGTAAAATATATATAATCGTCAAATATACGCGCGGACATCGCGGGAACAGCGCGGTGTTTTTCACACTTAAACATTGTTTAAAATAGATCCACAAAGAGATATTTTGGCCTATATCATCAATAACTGTAAAAAAGTAGGAAAGTCTCCTCATCTGCGTGTCTCCTCATCTATGTCAGCAGCATGAAGGATCAGCGGCAGCGCTGTAAAGAAGGAAAGGGGAAGGGGGCGGAGTCTGAGCTACACACGGGGAGCGGATCAATTTCAGTCAAAACTCATAGCGTTGAAATAATAAAAATCCAAGGTGATACACATAATGAAAGGTAAAGCTAAACTAAAAGAATATAAACTAACAATAATAAATAATACAAATCAAATTTTGTAATTTGCCTTGTTTAAATTCTAAATTGAAACAATTCTGTCTCGTCCTATCCCTATTAGAAATCAATACAACTGTCTTTGACCAAAACGGAAGAACATTTTGTGAAATGTCCGCCATAGCTACAACCTTTAAGTTTTCTATCATTACTTTCTTAGAACTCCTGCAGTTCTGTCTGAGATGCTATTATTTCCCCTCAGAAGCCCAACAAACAACAAAATCTAGCACAAATGCCGTCATTTTTCAATGAGCTGTGGTCGTAACGAGTGAGAAATATGATAGGATTTTCTAAAAAAATACTACATGAGGCTCATCAACAAATGAGTACATTTTGTTGAAATCACTAACCAATGTGCATTGTTTAATAATGGAAGAAGAAACTACAGATACCAGCAGGTATTTTTATGACATCGCATCCTATCAACAAAGCGGGAGTCAAGCTTTTTAGGTGGTTTAAAAAACAAAAACAAAAACAAATATAACCTAGGGCTGCTCAATTATGATGAAAATAATAATCACGCTTATTTAAATAATAATTGAAATCACTAAACATTAACAAGCGCAAAAAATTAGCGCTTCTTAAATGCAGAAAGTGAAGACATCAAAAGAAATGGTTGAGATATCGTATAAAAATGGACGGTTGTAAATGTATTCTACAATTGTAAAGAAACAGTCTGCTGGGACCTACTTTTACAACTCAAGGAAATATCAGAACGCTTCCAAACTCACTCATGAGTCACAGTTAATAATCCCGAATACACAATTTTTACAATTACAGCAGTAATAATTTAAATTGACATTCAATAATTACACAGCCCTAATAGAACCCATCTTACTTGTACTTTAATTCAACTGGACTGCTCTTGTAACATTCAAGTGGGAAATAACCAACCTCCCACTTTGGAGCAAAGCCTTCATTTAGTTTTCATCTTAAAATTTGAAAACTGAAATACCAAAAGACTCAATAATCTTCAATAATAACACTGATCACAGAATGGTCTCCTCTCGTAGTAATCCAAACTATAAATAAAAGGCGGCTTAATGACGAGATCATTACTATTATTGTATTTTCAGTCAGTGGTCCAAACCCTGATCTACTCACAGTTTCAAAGTTGCAGGTAACACTAGATGTAACAGTTAAGTATCTTTCCCTGTGTGTGAATGCTTACCCTGGGCAGTCAGTTCTCTGTTCCCTCCAGGACCGGCACAGATGTGTAAAGCAGATGTTAGCGCAAAGGGGAAACCTCCTACACTTGTTTTGATGCTTTGAATGTTGTGTCAGTGTGAACACAGACTCTTTTACCCATCGTTGTCATGTTCAGATTCACGACTTGATTTTATCACAGAGTGTTGTACTTTTACAGTCTGGATTTTAAGTGAGAGAGAGATAAAAGAGATCCCGTGTGAATGACGCAACGGTCTCTGAAATATAGATTCAAATTTAGAGTAATCCCCAAAATATGAAAAGTGTAAAACACAGGAACTTTTATATGTTATATCTTTTTATCAGACATACAGTGCAACATATACCTTCATTCTGTTTAAAAGGTACCATAATTTCGTTTCAGTTTGAGATCTCCCTCCAAAGTCTGTACACACTGTATTTATAACTAAAACCAAAAACTAAAAAAGGCCAATGATTTTGGTCAACTTATGGTCACTTGTTTTTGATGCTGTTCATTATAAATCTTTATCATTTGGGCGATTTGGACAAAAATTATTTTCTGTATCCTAATAACGGCATTTAGACATTGTGATGTCCCGAAAAATATAAAATGTCTATTAAATAAGTCACAAAAGTACATATTACATAGATCTCCTTTTTTTTAATATACGTATGTTTTGTATTGTAAACAATTTACTTACATTTTTGCATTTCTGTAAAACAATTTACAGTACTGTATACATTGCCCACACATACTTTTAAGAAATTGGAGACTAATGTTCATTTTGGTCGACTAAGGGCCCAGACACACAGCAAGCGACAAAAATGACGTGCGTGAACAAGCGAAACTACAGCCGTGCGTCCACGCGTGGGTGGCCACACCGCCAATCGCAGCAGATGCCCCGTGCGCGCCTGTGGTGCGTCAACGCGAGCCACTCACCCTGTGTTTCTCAATGGGAAAGCTGCTCAAGTTTGTCTGTCTGTGTTTCTGTTCATGTATCCCGTCTATAGTGAAAATAACCTCATGAATAGGCTTCTATTTCCCCTCTGGACCGGCTGATCACCGCAAACGCGAGGTTTTCAATAGTAAATATGAAAACTCAAGCAGGCAGTCCTATTGAAGCAGGGCTCCGTCACACAGCCCAGGTCTGTCCCAGGACGTGTGGTGCTGATGGCAAGTACACACATACAACAGTAGAAGCCTGATTTCTCTGTATTCTCTGTATTCTACGCTTCTACGCAGCTACGCCAGCGTCAAGCGACAAAAAAAATAGGTTGGATTCTTTCGCTCCCGATTCTCACGCGCCCAACGCTCGCACGACGTCACGCTCGCTACGCGCGTCAAGCGCCGGGTGTGTGGCCGGTCTCATTAACTTTGCATGTTTTCTAAACGATACGCGTGCATCGTTGGGCTATTTTTAACGCGCGTAGGGCTTGCGTAGCGCGAAATACGCTTGCAGTGTGTCCCTGGGGTAAGACTGCATCGACCGATTAATCAACAAAAGGATTACAGCCTTACTAAAAAAATTAGCTAAAATGAGCATGAATAGACTTGTCTCTAAGCAAAACAAATATTCAATCTGCAGATGACTTTACATACCACCAAAAGCAGCTCGAGCACCACAGTTTGAGAAACAATGTGTTAGACGGTACCACTTTATATTAATTGCACCTTAACTGGCCTTAGCAAACCATGAATAAAACATAATTAAAGCCTTAATTATTCATGAACTAATGGTGAATTAATGAATGAAACAGTTTATTAATGCTTAGTAACTACTTAACTAAGGAGCTAAGGTTAGGATTTAGGGGCAGGATTCGGAGTAATTAAGTAGTTACTAAGCTTTTTCATCTATTAATTAATCATTTGTTCATACTGAATTCAGTCTTTATTAAGGTGTTATTAATGATTTATTAAGCCCAATTATTCTGTAGTTCTAAAGTGTTACCTGTTAGACAATAACTGTTCCCACAGTTCCTCAGAGGCTTCCTTCATGGTGTTCATCAGTCCACCACAACATGACTGATATGACATTTCCACTCTCTCTGTGGCAGCTCAGACAAGAGATAGAAAAGGTCACAGGTTTTTCTGAACAGTGTTTCTCAAATCTTACAATTGTCAGTGGAAAACACTAGCTTTGAGCTTTGGACCTTTTAGGTGTTTCATCTAAATTAAAGAAAATGTGTTTGTTTAATGTCTACGACGTAATATTATTCACTATCTCAAAGGGTAGTAACCAAGTCATAATGGAACTTACTTTCAATTAGTGAAGATTCACTGGAATGACTTGGATCCCAAATTAATAATCATCCAAGCGAAATTCTATTCAAGATATGTGTGAAGGCCATTGCTGTCCATCTATTCATGTTACATAACCTTCACTTTCATCATTAAGTCTGATTTAATAAAACTGGTCACATTCCTGAGGAATAATAATGATTTAGTATGGTATGGTATTTTAATTATACAGGGACAATTGACATAAAAGATGCTTGTGCCAGGTATAGCAAAAAACGCGATTGTCCACCTGTAGTCCCCTGTTGGAAGGTTAATGTTGCAATTTTAGAATTCATTCAACTCATTCAAATTTCATTTTCATTGTTTACATTAATAAATAATTACAATTTTCCTTTCATCTGCTACTGTATGGTCAAAGTACTGTATTATGCCACAATCAGCGCTGCTTTTGACATGGTCAATCACATTAAAGGAATGGGGAATTTAATTTAATTTATTTTGTGATAACTATTATTTTTAGTTATAAATTGGTCAACTTTGTGTTTTCCGCCACAATGTATATGATAAATGCAGGATTTTGTGAAAAAACAAGATTCACCAAGTACCGTCTGAACTGAATAATAAAAATATTTAGTTCAATGCAGGCGCTGAATGCAACTCTCTGATTGGCTGTGCTTGAGTGGTCCTTCAGTTTCACTTTGTTGTTTGTAAAAAAAAAAAAGGACATGTCAAAAAGATTTAGGAGAGGAATTTGTCACATTTAAAACCCAAATGGTTGTTTGCAGTGTGAAAATCAACTACCCCACCTTTAATGATACTGTTCTAATTGGCTAAAGTTATAAAACATGTACTTGTTATAGAGTTATTGTGTGTTGAGCTACATTGCCTTGACCTGTGGGGTGCCCCAGAGATCGATCTTGGCCCTCTTCTGTTCCATGTCACGCTGTCGTTAGGTCAGTTAATACGTAATTATATTGTTTCTTATCACAACCACATTCAAACTTGCCTTGTCCATTTAGAAAATTCCAAAGCAAATCTCAGTAATCTTTGCGTCATGGGTAATTTGTCCCAGAAACCTTAGCATGGACTTGATACACTTAAAACAACCGTTATGGCTTCTAACAGCATGGAAACACACAGTCCCACAGAGATAGCTCACAGAAGCACTTGTTTCCACACAAAAGCTATCAAAACTACCAGCTAACATGCACTTGATGTTTTATTCAGCAGCTGTCCTCCTTCTATTTTTACACAAAGGGGCAAAAGCTGCGCAGTGAAATGCAGGTGAGTGGCAGTTTGGCCCTGCTCAGTCCATTAGCCCAGAGCAGAGGCAGCCAGGCGGGGAATACAGAGAAGAGCCCCCTGTCTAATTTCCCACACGTTAAATTCACCGCGCGCTTCACTCAAGAGAGCCATCAAAGTGTTCTGCCCCACAAACCCACAACTCGACGGGGGAATCCAGACGAAATCTACCCCGACATTCAGTCTGCGAGCTTAATTCTGCAACTTTAAAAAGGGATAACAAGATCGGAAAAGAAGATAAAGTGGACTGACAGCGGCAATAAGACAGCTGTGGTTGAAATGTGTTCTGATGGTTTTGACAAGTGTTGAAAATCAAATGTGTCGTCTTCACTTCTAACACTGCACAGACTAATCATTTTGACATTTACTAATAATGCCCAGTCGTCTGCAATTTGAATTATTAAATCTATTGGTGAAAAACATGACAAGTGCCAATTTCAAAACAATTATGGCTTATATCCAGAGACAAAGGACTATGAGGAGCAGGACTAGGAAGCAGTAATCAAAAGATTTTGTCTAAATGCTCAGACTCATTGTTTTATTTTTCTACATATTTTGGAGTGCATGAACAACCTGAAAAGATTTTTTTGTTTGTTTGTTTGTTTTATGTCAAGCGGGGTGGATCATCATAAACTAGTTCCTTTTCCAAATTTGTAAGCACTATCAGAAATCATTAAAAATCATTCTGGAGCCACATGAAATTATCTAGAGGGCCGCAATTGGCCCCCGGACCTCCACTTTGAGACCTAAAATAAAAGTTGGACACACATTTAAACAATTTTTTAAATGTTATAATGAGCATTCTTTAAACTTTGCTAAATGCTTTCTGTAATTTATTTCTTGTGAGTAGCATGTTAAGATTTAATTAGTTAGGTAACCCATTAAAAAAAACAGCAGGGTATAAAAAATTAGCACCCTCCTTTTCCCCGACATTCTTTTTTCTCTTTTCATACAAGATCTGAAACAAATATCACAGACTATTAATGGAGCTTAATGAGTGAGTCTCTTGGACCCAATTAGTCATTTTGAATACCCAGGAATGGCAATAACAGAGAGACTGTGTAAAACTGCACATCTAGTAGAAGCACATTGGGTAAAAAAAAATCTAATTAAATGAATGTAATAGCTGAGATAAGGTGTCCTACGGTTGACTCCTACAGTATGTGCTAGTACCATTGTACAGTATATAAGCTCATATAGGCTCTACTACAGCAAGATGAGAATAAAAAGAAGAATATGAGGAATACAGTTGGGTAATTTCTAAGTTACAAGTCAACAAGACACTCAGAACCAGAAAACAATGACCGAGCCTTTGCAAAAAAAAAAAGCAATCAACACAATGTTTTTAAAATAATCATCATAACGTTGGCAGAATTTAATATTGTTATTAACATTAAAAATGACTTTTTAGACATATTTGTGGATCAAACCTGAATAATTACCACAAAACCTCTTTTGTGATGCTCTTCCAAAAAGACTCCAAAGTCGATATAAAGGACCAGACTTGGCAACTCTGAGACTGCCCAATAAAAGTGTGGTAGGTGGTAAAAATTGTATTTGGACAGACAGATGCAATAGAGAATCACAAAATGGCAGTTTCATCAAAAAAGCAGATTGTAGATGAGCTCACGATTAGATTTTTATCACAATATTGCCCAACCTTACACCGTAAAACTGTAATAATAATAAAAAAAATCTAGTAAAATGTTTTGGGCTTCAGTATCTTAAAGGCAAGAACATTACTGACAAAACAACATGAATAAGTTAGAGAAAATTCAGAGAGGAGGAAAAATTATGGGGTTTTCTGAAGATAGAAAAAGTGGGAAACAACCGCCTTAAATACCTGTTACAACCAAGATAATGCAGAAAGAAGAAATCATGAGGGAACATGAGCCATCTTATCTGAGGTGTTTCATTTAAACAGTGAGGAAATGGAAAGTCTTCTCCTCTTCTGTCAGATTTAATGTGAAAAACACAAAACCAGTGCAGATGAGCTTAGATCATTGGATTATGTTCATGTAAGCTCGGGGCTGCTGTAAGGAATTGTGTTCACAGAAGGCAATAGAAGACAAAATATTCTATAAAGCTGAGCAGTTTTTGTTTTAATAATTAAAAACTAACAAAGGGTTATTGGTTATAAAGCTTACAGAGACATAACAATATAAAGAACAGCTTTATAATAAAGCTTTATTGGAACGAGATTAAATTGCAATAATTATAAACTTCATTGAATTAACACAACTCGATTCCGCAACTATAAAGTAAAGTACAAAGCGATGATAGCATGGTGACAGCGACCTTATAGTTTTAGAAAAGCTTGGTCAAAGTGCTGCTACGTTTGAATGGAAGGTTTTATTTGTGTAAAGAGAAATTAAAAATGGTTATGTGGATGTCGTTCTGATCACTGACCTCTGCAACATGGACAATCACAATGTTTATAATGTTATGCCGGACAATATCAAGATAAAAATCGAATCGTGCAGCTCATCTCTGTAACGAACAAAAAGAACTAATTAACAATCAAAATTAAAGATCGACCAATATGGGTTTTTCTTTGGTCAATGCCGATACCAATGTTTCAAAATTTCATCAGCCGATGCCAATATCAGTGGTCAATTGATTTCAAGGTTGATTTCTGAGGACAGTTTTCTTATTTTAGTTTTAAAAGCGAAGTATAACCCAAAAGACCTTCAACCTAAACCATTATTCACCACGGTACATGTGCGTCTCTTTTACAGTGTAATGAAGCGCGATTGTATTTTGGCCCAAGAAACAATCATTTTATCGCATCATGAAAGATACTCATATTGTTCATACCAAACAAACTTATTAAAGCTTGTGCTGCAGTCAAAGTCACAGAACAAGAATGCAACTTAAAGACATTATGATGAAAATCAAAATGCGACTTTGGAATAGAGAGAGATAAAAGAAATCTTATTGTTTCTCTTCGAACCAACTTAAAGGGACTGTACTCGATTTTTTTGCAACAAGATAACTTAAAAGCAATTTCCCCCTAGCACTGATGCCTTGTTAATGTATCTATTCAGGTGGAAATTAGTCCCCAAAGTCCTGTCTATGTCTAATAAAATTACAATCAAATACATTTAATCAAAATAATACAATAATGCTGTATACTTTCAATTGGACAATACAAGTTTATATGTATAGCAGAATTTGTATATAAAGTAATTCAAAATACTTTCTAAAACAGAAAAGTGAGGGTGTAATGGGAGAATGCTGTTACTTTGACAAATATTTCACATTTGACTGATAAATAAATCTCATGTAATTAATTTGAAGACAAGTTGTAGCACATTTATGTTGGACTGACAGAATACTGTACTAGCCAACTATCATCATTTACATATACCAAACATATCGAGATATCTATCTCTTATTGGTCAGCCTTTGTCCTGCTCAAAGTGAGTGACAGCTGGGTTCAACCAATCACAGTGAAAGAACTTTCTGAAGAAGCCCAACCCAAAGACAAAAGAAAAATTGACAGTCTCTAGAATCATAAAAAAAACAAAATTGGGATCTGGCATCAAGAAAATTGTGGAATTCATTTATTCATTTATTATATATTCAATTGTCAACCACCACTAATGCTACCGACATTAATTGTTAGCAGTCTGTCATTTTCAGAATAAAGTCTGTGAAACAATTTCTAATGTTGCTTATTCTGTCTGATAAATATCTGAAATAACAGATATTGTGAAGTATATTATATTTTACATAAATCCCTAGATGAAACTAAACTAAAAAAGGTCAAAATGAACTCTCTACATATATACTGTATATATATATATAAAAAAACATTGACTCTATAGCACATCCTTTACTATTACATGTATCTGTATTAGTACTTATGGAGTAGATTTATCATTATGAAGTAGTGGAAGATGACACCTGCTCCATTCATAAATCCTCAGTTCCTCCTCATATCTCAGAGATGGCCTGACCTTGTCATCTTGTGGCCGTCTCATATCATGTTTCCTGGTCCGCTATCCGTCTTACTACTGTCCCATCAGCCATCTCTGCAGGGCCTGCTGGGGTTTCTAATTAAACCTTGGAGGTGCTTCACAGGGGCAGCAGACACGCCACAGCGACTGAGAAGCCCTATCAAAGAAATGGACCGCGGGCCAGACTTCAAACCCAGCGTAAAGTCACTGTAACAGGGCGTTTTAGTTTAATGAGAGGAAGCTATTAAAGTGCTGGCTCACGCTGCTTACTTCAGCACTGACAGTGAGATGAAGGCCAGTGAGGGGACTCCACACTGGGACTAATGGGCAAGACAAGCTACAGTCAAGCAAAGTAGGACTGACTGAAAAGCAAAGAAATATAGATTCAATTTTTGTAAGAGATAGAGAGTATCGTAAATGTATACTCAAGGAAAAGTACTTATGTTCAATTAATGCCACAACTTATCTTATGTAAAAGTAAAATGTGTATAATAATACAAACAACAGACTACAACTTATTCTCTGAGCCAAAGGCAATGCCAGTGCTTAAAATACAGGGCATCAAACCTAATCTTGTTTTGTATTGCAGCTGATGACTGAGTGCTCAGTAAAGCTCTGTCCTCACCTAGTACCTATCTCAGCCCACTCGTCATTATTTAATTGTAATTATCTTAAAACTTCACTTTCATTTTAAAGCATACAGTATGTGATTCAAAATAATCACATAACCAATTTACAACAATAAAAACAACACATTTAAAATCTGCTGCTTGTTATTTTAAAATCTTACACCTAAGAAGCGGGGCTTATCAGTTCTACAGTTTTGAACAGGAAGTAAGTGAATCTCTTTAAATTCAAGCTGTTTTACATCAGTTTTGTGTTTCACAAAAACAAAACATAAATTACTGATCTACATATATTGTTGTATTTTTCCAAATACTTGGTTAAAATGCAATAGGACCCCTTTAATCTGATAATCAGGAACAGACCCTTTAACTGGAAATATGCTGATCTACCTTGTTGTCTCCACCACAACAACAGCAGCAGCAGCAGCACACCACTTAGAAGGTATTTCCAAACACATCAAACTCATTTTTTCACACTTCTCTCATTGACTGGTCACTAAATATTTTATCTTCAACTTCAACAAACACTTCATGATACACTTGTTTGTCTCTCCATTAACAGTAGCATTTGCTGACAGGATAGCATGGAACAGTTCATCTTTATGTGCAAATTTGGAGTCCTTCTTCCACCTCAACACTGCCAAAACAGTTTAATAAAAACAATGATTCTTACCTTTCCAAAGTCCCTGACATCAAACAAGTCAAACGCCTCAAACAGCTCACTCTTCTTCATCCCAAAAGTGTCACTGCAGGCAGCCAGGAAAGTCCGGATGTTCTTCAGGCACAGGAACTGCGGACCACAGGGAGACACTGTTAGAATGGCAATTTAGATCTACACTTTTAACATATGTGTAGAGTTAACGTGGAAAAATATATACACTGTTTTTAATGCATCTTTGGAGAAACTTAAGACACTTTAACTAAATAAAAAATAGAGTGAAAATGAAGTGGAAAAAATGGCCTCTGCATTTGACCAGCACTAAATGTCACTGTCACTCCCCACCAAAAGTCTTGTGTGGTCCAGATATCAAACCCAAAGCTCTGCCACTGTCTCCATGGTGATAGGAGAATAGTTTTCAATTAGAGAATCAATGGACTATTTCTATGTTAAGATGCCACTTTACAAAAATAACAAAAACGGTGGCGACAACACGACAGCAAAGCACCTGGGGTGTTTTTTTATTCAAACAGTGTTGAATGTTACAGTTCTGGCTGTTCTTTCCATGTTTATCTCCAGTCCCGCTCCATTTCCGGTCCATCTTTTGCTCCCTGCCCGGGCTTCCAACTCTACCACAGCTGCATCTTGTTCCACAATCATCCCAGGTTTGTCTATAAACTCCTGTTTATTATATTCAGTAATAGATGTGTCTATATAACTTCCACAATGTAGTTGATTAAAACTATAGGTGTTTAATTATAGATGTCCAGTTTCTCAGATAAAAACAAATAAGTAAATAATTAAGGCTGGACTGCAAATGGGATATTGGATCATGTGGTGAAAATGTTGTGGAGATATACAAAAATATTATTTTCCAAATAACTTTCCAAATGGGTTAGAAAGTCATCATTTTGCACTACATGCTAAACTTTGATTCAGGATAGCCTATTATCATTGTAAATATACACTTTAGAAGCTTTTGTAACATCTAATTGTAACCTGTGTAAACATTGTGATTGCTGTGTAATGGTCAATGTTCCAAAAACAATTATAACTGCTGCCTGGTGTTTGGTGTGGGAATTAAACATTTTACCGCATATTATTTCACTGGTTATTTATTCTGTCCATAATAAACTGCAGTTGTTCATGATCATAGTCATACCACTATACTGCTCTACAAAGGGAAAAATGCAGTAACTGTGTATTTTGTCGAAATTGAGTTATGACTCATATCAGCTGTTTTACTTACTGTGAAAGTTTTATGACTTGACTACACTGTTTGAAAAATTTTAATGTTAAAATTACTGCACTTTACCTTTGTTTTACTGGAGAATAAGGCTCAACTCACAGATTTTGCTAAATGTTTTTATGTCACATTTAAATATGAAAAGTAATATAGACTTGACACTTTCACAATTGATTATTTAACACAATGTAATACTACATTTTGAGCTTAAAAGTTATTTTAATGTTTTGTTTTGTTTTTTTATGCTAAGTATTTACTTATCCTTAGGTGTAATATAAACACACAAACCTTATTTTAGTAGCTCTGAACAACACTGAAGGGACAGCGTCTTAACTTTAATGCTATTTTCCTCAGTTTAACTGACAGCGTAGATACTGCGTTTTTTCCTTTGGGCAGTATAATATTGTATACCAACGCCACTTTATCTAGCCTATTTATCCTGTCATATTCTGCACTGTGCTAAGACTTACTGTACATAAGAGTTTTTGACTAACTCTACATATTGATAGTTTTGATGTCCAAGTTGCTGAAAATACCCTTTGACCTCTCAGTATCAATCACAAATGGCAATTTTTTTAATTTAATTTTATTTTTTTTCATAGTTGTAAAACTACATGGCAGAAAGAAGTTGAACGACACCACTATTTCCACATCGTAATTAGAAAGCCAGGATGCTTAGTTTTTCTCCAAAGCAATCTTATTGGCCATTGAATTTACATATATTTGTCAAGATAAATAGTGTTAATTTTGTTACAACCACAAACCCATTTGAACACACTGTATGCCACTTCACAAATTGAAATTACTTTCTTTTCCATTTGCAAAAAGTTATTTAAGTTTTGTTTGCATTGCTAACGCTATCAACTGTATCCAAACTTCTCTGCTCCATTGAACACTACTTTACATGCACCCTCTAAATTCTAAATTCTGGCGTTTCCTAAAACCTTGTGTAATCTTTGCTCATTGCTGAGTGTCTCCACTGCCTGCTGCGTCCTTGTAGTTTTACAGTGTTGTGTAACGAGGACGCTGCTAATGACACTGTGGAGCCGGCTGCTCTAAAAGATACATGAATCCCTGTTTATAGCCACCGTGAGGCCATTCATTAATACTAACTACATCCTGCAGAAATGCCCCTGTATGAAGCTTTAATTAGTAAGTCTGATAACAATGAGGTCCCTGAAGGAGGCGCTAATGCATTCAGGAGAACAGTGCAATGAAATGGACTCTCACATTTGTAGGTTTTTCACATGAGGTTTTGAATTATTGAGCGATTTTGCAACTCAGTGCCAACGTTATATGTTATGCCCTCTTATCTTCCTGACGCCTGATGGATCTGCAACAGTCACTACTCTAGCTCAAAAATGGCAAAAGTTTGAGGGATAAAAAATAAAAATACACGTGGAAAGAGGATTGGGTGATCTGCATAAAAAAATAAATATAACAACAAAATTCTAACAAAGTCTGATGTTTAATACAACTTTTTTTATGACAGTGTCTGTGGATCTCTCAAATAAAAAATATCAACCAAACATGACTCAACTCTCAATTTTATAATTAATTGAAGCAACCACGTGACTGGCAGCACAGTGGCAGAGTGGATAGTCTCTCGCCAGCAAGAAGGTAGATGGCACAATTTAAAAAAAAAATGATCAGAAAGAGCCTCAACTATTAAAATCTACAGAACAAGATGAATATACACAAATTTTGCAAAGCAGGCCTATTGTCAACAACCTCCAAAATAACTGCATTTTCTTAAAACTCTTGGTCTGGAGAGATTTGTCAATATTGGAATATTTAACAGATTTTTGAAAGACATTGTACAATGTTGTAAGGGACCCCAAACTCGGAGCTTCTCTTCACACGGCGAAATATTGGTATGTTTTATTCTGCAATTACAACAATGTGAATGAAGACTTGCAGGGCCCCAAAACACAGAAAAGTATCACATTTACACACGTTTTTTTGTTTGTTTTTTTTTAAAGCTTTTTATAGTGTAATTGCTTTTTCTCAATCGGAGTCCAAAGAGCCGCTCTGGAGTCATCCCCGTGTCTGGGTGGTTTCCTCCATGCACTGCGGTTTCCCCACCAACCAATAGCATGCAGGTCAGGGAACGCTAGGTGATTGGAGGTTGAGGCGTCAGGTGTTTAGGGGACTTGCTTCTACTGAGCTGCCCCAAGGCTGTTTACTGTCACTGAGTGGGGAGGGAGGGTTACTGTGTGAATCACTTTGGAACATTATCGACTTCACAAAAATGTTACTTCTTATTAGGAAGTTTGATAACATTTTCTCCATGGCAATATTGATCAAAAATAGCTTAATAATAGAAGCAGTCCTTAAAATAAATAATGCAAAATTTAGTGTGACATTTCACTTTAGCAGCAGATAGTCATGTGTTGTGTTATTTTAAGTGACATTTTAGAATGCTAAATGTATTACTCAATGTAATTTTAGCCATTTACACAACTACGCATAGGTAGCTATACAGGCGGAGATAGGGGAAGGTGAAAACAGGACTGTTCTAAGAAGCCTCTAAGAAGACAATACATGAATATTCAAACATGCAAGAATTTCAAATACAACTTAGAACTGTTAAGAGGTAATTAAATTGTATTCACCACAAAATGTCCCAAATAAAACTCAAATAATGCCATGGCAATGAAAGCTTTTTATGAATATGGCAAAATTATTATACTATGTCTGTCTCTAATAAAGGAACTCTAAATGTTAAAATAGCTTGTGCTTTGACAAAAATAGTTTTGAATCAGCTGCTACATCACGTCTCGAGTGCTAATTATGTAACAACAATGCCATACAATACAGTTAATTTGCTTTGGTAAGGAAAGGACAAAGACTCAAGAACGTATTAAAAAAATTCATGTGAGATTTACATTTACACTGGAAGACCTTGACTACCTGGTTTGATGCAGCAGGTTAATGACCCTTTTTAATCACTGTCTGTATCTAATGCATTTATGTAACAAAATGCAAATAATGAGATGGCATAGGTGAGAAAACCAGCTTTGTCGACAGATTTTTATCATACAGGCTAATTACATGAAGCAGCACATGGAGAAAACTGTGTTCAATAATCAATATGGCCTCCCAAGTTCACTAATAAACAAGAACAGTATGCAGACACGTGCCCTTGCCTCTTCTGTAACCTAAATGTGCAAGGAATCAAACAGTTCATCTTTGTCACAAACTCATACATTGTACTTTATGTTTCCCAATAAGAAGTGTATTCAAATTCATCAGCACTTGTGGTTAAAGGAGGAAATTTGCGTAAATATTTTTTTCTTTTCTCATCAGTTTTCCACTAATTAGTGCACAAAGTCTGCTCAATTAGCCTAAATTGCCCCAAGGGAGAAATACTACTGCTAATTTAAAGCTGAATTACCTGAGTTTTACGCTGCTAAACAGGAAGATTGTGTTTGTGGCTCTCTTTCAAATCTTTCTGTTAATATTCTGCAGTCCTTTAGTTTTGCTTAAGAATACATTTTTTAACGACAGCAAAGTGAAACTGCAGAAGACCCCAAGTGCAGTCAATCAGAGGACTGCTCTCAGTTACTAAAATACTTTATTATTCGATTCCAAAAGTCCACTCAAGCCAGACTGATATGTGAATACGTATCACTCTGAATTGAGTTCGACACACTATCAATCAGGACAAAAGTGGTCAGGGAAAAACAAAATGTCATGGCAAATATTTTAAGCGGATTGACCGACGCGTTACAACAGCAGAAGTAGCTATGTTCCACCCAAAATACAATGCTGCACTGTGATTGGTCAAGATCATTATGGCCGTATTTAAATCTACAGTAAGGGTTGTCATGCATCAGTCGGAGTACCGAATTTGAGTCAAAAGCTGATGTGCGCATGCCCAGAAGCTTCTGCGCAGGCGCATAAACGTTAGTGTTACAGTGCAACACCTACTAGGACAAACGACATAGAATATGCTAAATGTGATTATTTTAACTTAAATATTAGCTTAACATTTGTGAAAACACAATTTTTCACTGTTAATAAACTTAAGCAAACAGTTCAAAGCAGAGAAACTTAGAGGTCACAATAGTGTTATATTGAATGTTTTTTGATTGTAGAAAGTACGAGATTTCATGTGATTTTATCAAAAATAAATGTTATTAAACTTTCTTAACAGACTTTTTTCATCTCATATGATTGGTGATGTAAAGTTGCAACTGACCAATGACATTTTTAGTCGTTTCTGGCAACTTAAGTAATGAAAATATACGCAAGCTGGCATGACTGAATCTATTTCGGCAAGTGACTCCAATTGGGGAATGACGAGAGTCTCTTCAGATAGATACTAAAAGTTAACAACAAATCAAAACAAGTTTCCTCACAACCATGATTCGTTTATGTTTATGCCATTATACATTTACATTTGGGCGACACGGTGGCGCAGCGGTTAGCGCTCTGGCCTCATAGCAAGAAGGTCCTGGGTTCGACTCCCGGGCCGGCCGGGCCTTTCTATGTGGAGTTTGCATGTTCTCCCGTGTCTGCGTAGGTTTCCTCCGGGTACTCCGGTTTCCTCCTACAGCTAAAAACATGTCCATTAATGCCTCCCTGACCCTTCCCCCAGGGCTCCCCTGCAAAAGAGATTCTGAATCTCAGTGGGACTTCCCTGGTTAAATAAAAAGGTCAATTTGCAAATGTTCAAAACAACAAAGACACTTGCTTTGCCTTTGCTACACAATGTCAAAGTTCACCGCTAAAAGGAAAGCCTGTGACACACTCAGTTTTCCTGTGGCTTCAAAACGGAAGGAGCCAAATGTTAACGACAGAAATACATCAGGAAATTATGCTTTTGACCCATCGTCTCCAGCTAATGGTGACATCAGCGTGGATCCATTTGTGATTACCGATTCAAAACCTAATGCTAATGTATTTTTAGATGTAATTAGCTCACAACATGTAAATCTGTCAGGAGAGCTATTATCTTAAAAACGTGGGCGTGTACAGTTAGTACACGTAATTTTAATTGACAAGTAAAAGGTACTGTAACTCAATTAAGATGCATTGATAGAAGAAATTATTGTTAAGCTGCTGCTATTTGAATTACAAAAGGTTAATTGAAGAATCCAAGGTCCTTTGGCTTTTAAGATTAAAAGAAAGTCTATATTTAACCACGGACAGCTGCAGAGTTTAGGACTTCTGCAAAGTCACCTTACGTCATTATTAATATATTCTCTCGTCCACTGTTGCTTTGAATATAAAAAAGCACAGCAAGGTCACTGAAAGCTACAAGTAAATAAGAAGCAATGGCAGGCTGATAAGAGGATGTGACTTGAGCACAAAAACATACTTGATACTTGACATACGTGAATATAATGATGTATTTTCTGCATTGATTGTTGTAAACATATTCCAATCAGACAAAACACAGAGACATAAAAATATAAATTAAATAGTTTATTAATTAATTGTAGTCAAATTCATGTTATGATTTCTTTTTCCAAGTATGCATAAAGCATAAAAATGACCGTTACCATGGAAATTCACCATGTTTGTGCTCAGTGTTAAGCGAACAAAAGATCCGATAAACCAACTCAATAAACTGCTTGGTCATTGATCAATTTATAGTGTCATTATACTTTTGAATGACGACTAAAGCATTTAGTGTCTAATCTCAAGGCTAGTATGGTCAGGAGAGACTGAAGTAAGCTAGTTGCCATGGTAATGAATTTATTTCTGTTGCTAACATAACCTTTTTTTTTTTTTTTTACCTTAACCTTGACCCAAACTCGTTTCTTAAACTTAATCAATATTCTAACGCTTATCCTAAACTTACCCCCTCCCCTAAACTTAATCACGTCTTTCCGGGCTTGACATTCTAGCATTAAACTAGTCTATGGTAATGCTTTATTTATATAAATCGCTTTACAATCTAGTATCTACTCACCCAGTGTACGCAGACACTGAGGCAATGAGGTTTAAGTGTCTTGCCCAAGGACACACTGTGGCACCTGGTGTTCCAGCGGTCTCCCATTCAAGTACTAACCAGGCCCTGTCTTGCTTAGCTTCTGAGATCTGACAGGATCAGGCTTTGACAAGCAGGTATGGCCACAAAACTCAATTGGTTTAACACTACTAAAGAAGAAAATTTAAAATCTTGACCATTCTGCACATGTGTTTAGTCACAGAACACTGAGTACATGCATTAAAATGTATTTTCTACGTTATTCTTCTTAGTCTTAGAGTATTGGATTCCAAATACTCACATTGAATTGTATTTTGATCAAAGTACGTAGAAGAAACCATGACATAGGAATAAAGTAAGATCATTGTTTGATATGCATTTCTTTATAAAGATAACAGAACCTTTATCAGAAATTAGAGGAAGGAAAAATGACTAATTCATCTTTATAGAAGTTGTGTTTTCTACTGCATTCTGAATACAAACAAAAATTAACTGTCACTGAATACAGTCTAGTTAAGTATTCCTAATATGTCTTTTCAATTTTCAATCACTTTTACCAACCACTGAACGCTCCATAAACCACTTGCCACAAGCTTTCCAGAAGTCATTTTCAAAAATACTGTATTTTTTCTGCTTTAGGGCTAAGTAAGTTGTACTGATTTAGTAACTTACAATAGTGTAATTTTAAAACTGAAAGCCCCTTTTTTTCACTAGCTTTGAGCTTTGTGGCTTATACAACAATGTGGCTAAACAATATTCTCATTGACACAAACAATTGTGGCCTTTTTGGTTTTCTTTTTAAATCTAGTTTTTGCCGTTTATATTTAGGTGTGCACTCAATAGTACAAAATTACAGTACATGTCCTTGTCCAAGTCAACAGCTTTTCTTAAATGTTAACACAAAGTTTCTTTCCGTCTTGAGCAAGCGCCTTGGTAACAGGAAGTGGATTGCATTGCTTGTTTCTTACAGGACCTACTTGTTGTAAGTCTGTTGGCCCACTCTCACACCACACTGCACTAACTACATTCGACAAGCTGTGAGAAAATAATTTGGTCTGTGTCACAAACCAAAGAAAACAAGAAGCCGAGCAGTCAAGGTTACTACTTTATTCATAACGCCGCTTCACCTCTGCGCTACAAAGCAAGATCACATTTGTCTCAGAGGCTCACACATGTCCATACATCAAACATGAAAAGACTCCAATTGAATTAGCTCCCACTGATGGCTTCACAAGGCAGTCAACCCTCCAGTCCTAAAGATAAGACACGCCGTAGACTAGTGATGCTCCGGCTGAATTATATTGGCTGTTTACACTTGTTTCTTTTATCGCAAAACCACATCGTGTCAGCCCAGAGTGTGTTGGAAGTCCCAGAGGAGCTCCCTTGTATTATCTGAGGGAAGCAGCATCACATAAGCAGCTCTGTGTCTGCTGAAATGTACTCTGAGGGAATTGTGAAAGTCTGCTAAAGGCGTTTGCTATATATACTTTTGTAGGTTTGTGGGACTTGTGAAATTAATGGGCCGGTGTGACTGTTTGATGTACATTAATAAACAAGGGTCACTGAAGTTCAAGGTTTAGAGTTGAACTTTGAGGAAGCTGTTTTTATAGAGCCATAGAGGGTTGCGTATGAGGTTTTATAATGGAGTTCTGACAGTTTTACAAGCAATTATACTCACATGTGCGTGGATGGATTAAAAAAAGAGTTTGTGCAGTTTATATCTATGGCTTGGAGTGGTAAAAATCTAGCATAATTACCATGTCTACAGTTCAAAATCTGTCTGTCGGTCTAGTTAGATGTTTTGTTGAACTAATAATCGTGTCTGTTTTAAGGTTGTTTTTTTTACTAGCATCTCTCCAAAATTAACTAGTATGTCCATTATGTTCCTCCCTTATCTATATAATTTCACAATTTGCATAAAAAACAAATATTTCCATAAGTAACCTTAGAAAACTAAAGTATACCTAGTTTCTCTTTCTATATAATTCATTATGCAGGGGATTTTTAATCCCCAAAAAGTTATAGTGCTGCTCAGTCTAACAGGATTGGATATTGATGCCGATCCAAAACATTTTGCGGCTATATAGGCTACATGATACTATTTCAGCTGATATCATTGTTGTGCCTTTAAATGGACATAATGAGACTTATTTGCTGGCTAGTTTTGATTCAGAAAATCTCATTATGTTAAAATTAAGACGTTAAATAATAGTTACTGGGATAGAACACATTGACCTCTTAGTTGACCAAAATTTGTATTAGTTAGAAAGCACACTGGGAACCTATTCTAAAGGTTTACATGAGAATGTCGTTTTTATTTATTGTTTGGGTCAGATATTTGGTCAGATCATTGAGGCATTTGCTAGTTCTGCTTTTAGTCGACTAATCGATTGGTAGCATTTAGTCTTAAGTGGACAAATAATGACTAGCCAACCCAGTCAAGCCCAATTTTTCTGATCATTAAGCTTCAACTAATACCTTTAAACCAATGCTTGATGCTTAGTTTGAAATTATATCATCTGGATACCGAGATATGTAAAAAAAAAATTGAGATATACATTTTCGTCAATATTGCCCAGACTTAACCTCCATCGGTTGATATTGGGTTCAGCAGATGCTCACTGCAGTAATGGAAGCTGTATTAAAACTGAAAAAGCTAGATCGGTGAATCCCTAGAAAGTTCTATGGTATTGCTTTAAAATCTGCTAGGACACTTTCTGTTTTGCTTGCACCATCATCAACAAACTATTCAAATCAAAGGACTTCATAATGTAATTTTAGAGGAGTTCTTTCTTCATAAATAACAAACTGCATGCTTATTAATGGCACCAGTGTAAATGCGTGTAGGTGTCTGTGTCGGGAACACAAATCTGTTTGCAAAACGAAACAGCACTTAATCCTTTACAAATATACAACATTGTCAACGCTCATAAATATCAAATCACCTCTTTGTAGTTTAATACCTCTACAACCATTTCCTCCCAGCAGGATCGCTCTGTGACTCAGCTTGAATTAAACGGGGCTTAAACAACAGTCGCTCCATTCCCACCTGCGCATTTTATCATCGAAGCCAAACATCTGGGAAAAAAAGGCACTCAATGTGTTTCCAGTAAGACAAGCAGCATCTTCATAAGAGCCATGGCCGTGCTCCGTATCCACAATAAGTCCTCCTTCTGCTTATGCATTCACTCATACAAGTCGCAGCTCCATAGCAACAAGCTGTGTTCGGTTATGGCCCCCGCGAGCATTACGTGGGGTTTAATGAAATCCTGTTCTTCAATAGATATGTTCAGGACAGAGTTCAATCACAGTAATGCAAAATGTGGATGTGTGTAGTGGGAAGGGATGGATGATATGGCAAAAACATTGTATTAGAGGTTTTTGGAGTGAGATCACAGTTTTATCTTTAATTCATATATGTTGCAATTTGAAATGAATAAAATATTAAATAAAGTAATCTGCTTTTGTGAAGTGTTAACCTTCTAAATCCACATTCTTACAGAGGCTGATGAAAAGACGTGAAGGGGCAAAAGAGCTTTTAACAAAGAAGTGCAATAAACAGAGAAAAATGTGTCACAGTAGTAATATGGAATCTCAAAATACCCAAAATGTCATGCTGTGAAAATAAAAAAGGGTTGTAGATGCCTTGCCATCGTTGGATGGGAGAAGTGACTGAGGGTGAACTAACCCCAATCACTTCAAAGAATTCTGCATTTTCTAAGTTGGCAATAGTGTGGTTGGACCAAATCCAGCTCTCAACATAAATATCTCCAGGTCCTCAAGTGAATACTGCTGTTGTGACCTTGAGCAAGAGATTTGCGAGGTTGTGTGAGGTTGATGCAGAACTTAGAAAGTGCTTAAAGCCACTGTGCCCCTGTACACGGACCTCCGAGGAGTGCGGATGCAAATGTGAATACGAGAGGCGTTCTGGTCTGCGTAAAGAATCCACATGAAGTCTATTTTTCCCAAAGACTGCCACGAACTGACGCAAATATGTATCAGTCCGATGCAGCTTTCAGGTCATCATAAGATCCGATCAATTTCAAGGAATTGACGCGAATCTGAATGACTTTGGACATCCCAAATTAACCTGTGTCTGTCTGTCTGTCTGCATGAAGTCCATGTCTTCATAGCCTTTAATTAAGCTGTTTTGGTCGTTGGCATAGAGACTGGCTGTAGCAGGGCAGCTTGGAAGTGCACAATAAGTGAATTGTTTTTACAACGGTACTACCAAAACTTGTAAAATGTAAGGTAGCATAGCAACTCTAGTTTATTCTAATATAAAAAGCATATTATATGTCACTGTATTGTTGGAGAAGGGCTTTGACAATCGACAATTTGGGACTAAAGAGACGAAAAATATGACCAAATGTTTGACCTTCAATTCACTCAAGATGCCCTGCCCATGTTTCATCATTCAGCTGAACTTGGACCTGGTCTAAATCTACAAAACCCTGCAGACCTTAGTTTAACCCAAACACAATGTCCTGTAAGTCCACTTTCACTTTGTTTTCCCTCTACATATCCAATGTCAAAATCATAAATTACAAAGATGAATTAATAACATCTGCTCTCTCTAACAGGTCTCCGCGGCACCAAAAGTCTTAGTCAAAACTTAAACATCTTGAAAGCATGCACGTGCCAGAGTGTAGCCTCCAGTGGTCACATTACAGGCAGGGCTTATCCAAACGCTGATGTAATACTGAGCACACCCTTGATCTACTGCAGTCCGAGTGTAACCCCAGACTAACACATTTTTTAACAATCGCAGCGCAGGTCCCAGGCTCGTCTTGGGACAGGAAAAAAGGGCGGGACGGCGAACAGGGAGCGGCAGAACTGTCAGACACTTACTGCAAACATAGCAAAAGTCAGCAGATCTGTGTCCCCTATGCACAGCACTGGTGGACGATTGAATGTTTCTGCGTTTGAAGTGGTCTGAAGTGTGAAATCTGCTGTCAGTTTGAGAGGAAAATGCCTCAGTACACATCCTCTATTCAGACACTTTACAACAAGAAGACTTTATCGCCTTTTAAGCTAATCGCGTTTACAAAGGGAAGTCTGCCGCATCCATCAAAGACACTCTCACCAAGTATTGTGTTACGGATGCCAGATCTATAAAACATTTGTCTTGTCTTGAGGTTAAAATGAAGTCTATGGTTTAGCTTTATGTGCACATTTACATAGATGAAAATAATGAGACACAATTCTAAACAGAAGCTACCTTCGACCTTATGGCTCTGGAAGTTGTATTGTTTTGCCCACAAAGTGTTTCCTGTGTAGTTTCCTAAAGTATTCATTGTTGAAATGGACCTAAAGCTGCAGTCTTACAAACATACAAGTCATCCATCACCTCTTTTATGAATTTACGTAGTCTACTTTCACTTTTGGTTCATCAAAAACCCACAAATATTACTTAAAAAGTTCCACAATTGTTCAGTTTAAATAGTTTTCTTACTGATAGGTTAGTTGAAGTTCTGCAGACCACAGACCCACAACTAGAGCTGGACAATGTATCAAGATCTATTCAAGATCTCCAAAAATTGAATATCGAGTGAGTATATTGTTTAGAGAAAAAAAATCTACAAAAGAGGCAAACATTGATGCTGTAAATTTTCAGCTAAGGGTATAAATGTATTATTTTTGCAGTTTTGTGATTCATTTTGCCAACTTCTCACATTCTCACATTCATCTGACAACAGGTTACATTCACATGACTTCAAAACATTATTAAAGTCTAATTCAAATCTAGATTGAGAAGCAAAAACGTGTAACACAAAAAGTTGTTGGGTCAAGTCAAAAATGGTTGAAATAACAATGTTATGAATTGGATTAACTGGCTTTTGTTCACCATCTGGACATATGACATCAAATGCTGTAATGTGAATGCAACCTATTAACAAGAACAAATGGTTTAAAGACAATTTTAGCACATTTCAGTTGGATTGATAAAATATCATCAGAATATTGTTAATGAAATACCCCCCAAAAATGTCTAGATATTCATTTCTGTCAATATCACCCAGCAACATGTCATGGTTTTATAAGAATATTGAAATAGTTGATTAACAAGTTGAGAAAAAACTTCACTAGAAATTTGGTTTGTTTTGAGATTTTTTTTTTCTTTAAGAAATTCTAAATCAATTAAAACATGATTTGGAGCAAAGGTTTTGGATTAATAAATGTGATTATTTGTGCTAAATGGCAAAGATGAAAAAGACGTTTTAATATATATATATATATATATATAAAAAAAAAATCAAACCAAAAATAAACATTTACCATTGTGCTGAAAATATTTTTGCTTTTAAGAGAATCTACTCTAAATTAACCCACATCATGTGAAATGTTTAATACTGAAATAGATCTTGACTCACTAACTAAATATTTAAAAAATGCTAGAAATTTGGGAGTGCACTGTTGCAGAGTGGTTAGAGCTCTGGTTTCTTCATCTTGATACATCTGGTGTTGGATCAAATCATGATCTCTGGGTGGAGTTTGCATGTTCTCTTCGGGTACTGTGACTTCCTCCCACCTCCATAAAACATGTATGTTTTAGGCCAATTGTAAAATTCTCCAAGAGAGTAAAAGATTGTCTGTGTTTGTTTTAACTCTGTGATGAGTTGGTCACTGTTCAGTATGTTCCCCCAAATTTACTAAGATAAGCTCAGTCACCCTCAAGCCCAAACACAAACAAGCAGTAAAAAATAAATGAATCGAAAATTGACCCATATTAGTATTAGTAGTTTTAACATCCAGTATATTTTACATCAGCAAATCCCTGTTCTAACTGTGATCTTAACCCCAGCCCCAAATGCATTGTCCTCCACCTCGTACCTCCCCCACATCAGTGCTAAGTGTCAGCCATTTTCTATTAAATCCTGGTTTTAACCCATTGACCCCCGCGTACATACAAAGCGTGTTGGCCCGCCCCCTCCCCGAAAAGGGAATTGAATTAGTTGTTACTGTGCCTCCGTGATATGAATCCATTGGGCTACAGTCATTCAGGTCAAGTAGTCCCGGCTCAATTGTTTGTAATTTGATCAAAAGGAGGCTTATAAGAGCTAAGGAGCCGGGTTTACAGGGTGAATGTCACAGAATAGGATGTGCACATTAGAGACACAAGCTGCACCACAGGCATAAATGGATCTGTGTTCACCAAATGTGGGAAAAAACTGTTTGTGCTCAATGAAAGTAGATGATAAGATGGTGTGTCTTTTAAAGGCTACCAAGAATAGCAAAAAATCTTTTTGACTACTTTGAACAGATTTTCTACGACCGGACTAAAATAGCAAGACCTATTTCTATTCCTAATTGACAGAAGAAATTGGGTTTTGTGAAAGGAGGATAACTTAGCTCAACTTAATTAAATTAGATTATAGGCAACAATCTTTAGGGCAGAGGTTTCAACCTTTTTAGTGCAACCCCCAAAGAACAACCATAGGCATTTGCGCCCCCCAAGCACAAATGTAAGCTACTCATAATGTGATAAAGTAGTCTTTAGTCAAATGTTTAATATATTTTGAAGCCATAAACCTAGTTAAATTCACTGATAGACTTGTAAATATGCATCTGCATCTATCATCACAGTTGAATGGTGTCAAACCTGTTTTAAAATATAGATGTTAAAGTTAGGGTAACTAACTTTTTAGTTATAAATCAGTAACCTTTGTGCTTTAAACTAAAATGTATATGATAAATGCAACACTTGTAAAAAAAATTAGACCCTTGTGTATTGTTAGAATTGAATAACAAAGAATTTAAGTTCTCATCTGGAGCTGAATGCTGTTCTCTGATTGGCTGTGCTTAGGTGATCCTCTCCAGTTGCACTTTGCAGTTTGTAAAAGAAGGTGCTTAAGCCATAATTGCAACCAAAAATAATACTTGTCAATATTAATCAAACTATATTGAAGGATTCGTGACAGAAAGTTGTCAGATTTAAAACCTAAAATGTGTTTGCAGTGTAAAAACCAGCTACCCCACCTTTAACATTCATCATCAGAAATCATTCCGCAACCCCATGGAGATCCTGGCCCTCAGGTGAGAACCACTGTTTAGGTAACATGTGGCTAATTTGGTGATAATTCAACATTTTGTTTCCCACTAATTGGGCATTGGCCTCATGAACACTTTACATTTGTCACTTCATCATGTCAACATCCTTTAGCACACAGCTAAATGATGATTAAATGATTACTATATGTATTTTGTATTTAAGTTAGATGTTTGTCAATGCTCTTATTCTGTCAACGCATATACACATTTTTTTAAGTGTTATTCTGTGTTTCATAAGGCACCTTATCACCGAAGTTCCTAGTTTGGGAATTGTTTTCATTTTGATTAATATACATTAGCTGGCTGCTAATTAGACTTTTACCTTCACCTTTAATGTGGCTTTCCCATTAATAAACGCTTACACACAGACTCCCCTCTCCCCTCCCTCAGGACTACAATAGAGAGTAGCTGTAAAAAGCTAGAATCTGGTATCTCTGCCATTGTGCCTAAGGTAATTGCACATTGTTCAATAAAAATTACATTCATGCCAACAAATACTTGATTTGTGATCAAAAATAGAAGTGATTTTTGCCATTTTCACTGACATTTTTGCCATGACTAATTACACTGAACTGTTATGATTGCATTGTTTTTTGTAAGAAGAAAATAAACTATAACTTCTCAATAATTGTATGATCTGTTAAGAGAAAAGCCTAAAGACAGTATAGAATATCTTTGTTGACACAATGCTGCAGAGTTGTTAATAGAGACAGTGTATTGTTATTTTCCTGTGAGGCGGCCATCCAATACAATGCTATATATTTCTTAGACAAGTTAATAATGCTTCCCTCTCCCTCTGCACCAACACAGAAGCCTTTCTTACACATCAGGTTCTATATTATAACTCTATCATGATCTACAAACCCGGGAGAGTCAGCAGATTTATATTCAGTGACAGCTCTGTGTGTTAGTATAGGTGTTACTCTACCTCTGGGCTTTGTTCTTCAGATCTTTCTATCACCATTACACAAATAAGGACATTTCCGTTTTCAATAGACAGCGCTCAGCATCACTACAGCCTCGAGCACAAGCAAAAACACTGCATCTGCCAAAGGGAAAAGAGCGGAGCGCTTCAAACACCAATACTGTTAAATATACAACCACGCCACCCATGTAGACTAGATTTATTTGGGATTTTTGCAGTTCCGCGGTTTTACCAGTCTCCATTTGATGCGTGTAGAAATAGAAACTGACAGGATGGTTCCTCTGACTAAATGGGCTGGGAGATTTCAGGGGACTTTTTTTTAGTTCTTGACTGTATAGGGAAAAGCTCTTGCATAATGTGTTGTATAAACTAAAATTGTTAGCTGCACAGATGTAGTGACAGATAACAGACTTTCACTTAAAATAATTGTGAGGTACATGAGTTTATAAAACCGTTGCCAGAATTGTTGCTTTTATCACGTTTTATCATGTTTAATTTCCTATTCAATAACAATATACTGAGTAATGTTTTAACAAATTGACTTGTCAGCTATTGACGGACATTCTAGGTCGACTAAAGACCAAAAAGAAGGTGTTACAAAAGCTGTAAAACTATTCAATACTTGCATGATCTGACCATGTTTGAAACTAAATTGTACAAAAAAAAAGACTTAAGTACAAGGAAACAGGTGGTAAAAAGGTAAATAAGCTTCAAAATTGTCAGTGAATAACTCAACAACCAATTAATCAACTAAATACTAAATAAATACTGCAATTTCTAGACTATAATGCATCGATCCAGCGTTTTCTGCTCCAATGCCGATTCTGATACACTGGCTCTAAGTATCTGTCGATACCAGATATCAACCAATTCTAGAGTAAGGACTGAAATACAAAGACATTTGTTCATATAGTATTATTTAACTATTATTTATAGTGCAGGTCACAACTTAACAACTTAATGAGATGTTCTGGATCAATACCGGCCAGTAATTTAGTCTCATTATGTCCAATTAAAGGCACAACAATGGTATCGGCTGAGTATCATGGAGCTGATACGCGATCCAGCAAAATGTCCACAATCGTGCATCCCAATTTTTTTTACAAGCTTCTGCGGCTTATAACTATGCAGCGAAATTATAGCTTCTTACTATTAACAAGTGCGGCTTATGTATGTACTTTAATTTTACTATTTTTAAATTTAAATCTAGTTGGTGCAGCATATATTCAGGTGGGCTCAATAGTACAGAAATTACGGTGACAAAAATCAAACTGTTGATACTAAAATTATACATTTTCACTTCCAACAAAGATGGCTTTATATTTTCTTTTATATTGTCTCACGAAAGATTAAAACAAAAGTGTCCATTTTGTGTTTTTGTTTTGTTTTTTTGCAATGTTCAGTTTTCAGTTTTATCAGGTCAGGTTTTGTTAGCAGAGTGAGACACCCTGCCTATAGAATGAAGGGGAAATATTGGTTTTGGAAACTGGCTACTACATTTTTTTCTACTATTTTGACAATATTAAAGTTAACAATACAACAGTGATTTACTTTTTGTTAACATGTTATATACTATATGTTTTACATGTAAGATTATTGAAGCCACTACATTAGTTTCTGTACTGTGGTTTTCTATAGGCATATGGAGGATGCATGTTTGGTAGTAAAATCTTTGTATTTTTTTCTTCTTGCAGAGCTGGATGCACTTGGCCTGGCGCAGGTTTCCACTACAATACATCTGACAGTTAAAACGCTGCTGACCAGTGCTGCTGGCTAAAAACACTGCTCAGCGATGGTGAAAGTAACGTTATAAACATTTTCATTGNAGGGTCAGGGTTGCCAAATTTTCAGAGAGCAACAAGCAACCTAGCCTTTGAAAAAAAGCCCAAAACAAGTGACTTTAGATTCTTATTGAAAAAAATTAAATTATGTGTCACAGCAGAACGAAGGTTAATGGGTTTGGACGTACTTTTAAAAGTATTTGATAATTAATAAGCAGATTTTAAAGCATGAAAATATGCTAAAAAATCTATATTCTGCCATCATTACTGAGTTCATTTTCTAGAATCAAATTTGGAAAAACTGTTTATGATGTGCCTCTCAGGAGCAAGTCTGTCTGCCTGTCTGTCTACATGAAGTCCATGTCTTAATGGTCTTTAACTAAGCTGTTTTGGTCATTGGCATAGAGACTGGCTGTAGCAGGGCAGCTTGGAAGTGCAAGATAAGTGAATTGTTTTTACAACAGTACTACCAAACCTTGAAAATGTAAGGTAGCATAGCAACTCTAGTTTATTCTAATATAAAAAGCAGATTATATGTCACTGTATTGTTGGAGAAGGGCTTTGACAATCGACAATTTGGGACTAAAGAGATGAAAATATGACCAAATGTTTGACCTTCAATTCACTCAAGATGCCCTGCCCATGTTTCATCATTCAGCTGAACTTGGACCTGGTCTAAATCTACAAAACCCTGCAGACCTTAGTTTAACCAAACACAATGTCCTGTAAGTCCACTTTCACTTTGTTTTTCCCTCTACATATCCGATATCAAATAATAAATTACAAAGATGAATTAATAACATCTGCTCGCTCTAACAGGTCTCCGCGGCACCAAAAGTCTTAGTCAAAACTTAAACATCTTGAAAGCATGCACGTGCCAGAGTGTAGCCTCCAGTGGTCACATTACAGGCAGGGCTTATCCAAACGCTGATGTAATACTGAGCACACCCTTGATCTACTGCAGTCCGAGTGTAACCCCAGACTAACACATTTTTTAACAATCCCAGCGCAGGTCCCAGGCTCGTCTCGGGACAGAAAAAAAGGGCGGGACGGCGAACAGGGAGAGGCAGAACTGTCAGACACTTACTGCGAACATAGCAAAAGTCAGCAGATCTGTGTCCCCCATGCACAGCGCTGGTGGACGATTGAATGTTTCTGCGTTTGAAGTGGTTTGAAGTGTGAAATCTGCTGTCAGTTTGAGAGGAAAATGCCTCAGTACACATCCTCTATTCAGACACTTTACAACAAGAAGACTTTATCGCCTTTTAAGCTAATCGCGTTTACAAAGGGAAGTCTGCCGCATCCATCAAAGACACTCTCACCAAGTATTGTGTTACGGATGCCAGATCTATAAAACATTTGTCTTGTCTTGAGGTTAAAATTAAGTCTATGGTTTAGCCTTATGTGCACATTTACATAGATGGAAATAATGAGGCACAATTCTAAACAGAAGCTACCTTCGACCTTATGGCTCTGGAACTCGTATTGTTTTGCCCACAAAGTGTTTCCTGTGTAGTTTCCTCAAGTACTTATTGTTGAAATGGACCTAAAGCTGCAGTCTTACAAACATACAAGTCATCCATCACCTCTTTTATGAATTTACGTAGTCTACTTTCACTTTGGTTCATCAAAAACCCACAAATATTACTTAAAAAGTTCCACAATTGTTCAGTTTAAATAGTTTTCTTACTGATAGGTTAGTTGAAGTTCTGCGGACCACAGACCCACAACTAGAGCTGGACAATGTATCAAGATCTATTCAAGATCTCAAAAAATTGAATATCGAGTATATTGTTTAGAGAAAAAAAATCTACAAAAGAGGCAAAAATTGATGCTGTAAATTTTCAGCTAAGGGTATAAATGTACTATTTTTGCAGTTTTGTGATTCATTTTGCCAACTTCTCACATTTATCTGGCAAGAGGTTACATTCACATGACTTCAAAACATTATTAAAGTCTAATTCAAATCAAGATCGAGAAGCAAAAACGTGTAACACAAAAAGTTGTTGGGTCTAGTCAAATGGTTGAAATGACAATGTTATGAATTGGATTAACTGGCTTTTGTTCACCATCTGGACATATGACATCAAATGCTGTAATGTGAATGCAACCTATTAACAAGAACAAATGGTTTAAAGACAATTTTAGCACATTTCAGTTGGATGATAAAATATCATCAGAATATTGTTAATGAAATACCCCTCAAAAATGTCTAGATATTCATTTCTGTCAATATCACCCAGCAACATGTCATGGTTTTATAAGAATATTGAAATAGTTGATTAACAAGTTGAGAAAAAACTTCACTAGAAATTTGGTTTGTTTTGAGATTTTTTCTTTAAGAAATTCAAAATCAATTAAAACATGATTTGGAGCAAAGGTTTTGGATTAACAAATTTGATTATTTGTGTTAAATGGCAAAGATGAAAAGCCGAAATATTGTTTCTTTTAAGAGAATCTACTCTAAATTAACCCACATCATGCAAATTGTTTAAAACTAAAATAGATTTTGACTCACTAACTAAATATTTTAAAAATGCTAGAAATTGGGAGTGCACTGTCGCAGAGTGGTTAGAGCTCTGGCTTCTTAATCTTGATACATCTGGGGTTGGATCAAATCATAATCTCTCTGGGTGGAGTTTGCATGTTCTCTTTGGGTACTGTGACTTCCTCCCACCTCCATAAAACATGTATGTTTTAGGCCAATTGTACAATCTCCAAGAGAGTAAAAGATTGTCTGTGTTTGTTTTAACTCTGTGATGAGTTGGTCACTGTTCAGTATGTTCCCCCAAATTTACTAAAATAAGCTCAGTCACCCTCGAGCCCAAATCGAAAATTGACCCATATTAGTAGTAGTTTTAACATCCAGTAATATTATACGTCAGCGTTCGATATGGCAAATCCCTGTTCTAACTGTGATCTTAACCCCAGCCCCAAATGCATTGTCCTCCACCTCGTACCTCCCCCACATCAGTGCTAAGTGTCAGCCATTTTCTATTAAATCCTGGTTTTAACCCATTGACCCCCGCGTACATACAAAGCGTGTTGGCCCGCCCCCTCCCCGAAAAGGGAATTGAATTAGTTGTTACTGTGCCTCCGTGATATGAATCCATTGGGCTACAGTCATTCAGGTCAAGTAGTCCCGGCTCAATTGTTTGTAATTTGATCAAAAGGAGGCTTATAAGAGCTAAGGAGCCGGGTTTACAGGGTGAATGTCACAGAATAGGATGTGCACATTAGAGACACAAGCTGCACCACAGGCATAAATGGGATCTGTGTTCACCAAATGTGGGAAAAAACTGTTTGTGCTCAATGAAAGTAGATGATAAGATGCTGTGTCAGTCTTTTAAAGGCTACCAAGAATAGCAAAAAATCGTTTTGACAACTTTGAGCAGATTTTCTACGACCGGGCTAAAATAGCAAGACTTTCAAACAGTATATTCTAATGAAAGTTAAAATTATTTCAGAAAAAAACAATTCCTAATTGGTGGAAGAAATTGTTTTTGTGAAAGGAAGATAACAGCTCAACTGAATTAAATTAGATTATAGGAAACAAGATTTAAGGGCAGGGGTTCTCAACGTTTTGTAGTCCCAAAGAACAACCATAGGCATTCACGCCCCCCCAAGCACAAATATACGCTACTCATAATGTGATAAAGTAGTCTTTAGTCTAATGTTTGATATTATTTTGAAGCCATAAACCTAGTTAAATCCATAGACTTGTAAATATGCATCTGCATCTATCATCGTTGAATGGTGTCAAACCTGTTTTAAAATATAGATGTTAAAGTTGGGGTAACTAACTTTTTTAGTTATAAATCAGTAACCTTTGTGCTTTAAACTAAAATGTATATGATAAATGCAACACTTTGTAAAAAAAATTAGACCCTTGTATATTGTTAGAATTGAATAATAAAGAATTTAAGTTCTCATCTGGAGCTGAATGCTGTGCTCTGATTGGCTGTGCTTAGGTGATCCTCTCCAGTTGCACTTTGCAGTTTGTAAAAGAAGGTGCTTAAGCCATAATTGCAACCAAAAATTAATACTTGTCAATATTAATCATACTATATTGAAGGATTCATGACAGAAAGTTGTCAGATTTAAAACCTAAAATGTGTTTGCAGTGTAAAAATCAGCCACCCCACCTTTAACATTCATCATCAGAAATCATTCCGCAACCCCATGGAGATCCTGGCCCTCAGGTTGAGAACCACTGTTTTAGGGTAACATGTGGCTAATTTGATGACAACTCAACATTTTGTTTCCCACTAATTGGGCATTGGCTTCATGAACACTTTACATTTGTCACTTCATCATGTCAACATCATTTAGCACACAGCTAAATGATGATTAAATGATTACTATATGTATTTTGTATTTAAGTTAGATGTTTGTCAATGCTCTTATTCTGTCAACGCATATACACATTTTTTTTAAGTGTTATTCTGTGTTTCATAAGGCACCTTATCACCGAAGTTCCTAGTTTGGGAATTTTTTCATTTTGATTCAAATACATTAGCTGGCTGCTAATTAGACTTTTACCTTCACCTTTAATGTGGCTTTCCCATTAATAAACGCTTACACACAGACTCCCCTCTCCCCTCCCTCAGGACTACAATAGAGAGTAGCTGTAAAAAGCCAGAATCTGGTATCTCTACCATTGTGCCTAAGGTAATTGCACATTGTTCAATAAAAATTACCTTCATGCCAACAAATACTTGATTTGTGATAAAAAATCTAAGTGATTTTTTTGCCATTTTCACTGACATTTTTGCTATGACTAAGTTGCACTGAACTGTTATGATTGCCTTGTTTTTTGTAAGAAGAAAATAAACTATAACTTCTCAATAATTGTATGATCTGTAAAGTCTAAAGACAGTGTAGAATCTTTGTTGACACACTGCTGCAGAGTTGTTATTACAGACAGTGTATTGTTTATTTTCCTGTGAGGCGGCCATCCAATACAGTGCTATATATTTCTTAGACAAGTTAATAATGCTTCCCTCTCCCTCTGCACCAACACAGAAGCCTTTCTTACACATCAGGTTCTATATTATAACTCTATCATGATCTACAAACCCGGGAGAGTCAGCAGATTTATATTCGGTGACAGCTCTGTGTGTTAGTATAGGTGTTACTCTACCTCTGGGGCTTTGTTCTTCAGATCTTTCTATCACCATTACACAAATAAGGACATTTCCGTTTTCAATAGACAGCGCTCATGCATCACCTCGAGCACAATGCAAAAACACTGCATCTGCCAAAGGGAAAAGAGCTGGAGCGCTTCAAACACCAATACTGTTAAATATACAACCACGCCACCCATGTAGACTAGATTTATTTGGGATTTTTGCAGTTCCGCGGTTTTACCAGTCTCCATTTGATGCGTGTAGAAATAGAAACTGACAGGATGGTTCCTCTGACTAAATGTGGCTGGGAGATTTCAGGGACTTTTTTTTAGTTCTTGACTGTATAGGGAAAAGCTCTTGCATAATGTGTTGTATAAACTAAAATTGTTAGCTGCACAGATGTAGTGACAGATAACAGACTTTCACTTAAAATAATTGTGAGGTACATGAGTTTATAAACTGTTGCCAGAATTTGTTGCTTTTATCACATGTTTTATCATGTTTAATTTCCTATTCATAACAATATACTGAGTAATGTTTTAACAAATTGACTTATCAGCTATTGACGGACATTCTAGGTCGACTAAAGACCAAAAGAAGGTGTTACAAAAGCTTGTAAAACTATTCAATACTTGCATGATCTGACCATGTTTGAAACTAAATTGTACAAAAAAAAGACTAAGTACAAGGAAACAGTGTAAAAAGGTAAATAAGCTTCAAAATGAATTAACCCAACAACTAATTAATCAACTCATTTACTAAATAAATACTGTAATTTCTGAACTAGAAACCACAAGCTTTGAACTCTGCGGCTTATACAACGATGCAGCAAATTTATACATTCTGATAGACTTATATTAACAAGTGTGGCTTCTTTTTCATTTTTAAATTTAAATCTGGTTGGTGCGGCTTATTTCAGGTGCCTGCAATAGTGAGGAAATTACAATGCAGTTGTGACAATAATCAATGTTACTAAAATTATACAGTTTTACTTCCAACATTGGCTTAGTTGGGTGTAGTCGACCAGAGAAATTCTTGGTCGACTAAAGACTAAAAAGGGGGTGTGTTAAAGCTTTGAAGCTAAAAAAATATGTATTATTTATTTATATGACCCAAGCAAAAATACTAAAAATCCAATGGGGTTTATGCAAGAGAACAATTCATACACAAATGAATAGGAAAGGTCTCAAATCCTCAACAAATCACTACTTTTTGGCCCTGTTCAAAATTACCCTTACAATCCATCTAAAAAATGTGTCAATTCATACAAATTTTGGTCGACTAACACTACATCGACCAATTAATCGACTGCTATTTTTTTTCACGAAAGATAAAAATGATGTCACGTGTTTTGTAATGTTTGGTGTTTCCCCTATATTTTAGCAGGGCTGGTTTTGTTAGCAGAGTGAGACACCCTGCCTATGGAATGGAGTGGGAAATATTGGTGTGGCTACTCTTGCTTTGATACAAATTTTTCGACTATTTTGACAATATTAAAGTTAACAATACAACAGTGATTTACTTTTTGTTAAGATGTTAAGTATATACTTACGTTACACATGTAAATTCTTGCAGCCACATTACTTTGAGGTTTTCTATAGGCATATGGAGGATCCACGATGGGTAGTAAAATCTTTGTATTTTTTTCTTCTTGCAGAGCTGGATGCACTTGGCCTGGCGCAGGTTTCCACTACAATGACTCTGACAGTAAAACGCTGCTGACAGTGCTGCTGGCTACAAACACATCTGCAGCGATTGGTGAAGTACGTATAACATTTTCACTGTTCGCTCACATGTAACCTTTAACTTTAAATCAAATATACAACTGTTACTTTCATTTTTACCTTGAGCGTCTGCCATTTTCACAGCTATGTCACAGGCTATTTATAGTCCAAGGTTTTTACAGTAAAGGCAATGAATTACTGTATTGATTTTGATAGAGCTTTTAGAGCACTCAACAATGATTAACAGCAGGTCCCGGGTCAGAATTCAAATTCAGTGGATGATGATTATTGATTGCTTCTATCAGTTATATTTGCAAATAAAAATTTAATTCACTGGAACATCTGTCCTCTTCTAGGCTTTCAGTAGTTAACAATTTGCACTAACTCATCTTCTTCTTTCACGCCTGCATGTCCTCTCTCCTTCTCTCTATTATTCTCAGGTATTGAGAGGAGTGAATATTACCTTGTGCATGTTCAAACCATCACAATGTGGCCTCTGAGTTTGTCTCCCAGTTAAAACCATGATATATTTGTCCAATTTTTGCACTTTTATCATATCGGCTAATACTGTATTTATTTGTGTCCTATTAAATTACATGTTTTAGAGAAAAAATATCAAAATCAGTAACATATATTGGCTCCAAAATAGAAACAGTGTTGTCATCGATCATGTGGTCATTCTAAAACTACTAGAATCGAACACACACACTTAAATCTCATTGGAGGATTTGTATAAAAAAACAAAAATACAGGCTCTCTGTGCCAGACTCATAAGAAAGATTTCCAACTCCAGTTTTCAATGTGTTGAATGCTCTTCCTGCTCTCAGACCCATTTTTTGTTAATATAGTCACACGAGGTCCATAAATAATAGCATTGTTGTTTGACTATATGGAATCATGGTATAAAAATTTATTAGAAAATGTTTCCTGAGGAGAACATACAGCCAATAGAGTAATATACTGTACAGATACTTTATATATTTACTGTATATCATTACTTAAGTGCACAACAGCAGTTGTCCTAAAAATACTAGTTAAAAGATAGTTAAAGAAGTGTTTTCGGAAACTGTACTACAATGTGAAAATTAAACTGAGAATTGAAAGCTCATCCCTGAGGATCTGCTCTTTAGGTGAAAACGTCATATCTTGATCCTGCCTTTTTCTATTAAAACTTCTTTAGGGATGAGAAAAGACATTGTTCGTGATTCAAGATAAGATCAAGACCCACTTTTACTGATTGTGTAAAAAATATCTATTGTACATTGCATTGCACAAACACTAAAAATAAATGTTTGTACCACAAGATTGACCACAAAGATAAGAGCAACTAAACCATGCATTTGTAATTACTATTCAAAAACATGTAACAAAAATTAAAGACGAACTTCAGATCCTGTCAATCCAAGTCGCCACTTCAAAACCAACCATCCTTGCAGCTCTAATTATGAACATTATCCATATTTATTGAACATTTCCTTTGACAGCAGCAGCAGTAGCAGTCTGTTACCTTGGTGATGCAATGCTCTCTAATCTCTCTCTTTGCACACAACCACATTTTCTGGCCAACATGTTCTCTGGTGTCACTGCGTATGATCCACGCTCTGAATATGCCTGTCACCACAATGACAAAGCAGAACAAACCGGCGAGATTGCATTAGGTTTCCCTTCAGTGGTAAAATGTGGGCGCTGCTGGACCGCCTCGCGCCTGCGTCCGGTCCAAGTGTGGCTGCGATGAAATGCTGTTTACAACATGACAGGTGCAATCCCTCCTTCAAAATAAATGGGCTCTGGCAACTTTGGCAACCCTGGCTAGAACTGCTGGACAATTGTTAAGGGACTGAGTAAAAACTCCTCATATGAGAGGGACAGGCCATAAATCAAATAAATCCCAACAATACAGGACACAAAATTGGGTTTGCAAGAGCACATTCTGACATAAAAAGACATGTTTCAATCTAGTGCTTGTTTTGCATTGAAGGTGGGGTATGATATTCATGAAAGTAAATATTTAAATCTGAACTACCTAGCTCTCACAAATCTTTTGAAACAAGCAATTGCGGCTTCAGACATCAACGAAAAATACTTCAGTGGACTACCCAAGCTCAGCCAATCAGAGTGCTGCCATTTTACCCAATGAATCGGGATATAGTGTGACAAACTTGTTGGCAATACTTGTATCATAACAGCGAGGTGTATCAGGATATTTAAACTCATAAATGTTATACTTCTGAACCTTTATTGCTGCTTTAAGGCTGAAACTATTGAGCTGAAAGTGACTTATTCATAGGGCAGTTGTAAGTTACCATCTTAACATTGATTTTAAGGAGGGCTGTACTTGAAAACATTTTTACAGGTAGACCACAATACAGTTCTATATATATATATATTTTTTTTTTTTTCAAAATTTTTTCTTGTTGGTCAGAAAATATATCTTTGTGTATTGTATCGTTTATGTTAACTTCGTGTGAAGCTTAGCTTAGCCTTGCTTAGCCTTCAACTTTTTTCTGAATTCCTAGGGCAAAAATGTACTTAATATCATATTTCCAGAACCACTGCAAACTTTAAAATGGGCAGAAGCTCTATGGCCATCTACATACTGTCGATGGATTCCTGTTTATAGTTCGACTCCAAAGTAAAACGAGCTGCAATGTCCGATCTTAACAGTGATTTATTTGTTTAATTGGTCTTAGTCAATCAAAAGGTGCATAGCTCGACTAATTATTTTAGATGATAAGGATTTTATTATTAAATAGCAACTAAAAAACAGAAGTATCTTAACAATCAGGATCAAATCATTGGTCTAATCTGCCTTTTTTAAATGTTTTCCCATATTTAGTCTATACAAATAGTTGTTTTGCATGAACTTATGCTTAGATCAAAAAGATAACCTACTTTTTAGCATCAGAGAGACAGATAAAACTAAGAATTTCTGCATTCATCCACAGTCCTACTAAACAACAGCAGAGCATACAGGGTTCAGATGCTTGGTTTTGAAAGGTAAAGGCTAAACAGAAACCAGTCATGAATGTTATATATGCAAGTGTAATGAGTTGTATGTAACGAGATGATGACAAGGCTAAGGATGAAGTATGGTCTGTGGTGCAAACTGCCCAATTATCCTGGACCAGTCTTATTGTTCCCATAGAAACCAACGCAGGAGGACGGGGCTCCATAAACTGCCGGAACAAGGCAGCAGAACGGAGATCCACACAGCTTTTATGCAATTACATGAAAAGGGTTTTGTATGCAAGAACAAAACGTACCAAGGACAGAATTTCAAACTGTATATTCAAATGACATGGCCTTAGTTGTTAATAATGAGTAGATAGACATTTTTGAGACTTTTAAATCACACAGCATTCGTTTCTCTGCAGATTTTTAGAAGTAATATTACATAAAACATTGCATTGTCTTACAACCTTGGCTCTCCAAAGACGTATCTGTGGAGCCAGAGGAAGATTCACAACACCTGAGTCAAATGCATGAGTAAAATAAGGCTTAAATTAGCTGCTGGCCAGTCAAAAAAAAGAGAAAAAGTGGTTGCTCGACTGAGGCTGTCAGGTATTGTACAAGTCGCATAATGACCACAGAGGCTGCACCAAACTAGAAGCTTTTTTGCAACCTTAAAACAGAAACTGCCCGCGCTGTTGCCATAGTAAGTTCCTCGGCTCAGCTTTTCTCATATTGATTTGTCATTATTACTGAAACACCATTTTAATTTCTTCAGTAAACCTTGAGGCATTCAAGAACAACTTAAACACACTGATAACTGATTTTGTTAATGTATCTAATGAGGTGAAAATTAGTTTTAGTCTTCAGTTTAAGGTGTGGCAGTAGCAGAGTGGTTAGAACTCTGGCTAAGGAGTTCGAATCTGGGGTAAGACCAAAAATAAAAATCATGATCTCTGTGGGTGGAGTTTACATGTTCTCCCCGTGTTACCTTGGGTTTTTTCTCCACATATCTTGTCATGAACAGAGCAGAACAGAAAGATTTACTGTCATTGTCACAGAAAAAAAAAAAAAAAAATTACAATTGGAGTGAGCCCTGGAGTCGCTGCACCTTTTGTGCGCCGCCACTCTTTTGCGCAGCCATTCTTTTGCGCCGCCATTCTTTTGCGCCGCCACTCTTTTTTTTTTCAGAAAGTGAATATACAGTCATTGTCTAGCCCAAAGTTCCAGGAATAGACTCCTGTCACCCCAAATAGGAACACGAGGTAGAAAATAAATGATTCTTCTGGCTACGTCTAGTAATGTACCATTTGTAAAAGTTGGTTGGCCTGATATTGTTACAAGCATTGTGGTAAAATCTCACAATTCAATTCTAAAAGTTGTGAAACGTGCTTAAAATCCAGTATGGTGACAAATTTTGAGGTTCAGAATGGATTAGGGAAGGAAAACGTGGATTGACCAAAAGTTTAAAATTAAATCTTTCAGAGTGTTTGCGTTTCTAAGGAAGTACAAATCAAGCAGTGCTTATTAGAAACACATCTGATGACTGCCTGTTCATTTCAGATTTAATTCACTTCAATTGACCGTTAAAAACAATACAGTTAAAAACAATTATATTTTAGTGATCTATCATTAGTAAAAAGCTGTTGTTTTAGAACATTTGTGACTTTGATTAAGTCTGGACAAAATGGACAAAGCACAGTCATTTTACTTCATATTGATCAATCTTGATTTGCCTTTTAACACACAAAAGAAATTAAATGTTTTCTTCCAAAGATTGAGATTGTCAGTAAAAAAACAGGATTCAAAATTTTCACCCAATTTTGGCTTCTTATCAAAGGTACAGAGAGACAGAAAACATGTAAAAAATACTTTTTACACGATTATAACATTCAGTGGATGACATTAATTGTTTGTCGTAATTACACAACAATATCTTTCTGTACAGTACAGATGCTTATTTTAGAAAGTTACATACACTCTCTGAGAAACTTTGAACACATTTTGTGCTATGCTCTATAACTTTCACTTCTCTTGTAGAAACCAAATGAATGAAGCCGCTCGGTGCATTTTTCTGTGTCACTTTGAAAAGGCGTTTCTGTTTGAAGCTACTTCTATTAAGTTATCTTTGCAGGAAACCAGCTCGTCTATTGTTTGACAGCTCAAAGCTTCTTCTGATAAAATATACATTTAGAACAGTCCATGTAAAATGCATTATCTTTTCCCACACTTGTGAAGCAGGAACTAATTTAAGGGAGGTGGACTGTTTCATAATTTTTGTGGTTTAACAGAAAATTCTATAGGAGTAGAGCTGGACAATATATAAAATTTCAGATATTTTTGTTAATGTTGCTTTGAAGATGTGCAAAAATTGGATACAAGTAAATTTATAAAAACTGCTTTGAAAAAACACTACAAATGAAAAAAGTGAACTTCTAAATACAGATAGAATTTTTTTTTTTTTTTTTTTTTATCCATTTTATTTTCACAGTCACTTAATGGTGTTGTAACAAAATGTATATTAGAATTTAAGCTTGTATCTTTTCTTAACATCAAAATCTTGTTTATTTGCATTTTTATTTCTTTGTGTATTTGCACAGAACATGTAAAACTATGTGGTCTTGTGAGTGCAGTTTGGGTCAGATGTTTGGTCAGATCATTGAGATTCTGGTTTTGAAATTTTGGCGTTCTTTTAATTAACTAATCATCACTAGGGGCGTTTAAGAATGCCTTTGGTCGACTACAGCCCCATTTGTCTGATCATTAGGCTTCAGCTAACTTGTTTAAAACATGTTTGAACATTTTCCTGATGGACTGACATAATATCGTCTGAGTAATAACACTCAAACTAATAATACAAATCAAGCATTGGATTCAGACAGGGCTTTACTAGACACCCAAAGATAGGTTTACTATTTAAACACCATACACAGCTGGAAACACAGTGTTGATTCAGGGCTTCATTTATCAAGCATTTGCGCACATGCAAAATAGGATTAGCGGAGCAAAAACTTGACACAACAGACATTTGAGTCTCACACAGACACTATAAATGTAAAATCTTAGGTGTTTTGTGGAAGATATATGTGCTTGTTCCAATAGTAAATCAAAGTAAAAAAAACATGCTCATTTTTGTCAGTTCAAACTCAATTGTGCATCTAGATTAATTAGTATCGCATTAAGATGGTTGTTGGAGTGCTACTTTTGTCTACATACATGTTTGTGTTGTTTTGTATTGTGAATTAGTAGTTATGACTTGTATAGAGTTTCATTTTCACTCTGTGGTTAGCTTGTCTGTGACTCACAAGTGTCATTCTACGTTCGGCTGCTTGTCCATTTACCTCTCTTTATTGACACAGCTGAAACAAAGCTTCACTTTAATGCCGTTTCCTTTCGTTCACTTTCAGCCTTTGCACAGCCTTTGAACTCTTCTGCCTGAGGAGCTGAGCGGCCGTCGTCTCCTCTGTGTCTGTCTTGTCTCTGCTTCACATGGGCCACGCTGGGTTTCACTTCCTTCCTCTCTTCCATTTCCTGATTTCCTGTGCAAAACAAGACTTACGGTACGGTCCGCACAGCTGCTGGTGACGTGAAGCTTAGTGTCACAATTATTAGGATTTCCATTTGGTCATTTATAAAACATGGAAACTCTGTGTCTTCATGTTAAACTCAAGTATTGCTTTTAATAATATATATTGTATTAGTCACTTTTTAAGATTAGCCTTATTTTTCTAATGGTGTGAAACCTGCTTACGTTTTCATGTTGTATTTGATTCTCAAGTCTATAACTTCTCACCTTTTGTTCCCATGATTTAGGATTGTCAAAAGCAGAAATGTGAGAAGTTTAAGGTTTTGTTTATTAGAACAATTAGATTAAGCACAATGGCAGAGATGCTTGTACTAGATTTTAGCTTTACGGCTAATTTGCATCTGTAATTCTGGGGAGGAGAGAGGGGAGGCCCTACTGGACATGTTTTTAGTGGTATAGGGAAACTAGAGCATCCACAGGAAACCTACGCAGACATGGGGAGAACATGCAAACTCCACATAGAAAGGATTTAGACTTGATCTGGACTCGAAGGTAAGTGACTTGGGACTTGACTTGGACTTGAAAGTTATCGAGTTGGGGCTTGACTTAAAAGATTGAAACTTACTTGAAACTTGCAAAACACTGACTTGGTCCCACCTCTGAAAGTTTAAAAAGTCAGACACCGGCTGTTATTACAGTATCAAAACTAAAAACAAATCAAGTATCAATACTTAAAAAACACAAAAACAGACCTAAATGTAAATTTTCCTGTCAGTAGAATGATCTTAATTGTTGTATAGTCAAAATTTAGCCGTTTTTTGGTCCACCTTAGACAGCGTTAAATGTTTTTGACAAAGCTTCATGGTATTATGGCATAGTTACTGAACTACTGTAATTGTATTTTTACTCATGTCAGGTTTAAGAGAAAGTATGACTATTAATCTGTTTATCTAATAAATACATAGTATTGTTCTCCTAAGGTAAAGTTGGCTTCTTCTTTACTATCCAAATTGAGTTTGAAATTTGAGTATTGTGAAAACACTACTGTGACTAAATATAACTAAAACCACTCTGCAATAAACTTAAATGGCTTCTCTGTCTGAATACTAACTCCTAAAATCCCATCACCTGCAGCCAATCATTAGCACTAATGCAGCCTCCAATTCATCCAATTCAGAGCCTGGAATCTGGAGGCTCTGAACTGGCAAATGAGGTTCACTTGTAATTGTAGACCATCTTTTCAACAAGTCACCAGCATTTTACTCATCAATTGTAGCAATTATTTTGTATTAGCTGTTTTGATTGCATAGTTAATAAATAGATTTAATACACTTGATCCAACTAAAGTAAGGCTACTTCTGGAAGTGCTGGTTGAGTATATTTTCAGATTTAGAGACAAAATAAACACTAAATTGTTACTTAACTGTTTATCAATTTCAATGTCTAATATTCCTAGGCATTTTTGGCTCTTTTAGCAAAGTTACTAGCCAAGTTACTCAAAAACTAACCATGTGCTGTCTGCAGTGACCAGTGTCATTTCTAGTTTATGTCACACTACACTTCTAATTATGAACTGACCAATCACAAACCACCAAGCTCCGCCCCTCTCTGTTTCTCCTTTAGTCCTCGAGCTCTGCCTAATTTAGCAGCTCTATTTGAAATGGGATTGTGGGCAGAGAGTATTTGCCTTTTAAAGGTTTAAACATGCACTTGTTATTACTTATCTAATCTTTGTTTTGCAAAACATTGAATTCCACGTATGATGAATTAGGTTACTAAAGTTAATGATTATCTGAAAAGTACATTAGGTCGACAACCTGTGTAAGTAACTGCAAGTGACTTTTCTCCATAGCATTGCTTTTGTACAGGATGTTACACAATATGGCTTTAAACTTGCATTATTTCCTTGGAGACAACTAACATGTGACACAACAAGACCAAGATAAAAGTCAGATCTGTGGAGACACGCCCACTCAACACAATCTGAGTACACTTCTACCCCTTTTTTGCTCTTGTTCCTGCTCCTGTTGCGTGCAGATGTGTTCCTAAGCTGCTCCGTCCTATCTATCGCTTGACACTTTTTGTCTTGTCGAAGTTTTCTCATTGATTGACTGTGACCGCAATCAAATTTGCTTAAGATCAACCTAAATATGGATTATAATAATTTTATCACACCACCCTCTTTCCATGAAACCTCTCAGACTGTCCTGTCAACATCTCTGCCGTGGCCCCATATCTCTCTCCCAGCCCCCTGGACGCAGTTCCTCCCTCTTTAGGCCTTTTGATTTTGAGAAAAAGTTTCACCATGTGACATGACCGTCTGTCTATGTGCTGTTATCTTATTGTTCTGTATATTTGGGCCTGCTATTTGTTTTCATGTTCAAAAGCGTGAGTGGCGGCGCGCATAAAAGTGCAGTGGCCCCGGAGGCTCACTCCAAAACATAATTTTGTTGGTCTCTGTGACAATGATCATAAATCATTCTGTATTTACATAGCATCTTAGCATCTTATAGATGTGTGTTTTGATTGAAACCGCTTCTGGACATTTTCTTTGGATTTAACGGCTAAGTTTAGGTTTGAAGTTACAAAAAATTGTGTTTTTAGGTCTGGGGCTTGGAGCTGGTTAAGATTAGGATTAGGTTTTTGCTAATATGCATAAGTAATAACTATTTTTTTTCATCCACTATAGAAATGAAATGGGGCAGCAACGCGTATCATACATATCTACACAAAAAAGACAATGGTGGTATACAAAGCATTTAAATTTGCATGCTATAGAGTCACTGTTAAGTAGCATGTTTACAATGTGTTTTTGAGCAACAACAACCCGCACAGTGAATCATTTTAAGATATAAATGTATGTTTATTGCTGTACTATTGAACATTGTAGGCAACACTGGCGTCAAGCATGGGCTAAGTCACTACCAGAAAAGTTATGAGAATCTTTATTAGCTCTACAGACTCCATAAGAAAGAGATTTAACAATCATTTGTGGCAATTATCCAATTTTACAGAATCCAATCCTTTTCTTTGAGTTGAATCAGTAAATCAACTGTTTAGATGCTCCACACTCCATGTTCACTGCAGCTTAGCCACAGAAGAGAAAACACGCTCCTTCCCACTGTATAAATCTCAATATCAAACATCCTTTTATGAAACAAAAGGGGGGAACTTGAGCAAGCGAAGTAAAAACCACAGCCGCTGCTCATTGCTCCATGACTCTAAGACTCTGCTTCCACTGAAAAGTACAACCCCAGACTTTTACTGAGTGACAAAAACAGCCAGTGATTATGTGGTGCTTTTTCTAGTTAAAAACAAAATGCAGAAGCAGCAACTGTGGTCAAGCTATGTCTAGACTAACGCGTTCATTACGGCCAAGCGCTGATCAAAGCGTATGTCTTACACGATATTGATTCTAAAATCTCGTGACCTTTGTGCAGACTGACAAATTTTTTCAGTTTCTATTTGTAACGCAACATATTTTTACTTTTGTTTTATTTTTAAGAACGCAATCTAGCTACTAAGGGCTAAACATGGCATTCTGAGCACAGACAACGTACATTTGACTGTAAAAGCAGAGTTACATGGTGGAGTAATGTATTGGTTCTTACTTATGAAAAATACATGGAATTGAAACTAGTTACTATTTCCTACACAGTTTTAGCAGTAGTCAAGACCTGTCTTTAATGAAAAACATCATTAATTGAACAGTCAACAACAGCATTATTTTTGCAATATGCATTTTAAGCCAATTAGAGCAATACTGTGTTGTTTAGGAGAAGAGTCAATCCACCGCTAATTATGTGCAACTAATCCGAATTTCATTTTCAATTATGATTATTGCTGTAATCGTTTACAAAAATTGTGTAATCAAGTAATCGTAATTATTGACCGTGACTCATAAGTTATTTCCTTGAGTTGTAAAAGTAAGACCTAGACTGTTTAGAATACATTTACAATGGTCCATTTTTACAAGATATTTCACCCATTCATTTAATTTGATCTTTCTGCATTTAAGAAACGCTGATGCACTGCACTCTTCCTAAGCAATTGAATAATCGGGATTTCAATTATTTTTTGAACAATCGTGATTATTATTTTTATCAAGCAGCACTACCGTCTAGTCAGCATTATAGTGAGACTCTTTAATATGACTTTAAAATAAGATGCGGTGGTGCGAAATACACTTCTTAAGTAACGTATACAGATCGTGTATTGTCAAAGCAAAATTATGCAAAAGCTATTACAAAAAATGAAAAAGCAATGTTGTGGATTCAACAAGAGTATAAGGAATTTCTATTTTTTCTTAATAAGATGCTGGTATCGTCTGTTATTTATTAAAACCTTCTTTTTCGCAATTCTTTTTTGTATTTGTGATTGCATTTTTGTCATACGGACACTAGCTTTCAATAGTTTTGGTCTAAAAAAAAAAGAGCTGAAAATGTGTATTTACTGCTATAGTAAATGGGATGGATGTAAAGAATAAAAGTGCTTGTTTGTTGCAAGACATTTATGTATATTTTCAGTGTTGACATACATTTCCACTTTCTAAAATATAGCTTTGATTCTGACCTTAGTATCTATTAGCATTCGGGTATTTTGAAATTTGTAATACATGCTCAAAAAAGTATAATTACTCCTCAAAGTCTTCTAAATTTCAGAAATCTTTGTGTAATATTACTGTAAGTTAAAAGGTTATTAATTTGCCAATAAAAGAGGAAACGCACATTGGCTTGGTCAGCCTCTGTAAGCTCTTTGTTGCTTGGTGAATCTCTCTTCCTTTACCTCCAAATGTGAATACAAATGTCCTAAAAGATAATTGAAGTTGCAGAAGGCCGACGCTCCCTGAAGTCAACATCCCACATGTGAAATCTCCCGAGTCTCTAAATGCATTGTGTTTTAATTACTTGCTAACATCGGCGCAGCGGCAAACCCTTTAGGACTTGTGATGTCCTCAGAGAGAGTTGTATGGAGACCAGACAGGGCTCTTTGTGGACTGTCCCGTTACTGCCTTTGTCTGCGCCTCTCCGGGGTCCCTGGGGTGGGGCCTCGGTGGCGTCCCATGTGTTAACATTGGCCAATGATAAAGTATCTGCCACGGGCTTCATGAATTATGCAGGCTAAAGGGGAAGCAACTCCGCCCTCCGTTATGTAAATGTGACTTTGGGGAGACATCAGGAGGGCTTGCATCACAATTTATGTCTGCACATTATGGGCCAAAAAAAGAGAGACACTAAAACAATTTCATATGATGTCATGTTCTGTTTGGGACAATGGAAGTTGTACAATTCTAATAAATGCATTCTTTAAAACAGACTAATAATAAAATTGCATTTATTTAGTGAGAAATAAAGGTCTTGACAATTTTTGCATGAAAAGTGTGAGGCTTTGGCACATACGTAATCTTTATAAGCTGCTTAAACATGAAAGTATTGGGAATTATGAAATATTTTTAAGTTCAGATGAATAAAATGTGTTTTTGTAAGTCTAAAATTAAATGAACATCGAGAGAAAGGGAAAAATCACCACTACTCAACTCAACATGAACAATTATAAACTTGTCACGAAGGATGCACCGTTCATTTCAGCTTTTTTTTCACCTATTTTGATCATTTGGCTAACAATAATTTAAAAGTATACCAATGCTCGATAGTGACAGATATCATTGTTTAGAGACTGAAAATAGCGTTTTGAGCGACTTAACTCATAACAAAATGGGTCATGTAAGGTTATCTAACTTTTACTGTGTAAATACTTTATGTGAATAACATTTCAAACATTATGAGATGTTCTGGGCCACAATTTCAGTATGTAAATTGTCTCACTGTTGTCTATTTAAGAGCATTAACAACATATGGGCTGAACCGATACGAATATTCCGGGAAAAACTAGATGTCAACTTATCTTTGAACAAATAAGGAATCTAAATATAGTAAGAAGTCTCCAACAAACGCACAGAAAAAGTAAAATACTATAATTATTGATTCCCCAAAACACTGTTACAAATATCATTCTCTAAACAACAAACATTGTGACAACTTTAAGAACCAGTTATTGTGTCAGATGCTCATATTTGACCTTTTACAATTGAATCACTGAATAAACAAGATAATCTATTACAGAAGTGGCACAGTTAATAAAACAATATTTTTATCGCAGTTATTCACCAATGACTAAGACGTGCTTTCAATGGAGAACTATCATCTCTTACACACTTGATAATTTACTGCTACAGATGCTCACACATCATCGCCCAGTGTTAATCAGCAGACCACAGTGAGTAAACCGTCATTCATGCAGAAAACAAACTGACTATAAATAACCCCGTCACATCCACAACTCTGCAGTCCCTCACTGTGTCATTATGTCAACACCAAATACTGTATCGACTGTTTTTCATCACTGACTAACTTCTAACTTCAACAATGGACCAATGAGCTTCTTTTGTTTCAGATTCATTCTCTCTCTCTGTATTATGAGCATTTTATTCAAAGTTATAATACACAATGAAAACAGATGATATCATGTGCATTCGCTTGGTGAAACTGTCTCAGATCTAACCAACCCAATGCATGAGCGCAGTATCTGTATCATATTGTTATATTGACCGCTGTGCTGTGACATTGTCTCCAGAGAGCTCTTCCAGGAAGCCGGCTTATTTCATGTCTTATATCAACTTATATCAAAAGACGTAATCTCTTTGCAGCAGAAAGTAAAGCAACCCAACAACAAAGACAAATCGTTTTGGCAATTGTTAAAACATCAACTTGAATTTACTTCTTTTTAGTTCCATTTGAGCAAAAAGTGTCATGTCTTTCAGTGTAAATGTATCTTTTTTTTTTGTCTTTTTGACTTGCAAATAAGACTTTGTCCATGCCACGGATGTAACTATGTTGATAATGATACCAAAATTGTCACAATATATCATCATTATATTGTTGCTATCACAATATTAAACAGCATGACTTACATTAACACACAGTTTGTGCAAAAAACAAGCAAACAAAAAAAAAAGAACTTATCGTCGATACGAAGAGAGTCCAATTTAGTCTGAAGTCATGAATTTGCACCAAGAAAGGAATCACTGAATGATACAAAAAAGAATGACTGAAAAATGTAGCTTCAATGTTTATTGTTGTTAGCATAATCTCAGTATTGTAGGCTTTCTGTAAAATTGTTATATTGTGATAAATATTGTATCATAAGGTTCAAATCGAAAAAAAAGGTGTATGTGAGATTTCATGTTACATCCCTGTTATATATAAGACATATAGGTTGAGGTTATAAGGACGATGTACACTTACAATAAGCACAATGGCAGAAACACTTGTACCAGAGTCTAGTTTTACTGTTAATTTCCATCTGTAGTCCGGGGAGGGAAGAAGGCAGGCACTACCGGACATACTTTTAGTGGTAGTGGAAACCAGAGCACCCAGAGGAAACCTACACAGACACGGGCAGAACATGAAACTCCACAAAGAAAGGAGCCAGGTCAATTGGAAGTCGATCCTCTCTTGCTATGAAGCCAGACCGCTTACTGCTGCACCATCAGGTCATTTATTCATTCATTCTTTCATTCATTCATTTGAACTCCAAGATTTAGCTGGCTTTATTTTGTCCTGGAAAAGGACATTTATCTTGACAAAGCAGATGGCGACACCAAAGTAACTTAATAAATTGTTGTATATTACTTGGATTAATCTGGGCATGTACTGATAAACTTCCCATTGCATGTGTGTCATCTTTTATAGTCAAATAGATAGAATTATATGTAAAATTACAAGGATCTCAGACTTGTTCAAATGTTTTATGGTATTGCTTGGGGAAGACATTATTTTTTTAACTTTTGCTTTAGCATAATTTTAACTTTTATACTAAAAGTTTGTTGTCAGTTTCCAAATTAACTGTTAATGCTTTATTTCTGACAAGCATTGCGATTAAATTTGTGATTTAAGTTTTACTACAAGAATTCTGTTTCTATTTTAATCACATAAATTGATAAGATTACAAAATTGCACATGTTTTGTACATATTTAAACTACAGAAATAACTATTTTTTATGCTGGATAATCTATAGTTTGTAAAGGAAACAATGGCACATCAAAAACTGCAGAATTTCCAATTACAAATGCCAATAACTGCCATTTCAATTTGCTTTTGAACACTGAGCAGAGCTATTCAAAGCTATTGTTTACAAACACTCTCTGCTATGTTTTTTATCTGCAGATTTGTCCTGATTTGATCCACTTTTCTAACTCTGCGGTTTCGTAGGTGTGCATTGTCACCGGGCCAGAGATTCCACAGATATTATAGTATTATTAATCTGGCTCCGGCTGTCTTGTTATTGAAGCAGATGGTATCAAACCCACAGGAGCCAATGGCCACAATCCACCTCCACCTACTGCGTTTGTCAACCTATTTTTATGAAGACTGATTCACCCAGCTCGCAGAGAAGCTGGTCAATTAAAAGGATTATGTCTACAATTTATGCACTGATAATGTAGACTCTCTCTAAAGGAAGGTTAGTATGATAATTCTTTGACCTTTGCACTTTGATCCATCACCTTTAGGGGGATTAAGATTTCACAAATTAACCCAAATAAGACAGATTCGCCACGTGCGTAGGGAAAAAAGTGCGCCATTTTCAATGTTTAATTACATATTTTAACAAACTTCCCTGACTGTCATTGCTTCTCTCTGACATCCTCACCAAACTCAATTAAAATTTAACAGATTTTAAGATTAAGTGCAATTTAACGTGACGAAGCGAGACTGAAAAACACAGATGAACACGCATTTTTAAAAATTCAATTAGTCTTAATGATTCGGCCAACATTTTGCACCAAATTACGCACGCGTTTAACAGATACTTGCATTTTAGATCCACGTGCCTTGTCATTTTCGGTTTGTGCACACACGTTTACGGTAGAAAGACACTGCAAGCAGACTCGTATGACAAAACTTAGCCAATGTTCTTTGACAAACTGCAGTTTATCTGTGAAGACGAGTCGCTAAACTGCTTTTACGCACAGTCCTTTTCGGTACTAAGCTGAATAACGATGCAACAACCAAAAGAGCTTCGCGTGAGAAAAGTTGTAGTGTGGGACAGCTCATATTCACAGTCGTGGCTTCGTTTTGTGACATGTCTGATGTTCACAGAGCGCGTAAAAATGACATTGTCGTTATCTTTGGAGTGGCTTAGACCTCGCTCCAGATGGGCGCTTACCTGTGACATCTGTGGCCGGAGGTTGATCTCCTTCAGGTTGATGCACTGCGGCCGGAGGTTGTTGAGCAGATGGCACAGCAGCACCCCGTCCCGAAGAGTCTGGGCCAAGTCGAAAACCTGCGCGGACTCCCATGTCACCCTGTGGTTCGCCGGGAGCACCTTGCAGTTAATCAACCACAGCGCGCATTGCCTCCAGTACTCCATCATATTTGTGAGTGAATCCAGCCCGGTCAGGCGGTGAGAATGTTCCGAAAAAACAAACAGCGCTGCTTTGTTGACAGCTCGCTTCACGCCGTGCCCATGTTGAATCCGTGAGTTAAAAAAGCGAGTAAAATAGGGAAGTGGTGATGCTGCTGCCGCTCCAGGGATGACAGTCCGCTGAAGTGAAGCAGTGTGTGGATACAGCAGCTCTCTCTCTCTCTCTCTCTCTCTCTCTCTCTCTCTTCTCTCTCTCTCTCTCTCTCCCCTGTGCGGGCGTGCGTGAGAGAGCCCTCCCCTCCCCTCAGACACTTCTTCACCTCTTCCGCTATCATAGTGCACCAAAGAAATGACAGGCTGTGTATTTATAAACCTGTTCTGACAATTTGAGTAAACCACAAAATTTACTTTACCAATAAAAGAAAAGTATCAAACTGTTACAATTATATGCAGTTATGCAACATTAATAAGTTCTATGTCTAAAAGCAATGATTTCATAGTTTATTCCTCCATTCGCCTTAAAATAGGTAAAGCAGTAAATACGAATTGTGTTTAAGGCCATTTGCACTCATCACTAGGTGGCACTAATGGACAAAATCGTTTAATCAAGTTAATTGGGCGCTTATAGTTGTGGTAGCTTACTTTTTTGTTGTTGTGAATTAGTAAACTTAGTCACACTTTCAGACTGAGTACTGTCTGAACTGAATAATAAAGAATTTTAGTTCACATCAGGAGCTGAAAGCAGCACTTTGATTGGCTGTGCTTGGGTGGTTCACTCTAGTTTCACTTTTTAGTTGTAAAAAGACGTTTATAAGCCGCAATTGCACCCAAAATGAAAACATGTCGATATTAATCACGTGTCGAAGTATGTATGAAAGACAACTGTCAGATTTAAACCCTAAATTGTGTTTGCAGTGTTAAAATCAGCTGCCCCACCTTTACACTTTGTCGTGTAAAACAAATGTAAAGATAATTTAGAAACCAATTTCCTATTTCTTATTAAGCTTAATTTATAAATGCAAATTAGATGGTTAATCTAAATCAGGGGTGTCCAAACTTTTTTCGTCAAGCGCCACAAGTTGAAACACAGACTAAATAAAGGGCCATTTAGAAGTTACATCAAATGGTTACATTCAAATGATGGTCAAATTAGCCACAAAATGTTATGCAGGTCTAGCACCACATTAATGCACAGTAAAATATTTAATATTGGTGTAAAAACAGATGTATTTTGAAAAGTTTTTGACCCTGTTCGAAGTTTGAGAGCCGACAAAAAGTGGTCTGAGGGCCGCATGCCTGATCTAAATTATTACATTTAGATCAGGCATGACATTTTTAGATTTGTAAGTTATAGTTTTATGTCAACTCAATTGACCACCATACAACAGCAAAACAAATTTACTTCAAAGTTTTTCTCAAGTCTTATTATGAGATGCTTACTTTTGTCTAGTTTGCAAAGTTATTCTGGAGAGGGACAATCCTTTTAGTAAGGACATTTTTGTTTAGTAAAAGTGTCTCTCTGGGGCAAACGGTTGGAGACCCCTGTCTTAGGTTACCTACAATTTCACTAGTGTTCATGTGCTCAAAAAAGCTTAAGCAGGCAGTGTGTGAGCTTGGCCTGCTTGCACCACATGCTTTATCCATGGAAGTATCTAAGTTAAAAAAAATCTTACACAGTTAACTTTGAACCCCAAGTTGCAGGCTACCAAGATCTCTGTTTCAGTAGTTTCGAAAAATTCCAGACTTAATGAATAATATTTCAAATGAACCCATGTTTCAAGAGTTAGTATCAACTGATTTGCCGTTGTACTTTCCAATCCCTTGTTTGAATGCATTAATGGTTAAATTAATTGTTGACACTATGTTGCATCTCTTGAGTTTGACGGCAGTTTCCACTTTAACTCAACATCACCATGAACCCACAATTTCAACTCACAACAACCCTCAAACAGCCTCAGCAAGATGAATGACTGCTCTTTTGTAATTCTTTATTCTGCACCATCCTCCTGACCATTTTACTAAGAGCTCTGCAGGCAGACTCTGAGATTATTGTCTGAAAGTCCTGGCTGAGGATCATATTGCCCTTGAACAAGACGATTAGGCCGGAGCAGCAGAGGAGCAGTCCGGAGACAGGATTATAATAACTATATGAGGCTGAAGTGCTCCTGCAGTACACTTAAGATTATACCATTTCCATTGATCTCTGCTGAGCTATTAGCACCACAGATCACTGTAACTGTTCACGTTTGAAAGAGCAGTCATGTAAATATGAGTTACATTTAGACGCACATATCCGCTGTGTAGTTTTGTTAACAGAATTACTGGCAATAATATAATGTTACATTTCAGATGATGATGATGATGATGATGATCTCTTGTGCTTTTTGCAAGGTTGACCCCCAATAGCAAAAAGAAGTGTGGCACAAAGAAACAGGCAATAAGTGCTACAGGTCACTAATAATTTAGGGACAAAGGTCATTTGGATGATGCTCTAAAAATCAGCAACTTCATTCAAATTGTAATACCTGCAAATACTGTCAGAAAGCAGTGGCTCAGAAAGCACATTTTCACAAGTCTAAAAATTGGAAGTTTAATTCCTGCATAGATCATTGATCCTTTGTAACTCCTACACGTCTTGCAAATGTTTTTTTGCTGCCCCTAAACTTTGGAATGCTCTTCCTCTTTATATTAGACTTTCTCCCTCAACTGAACATATTAATACTAAGTTAAAACTCACTTTTTCATGTAGCCATTAAATCCTAACTATAGTAGCTGCCTAATACTGTATATATTTAAAACTTGCCTCAGGTATGATTTACATTTTGTTAGAATGTGAATTGGCTCACTCAAGAGTTGTCATTAGGTCACTTGGAAAAACTTTTTACAAAGATTCAACTCACTCCTATCCTGCTCTGTGCAGTTTGTGTTTTTAATGTATTGTGTTTGTCCTGTGTTGTGAGGCACTATTAACCTATCCAGGGACAATATATAAACATTTGCCTGTGGCTTCTACTAATTATAATTACCACTACTCCTGTTACAATTACATACTACAAATAAACTGTTTATTGTTTTATGAATAAAGGTAATCAAACACAACTTTTTCAAAGATTCAAAAAAGATTTGCCTGACGTTATTAAGACACTGAACATTATTAAGACACTAATATGTTTCTTATGTAACAACAATGAATTAAAACACTGTTTATTGTTTATTTCTTTGGATTCTCATTAACTGTCACCAAGTTGACAGCTGCTCCTCCAGTCGTCCTATCCAGAAATAAAGATTATTACCAAAACATCTGCTATAAACATCTCTGTCAGTGAAATTATAACTGCTGAATGTTTTATTGAGCTTCTTTGCTTCGGCCTTAGACACTAAATTTCTGTGTCACTGTCAAAGGCAGATTCAGTCGTGACAACAGAGTGAAGAGGACATTGTGTTTCCTCATGAACTGCGCTGGCGACTGGATTTGACAGCTTGCATAGCGGGCATGTTAGACGAGGTGAAGAGTAGATGGAGGCCGTCTAAGGTTTCAGCTTCCTGTCCCGGCACTGGAAGGACAGTCATGTAGCCCGAGTTATCAGATTATGACAGCACAAGCTCCGGATGTAGAGACACATAGAAGAAAACAGCTGCAGGAAAAGTAGTGATCGAACATGGGTATTTATCAAATTAGAGTATGACTGATTTGCGCAATTTGCTCACTCGAGTGGCATTTTATAAAGCTAATTTCATCAAGTGCACGGATGACCATTTTGGACGTTCCTGTAATTTTCTATTTGGAGTGAAACCAAAATGAGAAAATAATGGATAAACGGGTGAGAGTCCAAGGACACAACGCGCTAATGTCTGGGCACATATGGCAGATGTGAAGCTACTGCCAAGTTTTTTTTTATTACTGTCAAAACGGATAAACAAAGGGATTTAGCAGCCAAACAATATGAAAACAAAATAGTTATGAAAAGCAGCCACAAACAAAATAACAACCAAGATTATATGGTCTTTATAGATTTATTTGGAAATGTGTCTTGTCTTCTATTCAAAACCTTGTCAATGTTTACCTTTTGCTCTTTTGGTTATCAGCATAGTTCCATTATGCAGATGCAAGCTCGAGATTATTTTTGCGTGTAAACCATTAACATTTGCGACAATAGCTTTTGCATAGAGCTGGGACACATGAAAATCTGATCATATGTTATTGGAATAATGCAAAAAAGATTATCAAGTTGTATTTTGCAATAATACAAACATACTAAAGGCAACACAAAGTGAATACAGTTGATTAAATAGAACAGCAGCAGTCGTATTTAAAGGTTGTGCAGCATCAGCATAATGGCCGAGATCAATTTGATTAGTTACGCTATGCATTTCATTTCCTTTGCAGCCAGTAGTTGGAGCTCTGAAACACATGACAAGAGCTGGTTTAAAAGACAAGAACAATGCAAATAATACATGCAATGTTTGTTATTTAAGTCATTCAGTCCATTTGAGAGAAAGGTCCAATAGCATTCTTGATAAGTCAGTATGTAACCTACTAAAGAAGACCTATTGCCTTATTTTTGTCAATGGATTTAGGAAGAAACTATAACATGCAAATTAACAAATCACATTTTGTTCATTGTAAAAACTTTTACCTGTGGATAGGTCCATCTTGTTTATTTCATTCCTTATAGCAAATTTGCTGAGATGCACTAAAATTAATCAATATTTTAAAATCACAAAGTCGTGAGCGGATTTCAACTAAATAATGACAAAGTGTTAAGACCCTCATACACCAGAGAAAAGACTATGGGCCGGGTTTATCAAGCCAGGTGCTAACTTGCGGATGCTAAAAAACAAAACATGTTATTTCTGAGCATTTTACACAAACTTTAATATTGGAAGATGCACATACAACATAATAAACAAAACAGATATGAACCACCTCAAATTCTGCGTCTTTAGAGTGTGTGAGAGAAAAATGTCATTTCTGCCAAGGTTTTGCTCCCCCTAACCTGTTTTGCACATGAGCAAATGCTTGATAAATCGGACCCTAAGTGTTTATAAAAGTGCACATTTTTGTCGCAATGCTAAATGCTAGCCAGGAAAATTAAGTGAAATATAATGTAAACAATTTGATAAGAATAAAATAAATGGCAGGCCGATTGTTTTTGTAAAAAGATAGTTCAGTTATTTAAACATTAAGTATTAAATTTAACATTAGCAGTAGCTTCCAGACTCAAATGCCTCATTTTATAAACACATGGGTTTCCCTGGTGAAGTATTTACCTCGTACGTGAAAGTCTGAACATGCTGCAAGTGATTATCTGGCTGTCACTTGTTGTCCTCTTTGTGTCAATTCAGTATTGACTTATTTTAGGGCGTTTTAACTAATTCTTTATAGCAAATGAATGAGAACAAACTGTCCACAGGTATTTTTAGAAGAAGTAGAAATTACTATTTTGTTGTTGTTGTTGTTGTTGCTGTTGTTAATGGAAAGTGAATACATGACAATTTTGAGTCCTACACATAATCGGAATTTGATTATTTATTTACGTTTTTGAAAATAAAGTAGCTAAATAAATGCTTTCTTCACAAAAAGATATAGCCATAGAGTTATCAAAAGAAAAGTACGGGTAAAAAATAAGCAGGCAGAAGCTTAAGGCAGAAAATATACCTTTTGCAGTTTTCTGTTGACATACAGCCTGGTCACACTCTCATTCAACCCTCCACATAATGCACAAACCATACATGCACCTCACATATTGTCCCCTGAAGCCCCACTGCAGTGGATATATTTTCTAGAGCTTTTGTGTCACTCGATCTGGCGACAGTGGCCAGTCTATTTGCGCGGCTCTATTATCCCCCGTGTGAAGGGCAGCCTATCTCACTCAAAGGATTTTCCATAGCGAAGGCCTATATAGTCATTACAATCAGCGATATAAATACACTACTCTTGATTATCTGTTGAAATACATATAGCTTTATGGATTAAATGTTTGAAGGAAGAGGATTTGGATGCTGCTTGTTGTAAATTTCAGAGTGACAATGCCTTTTATAGCTTCAGCTGACAGGATCATAGCTCTTTTGTCTATTGTTTTTTAACTGTTATTGATCGGACGGCCAAAGACTTAGCGCTCTATTTTGGGGGTTTAAAAGGGGAGCAGAGAAATCAATAACGGAATACCCACGAGATATAAGTCTTTTAAGATTTTTTTTTTAAATCTAAGCCGGACTGCAGGGCATCATCTGGGAAGAGGCTCAGAGAAGAGGCAGTGAACCAGAAGTGAGACCAATGAAAGTGATGGAGAGTTCACTCGTAAAAACCAAATATAGACTTTATAAATGACTGTCCCGAAAATACAGCTGCAGTCATTTGCCTTTTGCTGCTGCACGCTAAATTATGTTACAGTCAGTCTTCTAAGTTTTGCAGGGAAATGTGTTAGCAAAGTGAACTCAGGACAAGAAATGATTTGAAGACAATGAGGAGGAATCCATCTACTGTATCTGTGGGTTAATGAAGCTAGTTTTTCCTCATTAATATTCATTTTCTGTCATATGATTTTTTTGGGGGTTTTAGAAAATACAATTTTGTAGATAAAAATGTGACCTGTTCTTTTAGCCTATCTTGTTTTATCTTAATTCAAAAGATAAATAAAATGATAAAATAAAAATAACAGTACATATTCACCTGTAGCTTGCTTTATTCTTGTATCTTGTATAACAGTATATTTTTAGCACATTGTGAAAAATAATAAATGACGACAGTGCAAACCGATTGGCTGTGCAGTGGACCTCCTGTTTCACTTCCCTGTTTGAGCAAAAACTGTGAAGCTGTGCACACACCAGGCAAGGCAAAGCAAGGCAAGTTTATTTGTATAGCACAATTCATACACAAAGCAATTCACAGTGCTTTACAAGCAGGAAAATGCACCAACAATAATTAAATAATCAGCATAAAATTTACTTTAAAAAGAAGTAAAGAAATAAAAAGTGCAGACAAAGCATTTCAGTCATATGCACAGATAAAAAGACATGTTTTCAGCCTAGATTTAAACATTGTCACAGTGGAGGCCTGTCTTACATCATCTGGAAGACGGTTCCAGATCTTAGCTGCATAAAACTGAAACGCTGATTCTCCATGTTTAGTCCTGACTCTGGCACCAGTAGGAGGTCGGTCCCTGAGGTCCTCAGAGTGCGAGATGGTTCATAACGCACTAACATGTCAGAGATGTACTTTGGTGCCAGTCCATGGAAAGACCTAAGCACAGGACTAATGTGACCAGAAGGTTCATGCATGTGCACATATTCAATTCAATTCAGTTCAATTTATTTGTATAGCCCAAAATCACAACAGCAGTTATCTCAGCGGACTTTACAAGATGTTGATTTAGCAAACAAGATTTGTCAGAAAAACAGTGAAACATTTGGTCAATACCAACAGAAACAATGGAAAATTAGAAACAATCGTTATTAGGAAATGCAGGCAGATTGTTACAACAACAAAGTGGCAAATAAAATTTGTCCCAGAGCATCCCCTGTCCTTAGACCCTCCTTCTCGGCAAGGAAAAACTCAAAAAAACCTATTGGGGGAAAAAGAAAAACCTCGAGGAGAACCACAAAGAAAGAGGGATCCACTCCCATGGACGGACAGGCTGTAGATGTGACCAGGACTGACGTATGTCCAGATGTAATTAGAAGTTTAAGTCTGTGGAGCCAGGAATCAGATAGCCTATTTTTCTAGCATATATATATTCAGATAAACTTGTGCTTGCTCTGGAGCTAAACCCCCTGAGAAAGAAATCCAAAGTATTGTTTTAAATAAAGAGCAATAAAGAAAAAAGGATTTATAAGTATTGAGCTAACACAGATTCAAAAAACCAAAAAACGTATTCCGCAGAGTTCATATGGGATCATGTTTGTGGATCTGCTGCAAACTGTTTTTTTCAGAGGGCCTTTTTTATAGGTCTGAAAGTTGTTCTTAATCTAACATTTCTAACAGCTCAAAACATTTCTTTTTATCTGTGCATATGACTGAAATGCGTTGTCTGCACTCTTTTCTTCTTTTAAAGTAAATTTTATGCTGATTATTTATATATTTTAATCATGTCGTATTGTAATTATTGATGTATATTTTGCTGCCTTGTAAAGCACTTTGAATTGCTTTGTGTATGAATTGTGCTATACAAATATATTTGCCTTGCCTTGCCTATTGAAAAAGAAGTTGTCTCAAGGTAATGTCTTCAAACAAGACAGAAACAGTCTTAAACAAGAACAATAATGTAGATCTTCAAATTGTCAACATTTCAGAAACTAAGAACAAGTCCTAGCAAGCACTTTGAACTTAAAGAGTATTGACTTGTTAATGTATAGTCATCTTTAACACAGATGAACACACATTCAGGCTGAGGGGCACATCTGGCGCCCAGGCCAAAGTTTCCTCAGGTCCGAGTTAGACCTTTAAGAACATCTGATGTTATTCTTGCTACATTTGGTGAACAATATGATCATTCATTTATTTACATGTGGTAGACTATGTAGAATATTCTGATTTGTGAATGTCAAGCTGTCATTTAAAATTCAGAGCTGTAACTCAATAATGTTTAATGTTGACTTAATTTACCATGTGTACAATTGAATTAGATGAGTGACATTTGACATCCATTCTACATTAAACAATGCTAATGACAAAGGGTTTGTTCTGGCTCATCTACATCACTGCTGCATGTGGTGTTCTAACCCTATTGTAAACACTGTAAATGTAAATCTAGTGAATATAAAACACCAAATTACATTATAAATACATTTATTCATCAGACTGCAGAAGGATTAAGTGTGTGTGCAGGGATGTGCTCATATCCTTATCAGTGAACAGGCGAGTCGTCACTGTACTGCACCCCCCTTTACCCCCCTTTCACCCCCCTTCAAACCGACACATGAGGGTCAGACACTGGAACACTCGGACGGGTGAGCAACTTCTACTTTGTTTTTGTGTATGCAAATGTAGACACGTTACTCTAAATAAACTAAGATAAACATCCATTTGTGAGATCACATTGTTGTTTTATTGCTTGTTATGCATTGCTTAATTTATTTGAGAGATTTTGAAAGAAAAAGCAGCAAAAGTATTCCAACTATTTGGTATATTTTTCATTGTACACAGGTTATACTATGGGCCAACAGTATATACAGGTTGGTTTTCAATAATTTGAGAAAATAATGTTACTTCCTTGAATATGTGGAGCAATTAGGCTATATAGGCATTGCTGTTACCTAGCAACCATGAGGAACAGACAGAATCAGATTACTTTTGTTAAATTATTGCCTAGGTGTTAAGAAATTGTTAGCTTTGAGTGAACTGCTTTTTGTTTGCAATGTTTGATGCAATGTTGCCTTTTGTTGACAGATGAAGAAATTTAGTTTCAGGATATCTCAAACATAGACTAAATGGGGCCATGTAAAAGTGTCCAAACTGTAAAAACGTCAAATGGATGCATTTAGAATATACAATAAACCACAATCCATTTTTTTTTTCAAGCTTGGTACCATAGTATCACACATTAGATGCTAAACATTGGTTTGAAGAAGAAGAAAAAAAAAAAATCTAATTTTAAATCTCAGTGTAAAAATGTTTTGTTATTTGGACTGATCTCCAGCAGGTCTGAGGTCCAATTTATTTCTGAGAGCTACATTTGGTCCCTGGGCCACAGTTTGGACATGTGCAATCTTCAACTTAAATGATGTAAAACAAAGCCTTATGGACTATAAATCACACCAAACTCTTTCATAATAAACAAAACATGACAACATACACCCTATAAAACCACTTCTATTATGACAATTACAGATATCCATCTCACACAAATAGACTCTTGAAGGTAATACTTCAGTGTGGTCTACACTCTCTATATTTCATGTGAATGTGTTTATTTTGCTGGGACAGAGGCAGATGGCGGCGAGCGTGGCGGAGCGTGCCGTCGGGGCCATTATCGGGCAGCAGTGGCAGATGCAGCAGGTAAGATAAAACACATCTTATATGTGTGTATGGAACCAAGCAAATACAGGCCTCTCCACGTGAACACTGTGTCCTTAGCCTGTCAAAGTCTCAAGACATGTTATGTACATTTGCCAGTCAAAGTGAATCTGACAATAAGAATAGACCTGGTAAGCTTTTCAAAGAGTTAAGAACATAAACATATGCATATGCAATGAAAAGTTTATAACATAGACATAGATAAATAAAACAATAAATTATGCAAATATTTTATTTTTATGCTTAAAGGTACACCGTGTAACTTGTTGACCAAAAAATAAACTTGAATAAAAGCATGTTTTTCTAGTTTGAATGTCTTTGTGACACTAAATAAATAAGAAAAAAATTGAAATTTTACAATAAGCAGGATTGCATGGTCACAAGGGGAGGACCTCTTCTTGTTTATTTCCATGGAAAGCAGCACCTTTAGCTAGATTTTCTCATATTATGGCGTAAAATGGATTTATTCCCATTAGAAAGGTTCTAAAGAATGATTTTATCTTCTTACTTTTGTTGAATTGTGAAGTTGAATTTTCACCTCCAGAAAGTTACACAGTGCACCTTTAAAGCTCTGCAATGTGGTTTGTTAGATAGATATATCGAATTAGTAGGGTTGGGCGATCTTAGAAAAAATATTAACAGGATTTTTTTTCTTCATATTGATCAATCTCAATTTTCAATTCGATTTTGTTAAAACTCTTTCAAAAACAAAAGAAAAATATTTTTTTTAGAAACACAGATAAAAACTTTTTTTTTATGTCCCATTTATACTTTTCTTTTTTTTATTCTATAGCAATAATTGACTTTTGCTCAAAACCACACATTTTTACTGACAAAAGATTGGTTTTAGATTTTTTGAATCAAAACCCACAACCAAATAATTGACAATTCAATTTGATTAGATCTCTCGATTTTTCGATTAATTACACAGCCCTAATTAGTACACTGTAAAAAGTCATAGGGCCATGTAGCTTGATTTATAAACATTTTCAAATTCAAGTTTCAAGGAGAAGCACTTGTAATTGTATAATTGATATGCCTGAATTTGAATTTGATACTGTTGTAAGTTTATCGCAGCTGTTAAAAAATAGTCCCACGGATGACTACTTGTAATATTTTTAGGTTTTATGATATTTTTGGTTTTGATTAATGTTTTCTTTTAAAATTAATCAAAACTGTGTAGGTATTAGTAGGCCTAACATATTCTGACATAACAATGCTTTCAAAGTATCAACAGTGTAGATGTGCAAGAAAAATATGGAAGCCTGGACATTCTATTAATAATAATATTAATGTTTATAATAATAACAATAACTCATTAGTTCTGATAATATTTGTCATTGATTAGGCTCAGGAAGCATGGTAACTATGGAAACAATGGCAAATCCACCATGTTGTTGTCAGTTTAGCAGAACTTTCTTAGAAATACATTAGACAAAACCATCAAAAAAGTAAACAAAACAGCCGTGGAACAGCCCAATAAACCGCTGGGAAAACATTTATCTATTACTCTGTAGTGTCAGAATATGGCTTAATTAACGCTATTTTTGGTATTTAGCCATTTAAAATCTCCATTAGTTTAACATTGGACCATTATTGATGTATGATGTCATGTTATAGAAATAGATCGAATAAAAAACACCAACCTCCATCTCTGTTTTAACCTTGTAACTTTTGTCTTTTGTTGAATTTAATTTGCCTCAAGCACTAATAAAACCACTAACATTTATTTTATGGTAGAAACTGGACCATATGGCAGGAAAAGAAAAAACATTTATTTCTGCCACTGTTTTTGTTAAATGTGTCTCTGTTTAGAACTATTCTGTGTTAATGATTTTCTGAATGACTGTACAGATGTTGTCTAAGTGCCTGTTTCCACACGTGAGCTTTATCCTGAAGCAGACCACATCTGTACGAGCAGATAAAATGCTCGGGTGGTTTGTCTCATTTGCATGAGTCCGTAGAGCGCAGGGTTATGGTGTGTGAGACATGACGCATACAAATACAGGAACATGTCTTCTCTCTCTCTTTTTATGAGGCTTTCAACACAGAAAATATCATCTTGTCGTTTTACTGCTACACGTGGCAATGACAAAATCTATTCATTTTGCTTTTTACACTTCAAACTGGGAGGACAATCTGCCGTATTTTCTTAGCCAATGTTTGTCAGTCCACTGTAATCTTTTTTCTTTCTTTTTTTTTATTATAAGTGACCATTTTTGTTTTGATACAGACAAACAAAATTAGAGAGATTAATGGAGTGACCAGATAAAAAAAAAAACTAAATTCATCCTATTAAAACAATTATTCTAGCAAACTGTGCAGTAGTGCAGGGCCAAGCACACAGATTTTTGTGGGGTCTTGGTCTCAGGGGATGCACAATGCAATACCATATACAAAATGTGGTCTCCAACATTCGATCTGTTTTAACATTGCAAATTAACTGATAAGATGTTTTGTAAAAAGAAATATGAAATATACCTGCATTATTCTGCAAAATTACCACCACAGTACTCCCAACCAAAGCATAGAGCATAACTACCAGTAGCTTATAAACAACCGCCTCTGGACAATGACTTAAAATCAAATGTCTCAACCAGGGAACACCAGGTCTAAACCAGCACAAAAATTGAATTAATATCTTTCCAGTGTTTGAAAAAATGGGTTGGAGGCCAAATTAATGCTTGGAAGGCCAGATTGGCACCCGGGCCTTAAGTTGAATAGGCCTACAGTAGTGGTAAAAGTACTCCATGTTGGTATTGAATTAACAGCTCAAGAATTTTGTGTCAGACTGCTACTAACTGCATTCTTTTTGCATTTATAAACATCTTGTTTGTGTGTGTTTCAGCTCAGCCCATGCATTGGATCTACAACCCGGACAAGCTCAAAGAAGTCCTGTCTGATCTAGAGCCGAGTCCGGAGTTTAGACCAGAGTCTGCAACCCTTTTTACAAGAGAACCAGGAGAACAAACCTGCTATGGAGACCAGGCCTATGTGCTGCTGCAGTCTCTCAGCGCCTGTGGAGGTAACTTTAACTCCAAATCATTCTTAATATTTGCACATTCAGAGTCGGACATTGAGCAGAACTCTATTCTAGATGTACATTGGACAGCTCCTCTCATTTAACTTCACAGTCTGATTAGCGAAAGTTTCATCATTCAAGAAGCAGAATTTAGTTAGAACTTAAGGAAGAAATAACAAAGCACAAACATTACTGCTGCAAAAAATGAATTTCAAGACAAGTTAAAGTTGCTTGATTCTAGGATGTTGAACTTAATTTCAAGCATTTTGATAAATTTAACCTTTAATTGTAGAACATTAGATTATTTTCTTTGTTTCAAAGTGTTTCAAACTGATTTCAAGACATTGCTTCTTACTTCAATTCAATTCAATCAATTATTTGTGTTAGCCAAAATCACAACAGCAGTTACTTTACAAGATGTTTTACAAAGATTTTGAGCAAACAAGATTTGTCAGAAAATCAAACAGTGAAACATTTGGTCAATGTCAACAGAAACAATGTAAAAGAAACAATCATTATTAGGAAATGCAGGCAGATTGTTACAACAACAAAGTGGCAAATAAAATTTGTCCCAGAGCATCCCCTGTCCTTAGACCCTTTCTTCTCGGCAAGGAAAAACTCAAAAAAAAAAAATTGGGGGAAAAGAGAAACCTCGAGGAGAACCACAGTGAAAGAGGGATCCACTCCCATGGACGGACAGGCTGTAGATGTGACAGGACTGACGTATGTCCAGATGTAATTAGAAGTTTAAGTCTGTGGAGCCAGGAATCAGATAGACGATTTTCTAGCAGGCAGAAGACAGCCAGTCAAAGAGAGGCTGGAGTGGACAATGAGCGAGGTCCAGGATCTCAAGATTAGGTATAATCCAAAGCCAGCCAAATCCTTTGCCAATGGGTTAAAAAAACTGTTCTTACCCCATTGGCAAATTTTGTTCTTACTTAAAGCCAAATTCCCTTAAAACCAGTTAAAAATGTCTTGAAACCGTAAAATATTCTATATTACAAGGCCAGTGAAAACAGCTCAAATCTGGATCAAAATTCTGATTTCAAGTCATTTTAAGCAAGTCTAGATTTATAGTTTTTTGTAGTGTGAGTATATGAAATGTAAGGTAAATGGCAGACAAGTATCAGAAGTTGAGAAAAGTCAGGGCTTATCTTCAAAACTTCAAGAAGTGGGCACTGACTAACAGTACAGACCAACTAGGTTTGTCCAGTGTGCATTTGAAAACGNCAACCAAAAAAAAAAAATTATTAAATAAACAAAAAAAAATTACTAACAAAAAAAAAAATAAAGTGTCAAAAAAACATGTAAAAAAAAAAAAAAAAAATATTTTCGGCCGCTCAGTATGACCAAATTGGCCCGACGAAGGGGTGTCAGGTTTGATAAGACTAACTGCTTGATTCAATTTTGTGTTGAAAAGACTATCAAATGACAAAATTCAAGTACAGTCTCTTAAAATGAGTTAATAAATAATCATTTAATCGTCATCTACCTCAAAATGTTTTTTTTAAATACCGAACAAAATTATGTTTGGCCCTTGGCACTCTTTAATGCAATACATTTTGGCCGCGAATTTTTTACTTGCAAATTTTGGCCCACCAATGAAAAAAGTTTGGGCACCCCTGTTCTAATGAATAAATAATATTAATGTTTATAATAATAACAATAACTCATTAGTTCTGATAATATTTGTCATTGTATTAGGCTCAGGAAGCATGGTAACTATGGAAATGATGGCAAATCCACCATGTTTGTTGTCAGTTTAGCAGAACTTTCTTAGAATACATTAGACAAAACCATCAAAAAAGTAAACAAAACAGCCGTGGAACAGCCCAATAAACTGCTGGAAAATGTATCTATTACTCTGTAGTGTCAGAATATGGCTTAATTAACGCTATTTTTGGTATTTAGCCATTTAAAATCTCCATTAGTTTAACATTGGACCATTATTGATGTATGATGTCATGTTATAGAAATAGATCGAATAAAAAACACCAACCTCCATCTCTGTTTTAACCTTGTAACTTTTGTCTTTTGTTGAATGTAATTTGCCTCAAGCACTAATAAAACCACTAACATTTATTTTATGGTAGAAACTGGACCATATGGCAGGAAAAGAAAAAAACATTTATTTCTGCCACTGTTTTTGTTAAATGTGTCTCTGTTTAGAACTATTCTGTGTTAATGATTTTCTGAATGACTGTACAGATGTTGTCTAAGTGCCTGTTTCCACACGTGAGCTTTATCCTGAAGCAGACCACATCTGTACGAGCAGATAAAATGCTCGGGTGGTTTGTCTCATTTGCATGAGTCCGTAGAGCGCAGGGTTATGGTGTGTGAGACATGACGCATACAAATACAGGAACATGTCTTCTCTCTCTCTTTTTATGAGGCTTTCAACACAGAAAATATCATCTTGTCGTTTTACTGCTACACGTGGCAATGACAAAATCTATTCATTTTGCTTTTTACACTTCAAACTGGGAGGACAATCTGCCGTATTTTGTCTTAGCCAATGTTTGTCAGTCCACTGTAATCTTTTTTCTTCTTTCTTTTTATTATAAGTGACCATTTTTGTTTTGATACAGACAAACAAAATTAGAGAGATTAATGGAGTGACCAGATATAGCAAAAAAAACTAAATTCATCCTATTAAAACAATTATTCTAGCAAACTGTGCAGTAGTGCAGGGCCAAGGCACAGATTTTTGTGGGTCTTGGTCTCAGGGGATGCACAATGCAATACCATATACAAAATGTGGTCTCCAACATTCGATCTGTTTTAACATTGCAAATTAACTGATAAGATGTTTTGTAAAAAGAAATATGAAATATTACCTGCATTATTCTGCAAAATTACCACCACAGTACTCCAACCAAATTTAGAGCATAACTACCAGTAGCTTATAAACAACCGCCTCTGGACAATGACTTAAAATCAAATGTCTCAACCAGGGACACACAGGTCTAAACCAGCACAAAAATTTGAATTAATATCTTTCCAGTGTTTGAAAAAATGGGTTGGAGGCCAAATTAATGCTTGGAAGGCCAGATTGGCACCCGGGCCTTAAGTTGAATAGGCCTACAGTAGTGGGAAAAGTACTCCATGTTGGTATTGAATTAACGCTCAAGAATTTTGTGTCAGACTGCTACTAACTGCATTCTTTTTTGCATTTATAAACATCTTGTTTGTGTGTGTTCAGCTCAGCCCATGCATTGGATCTACAACCCGGACAAGCTCAAAGAAGTCCTGTCCGATCTGGAGCCGAGTCCGGAGTTTAGACCAGAGTCTGCAAACCCTTTTACAAGAGAACCACCGGAGAACAGACCTGCTACGGAGACCAGGCCTATGTGCTGCTGCAGTCTCTCAGCGCCTGTGGAGGTAACTTTAAACTCCAAATCATTCTTAATATTTGCACATTCAGAGTCGGACATTGAGCAGAACTCTATTCTATTGACAGAAACACGTACATCCACGAGAGTCGCCATCTTTGTTTAGCTTGAATATAGGCTAGGGTTAGCACCGAGGCGCTAACAGCCGTCTTAACACCCCTTATCATTTACTTTAACATTCAAAGTAAGAATAACAAAGCACAAACATTTTTACTGCAAAAAATGAATTTCAAGACAAGTTAAAGTTGCTTGATTCTAGGATTTTGAACCTAATTTCAAGCATTTTGACCAATTTAACCTTGATTATTGTAGAAACATTAATTATTTCTTTGTTTCAAAGTGTTTCGAACTCAAGACATTGCTTCTTACTTCAGGTCAAATCCTTTGCCAATGGGTTAAGAAAACTGTTCTTACCCCATTGGCACATTTTTGTTCTTATTTAAGCCAATTCCCTTAAAACCAGTTAAAAATGTCTTGAAACCAGTAAAATATCTACATTACAAAGGCAATTAAATCTTATCCAGTGAAAACAGCTCAAATCTGGATCAAAATTCTGATTTCAAGTCATTTAAGATAGTCTAGATTTATAGTTTTTTGTAGTATGAGTAATGAAATGTAAGGTAAATGGCAGACAAAATGAGTTGAGAAAAGTAAATCTTATCGTCAAACTTCAAGAAAGGCTGAACAAAACAGTACAGGACCACTAGTTGAGTCCAGTACATTTTGAAAGTATGTGTTTGCCTATGAGAACAAAAAAAAAAAGCTTGAAAATCCAAAGTTTTGACAGTTTGAAAGAAAAACCCATTGTGTATTTATTTCTAGCTCTGACCACTGAATGTCTCTCCTCATTTTACACTACAAATGTACCATTAAAAATCATAAATTGCAAGTACTTCGTCTCATTTTTCTGCAGACGTTGATGTGGCAGACCTGACCAAAACGCTTCTACAAGTTCTTCGGTCCCGGGACAGTTTACGACCTTCCCTGAACGATCCTTACAGGCAGAAAGGAGGTACTATGTTTTTAAATGGAACATGTGTTACGCAACAGACAACAAGCCACTAGTGTGATGTCCACCTGCCCGAATCATCAGCTCCTGGAGAATAGCACTGCTCCGGATTGTGTTTTTCCGGTCAGAGCCTACGGGGAAATCCCTCTCCAAGAATTATTCCACTTCCTCATTTGTTTTGCTGCTGTGTATTTGTGGTGACAGAGAAATGTAAATGTACAAGCATGGAAAATCATTTTAACAACACGAGAATCCCCGTAGACTGCAGTTGAGGGGCTTGCTGCCACCCTTTACAGTTGTCATGTAGAGATTAATAGCTTTAAAAGTGGACCACACAGTTACTCCAAGTGCACAATTACAACACAGAGAAGAAAGGCCAGGCTTATGGAAATATGTGATAGTTAAATCTATTTATAGGTAGTAGCTTCCTGTTATCTGTGACATTTTGAGGACTATTTCTCATTCAAAAGATCTAATTGTTAATTGCTTCAGCAACAGTTGTAATGTTGTCCTCAATGGTCAAATAGAATGGCCATGCAAATAATAGCATGTTCGCTTGCTTGTGCACAATGTGTTTTAGTTAAGATGTCAGTGTTCAAATATTATTAAACATGTTTTGAGAATGTTAACTGTTTTGAGCCACAATTGGAAGTTTTGTAGGGTAGACAGACACTAGTTTCACATATTCAGCAAAACTCTAGTCTAGATTTTAGCCTCTTGTCCAAGATTTTAGCTGCACACAATGAAATGAAATGATGATTAGATTGTTTAGTCCTGACTCTGGCACCAGCAGGAGGCCGGTCCATGTTAGCCCTGACTCTGGCACCAGCGGGAAGTTGGTCCATGTTTAGTCCTGACTCTGGCACCAGCAGGAGGTCGTCAGTCCATGTTTAGTCCTGACTCTGGCACCAGCAGGAGGTTGTCAGTCCATGTTAGTCCTGACTCTGGCACCAGCAGGAGGTCGTCAGTCCATGTTTAGTCCTGACTCTGGCACCAGCTGGAGGTCGGCTCATGTTTAGTCCTGACTCTAGCACCAGCAGGAGGCCGGTCCATGTTTAGTCCTGATTCTGGCACCAGTAGGAGGTCGGTCCATGTTTAGTCCTGACTCTGGCACCAGCAGGAGGTCATCAGTCCATGTTTAGTCCTGACTCTGCCACCAGCAGGAGGTCGTCAGTCCATGTTTAGTCCTGACTCTGGCACCAGCAGGAGGTGGCTCATGTTTAGTCCTGACTCTAGCACCAGCAGGAGGCGGTCCATGTTTAGTCCTGATTCTGGCACCAGTAGGAGGTGGTCCATGTTTAGTCCTGACTCTGCCCAGTAGTGCATGAGTCCTGACTCTGGCACCAGCAGAAGTTGGTCCATGTTTAGTCCTGACTCTGGCACCAGTAGGAGGTCGGTCCATGTTTAGTCCTGATTCTAGCACCAGCAGGAGGTAGGTCCATGTTTAGTCCTGATTCTAGCACCAGCAAAAGGCCAGTCTATGTTTGGCCATGATTCTGGCACAAGCAGGAGGTTGGTCCATGTTTAATCCTGACTCTGGCACCAGCAGGAGGCCAGTCGGTGTTTAATTCTGACTCTGGCATCTTTAACATGTTAAAGATGATTACTGTTTAGACAGCTGGTAAAGGGTCAACTTATGCTAAACTAAAATATTTCTCTCGTTAGGCCCCAAAGCTATTCTGCCCATTAATGGCCGTGGAGGAATGGCAGTTTGAAGGCCTTCATGAGAAATGTGGACGCTGGCAAAGAAGAAACAGGTCACTACTCAGCACACATACACATTTTATCATGCTTTGTGAACTCTTAATTCTATGTGATCTTTTAAGGTTCTGAGACCGACTGCCAAATGGACGGGATTACCAAACTGGCACCTCTAGTGGCCATGTTCGCTGGACGTCCTGAGATGTTAGATAAAGTGGAGACTGCTGTGAGGGTTACGCAGAACAACGACACATGTGTAGCTGTTACTTTGGCTGCAGCAAGGTAAACACTACAAAACAACATAAAGCAGAAAAAGAAAGTAACTGGAGATATAATTTCTGTGGCAGGATTTGGAGCACTTCATCCTTAATGGTCCCGATTCGAATGTCCTGAATGTTATCTTGAATCAACTGAAAGACCCAAAACGGCAGAATCCACAAGATCTGGACAATGCTGTCATTGGTAAGATTTGTGTTGTTTTAGCATATCCTGGCAATAAAAGCTTACAGTATAATCTGATGGCATTTAAAGCTGTAATATATGAATGTGTGTATTGTTTGAATGGTAACACAAACAAATCAAAACAAATGGTTTGTCGGCTTACGTGTCTTGACTAAGTTGACATTTTCCCAACATATACAGTTCTTAAAGGCACTTTGTTGCATTATAATTTTACCATAATCATAAGTGAAAGTATACTTTGTTTTGAGCAAATGCTGTTTCTCCGCACCAAGAAAATGTAGTTTGTCATTTCTGAAGGCAGAAACCTATTTTGTGCGAACCTAAAATTGCTGCCTGTAGCTAGCATTTTCCTATTTACTCCTCCAGGATGGATTTGATCTGAGTCTTGTTTGAATAATGCAGGGAGTCTTTTATTATGCTCTTTACCCTGTTCTCCATTCATCACCAAAACAAGCAGCGCACTTACCCTCTGAGCGCAGCACCAAAGAAAATGTTCTATATAGAGAGGAAGACATGACGGCATTCAAAGTATGAATGAATAAATAATCAAATGCATTTTTCTGAGTGATAAAAGTACCTTATGTTCTGTCAATACAGCACAGCTGTGCCAGGTGAGAGACAGTCTGTCCAAGTCATCCCAGGAGCTGATTCCTGCAGTCTTCACAAACACATGAGGTGAGCCGGAGGGGGGCAAAAAAGGGGGAGCAGGTCTGTGGACTTTGAGCTCTCTTTGATCTCCTGCCTAAAATGCCTTACTTCTTCAAGTATTTTATTGGCCGCTCTTCACTGTGCAGCTGGAGTCTCATGTTAAACTGGTGTTTGTTGAGGAAGTATGCAACAATTAAGCAAAACTTCATAACATCCCATTAGTGTCAGTGGCAAAATGTGTTATAACCATCAGCCAATTGTTACTCAAATCACACTGGGTCCTTTTTTCTTATTCATTATTAAGGCTTAAAGTCTAGTTTCAGTGCTACAACTCTCGACTGCATGTTGTGTGCAGGCTTGCCCGGCGCTCTCCAGGGGGCGCTACATGGGGTCCTGACTCAGGCTGGGCTGGAGGGGCTGTGAGGGACACCATGCGCCGTGGAGGGTGCACTGCCAGCCGCTCCTCCTTCATTGGTGCCTGTTTCGGAGCTCAGGTACAGGGTGGTTTTAGCTGGGGGTATGTAACTGGAGTGCAGGGAACTTGGGGAGAAGGGAGAAGTCTGTTTTAGGGAGAATTGGAAAAAGTAGTGATGTTGCTTTTAGTTACATCTTTACACCTTTGTAAACACAAAACAAACATCGAGGGCAAGCAAGAATTCACAAGCTAAAATTTCTCTTTGTGAACTTTAATAGTTTAATCATATACAAAAAATCTCAGTCTGATAAATTATTCTGAATATAATCATAAGCCTGAAAACTTATGCAAAACGCTTAATTACATAGTTTTTATTTACTACCAGTGTCACAAGTCTTAACTAACGATTAACAACTGGTAATCACTGTGATAAACATAATTGTTTTGATGGTTTATGATATCATTGATGCAACTAGATAATTTACCAAAAAGACAAAGTTGACCAATTTTGATTCTGTTACAGACTGGTCTTGAGGGAATCCCGGAGTCATGGAGAAACCGGACTTTCAGATATGCCGAGCTGTTGAGTTGGCACAAAATGTGGTTTCAAAATATCAAAAGACCTAGATTAAGCTAACAACTTACACTGCTTTATTTTACTCAAGAAGACATGTGTACTTTGATAAGGAGTCCATGACAGTTTTGTTCTAAAGTTTGCACTGAATAAAACTTGAAAATATTTTCCAAGTCAATGTATTGTGTCAATAAGAGTGGAAAATAAAGGACATATAACTTCAATAAGTCTGTTTAGTTCCTCTTTGTGTATTGTAAATGGTTTCCTCATTCCGGACAAATACATGAAGCACCCTGATGAGAAAATAATTGTGGTAAGAAATGGTTTTGTTTTTCACAATCCCTTGTTTCTATATCAAAGTGAAAGAACAGAAGTGCAAGATTTACTACTGGAACAACACAAGTTACTGACTGCAGCCTCCGAGGAGCAGACCCGCCTTCTTCAAAAGTGCTGACTCCTATGTGCTGAAACTAAACGCCCCAGCAATGCAAAAAGGTGGCCAAGAATGAACCACTGCCAGAAACTTGATATCTTTGACAAAGCCTACTGTCTTACGGCTTCTGTAAATCCTCAGAAGAGATATAAAAGTTCTAAATATCTTTACAATGACATTCTATAAAAAAAAAAAACATCACTAACTATACAAGAATGTGCTGCTAGCAACACCATGGTAGGCGATGGATGAAAAACAACGTAAATCATTTACATTATTAAGAGTATTGCATTGGTTCATCATCATCAACAGCATCATCATCATCAATCGTCATCTCATTATCTTCATCTTGTCTTTGTGTTCAGCATATGAGTAATTTGCTTTAAGAATGACTAATGGTACACCTGATTTTAGACAGTGACACATGCATCATGGAGGAACACACCCTCTAGTGTCATCTAAAAGCTAAAGTTTGGCCTGACAGCTTTAACAGGAAGTCCTCCCAGCTGTTTCTGTGCCCTGTGGCCCTCAGGCCCAGACTTCCTTACACACAGCAGGTATTGGAGGAACCTCTGCTGCTAAATAATATCCAGATTTAAAAAAAAAGGCTTTTTTGTGACAAATGTTAAAAAGAAATTACTGAAAAAAATGCATCAAGTCATAAGAAGACGATCAGCTGCAAATTCAAATATGTATGTTTTAAAAAGTTACTATCAATGGTAATCTTAATTAAATAAAAAATGGTTATCATCTATCCAGTGCAGACATATGTTCATGAGGTCAGATGTCCTTTTTTATATTACTATTATATTTTTTTTTTTTTTTTTTTATATTATTATTAAATATTATGTTATTATATATTTTCATAACCACAATGGCTATCAGAAATTAATCCTCATGGTCCAGTAGTAAAAGAGTGGTTGAGTCTTTATAATTATGCAGGCCTATGAAGCTATCTATCTATTAGATTTCTTTTAATGGATGTCTTTTACAAACAGAAAAATGTAGATATATAAAAACCCACCCTATTTAATAAAAAGTGATAAATAAAGAACAGTCAACATGCAAACAGTGCTGGGGACATTGTGTCTAAATTTGCTAAATTTATGATAACATATGTCTGGATGACTAATATTCCAGCCATTTATGACATGCCTAATGCAATCTTGAAAACCCACATGACACGAATACAGTAAACTATTTCAAACACCAAAAATTGATTTAATAGTCAAGATACTGCTGTTCTCTGTGGTAACGTCGTCATTTATCCATAATCAAACTACTGACGTTTTTTAAACATTCAACATGCTTCATAAAGGAATATGTAGAATCTAAGAAATATGTGTAAATTCACTATTCAATGAAAATTTGAAGATGTGCTAGTTTTTTTGTTTTCGCCGCTTAGTCTAGACATAACTATCTTGCTGTTTTCTTACTCTTTGGCAGACTCAACAGCTGGGTGGAACTACAGGCAAAAAAAAAGTTGCTTCAATGACATTTTCCTTTGAGATGGGAGATTGAAGCCTGGCACTAGGAAACATTTGTCTTGCATATTTATTGTGCCGTTTTTATCATGGATTTTAACGTGAAACGATTGGCTGCGGACGCCGGTACTTTTCTGAGCCGCGCGGTACAAGTAAGTTTCCGTGTTATTTTGTGGAAGTTGATGCTAGCCAGCTTAGCTTTAGCATAGCCGAGTTTAGCATTAGCTTCACATTGTTATTACAAGACTTAGAAATCTGTCATTACTCATGGCATGACTCCAAACTGTTAAAATACTTATCTTGAGGTGTATAGTTTCTAAAACACAGATCATGGTGGGAGTTATTTCTGTTTGTAGCCATGAGGAAAGTAGGTGCCACTAAACAGGCCTCTGTTACTATAAACCACAATAATGTAATACATTTTTCCATACCCTGTGTATTCTCACGGGTTATTTTGAAATTGCGGTGGCACAAACCGAATTATGATGTTGTTTTTGAATAAAGAATATCACTAATTACAACTTTTACTTATTAAAAAAATAGTGGGCTTGCTACAGATAAAGTTATTTCTAAGTAAATATTACAAGCATAATAAAGTATCAGATGTAATAGAATTTTTGTTCAGCTAAATTCGACTGTGGAACCACAATAATCTGAAAGAATGTTGGTATTTAAGTGGCTTTTTAAATGCAAAAAACTAACTTTTCGTTTACATTTTGGTCACATTTAGCAGCTGTGTTAATAATAATTCATATTCTGATTTCCTATAGCGTGCAAAGGCATATAGAATAAGGTTTGAATCTATTTATCATTAATAAAGTATAGTAATCGCATAGTAATTCAGTCTAAATGTTTAAAATGAGTGTATTCTCACCATATATTGTCCTGTTTTAGTTCACAGAGGAAAAGCTTGGCCAGGCTGAGAAGACTGAGTTGGATGCTCACTTGGAAAACCTTTTGATCCGCGCAGAAAACACCAAACAATGGACAGAACGGATTATGAAACAAACAGAAGTGTTATTACAGCCCAATCCAAGTATGTTCACATTGTTAATTCAACTTGTCAATGTAAACCTAACATTCGAGCTGAACAAAACATTCATTAATTTATTGTTGTTTAATAATAATACAAGTGATTTTTTTCCTTCAATTCTAACACAACTTTTTATTAGCAGGAATCTATGAATCTCTCAATTAAAAAGACCCCTGCTTATAATGGAAATGACAGAACCTCATTTAAATTTCTTGCTGTTTTCTAGCATACTTGCATGCATCTTCTAACTTTACTAATCAACATTTAAAATCTCGAGCTTTATTATGCAGGTCTTTGCTGTACTAGATTTCAAAAGCTAAACTATTGTCAACTTTTTTTAAGATTTGGGGCAAACTTTGAAAAGTGTAAACTCAGCTGTGCATCCTTACTTCACACCATGCTGCCATAGGACAACAACAGTAAAGAAAAAACAAACATAACCATCTGCTTCTTGTCACTTAACCACGCTAACCTAACTGTAATGACCCATAAGCCAATTATTTGAGCTTTATTGTTTTTAGTTAAAGTTGGGGCAGTAATTTAACACTTTTTATGTTGTGTAATGGTGACTGCACTCACTGTCCCTATCTCTTCTTTGCAAATTTCCCCCTTAACTGTAAGCTCATGACTTTCTAATTGAATTTTCTTGTGGCAGATGTCCGACTAGAAGAATTTGTGTACGAGAAGCTGGAGAAAAAGCCCCCACACGTATGAACAACCACGAGCTCCTGGGCCAGTCCATGATCGAGGCGGGAAATGAGTTTGGTCCTGGAACGGCCTACGGTGAGAAATGCGTGAAGCTTCAGAACAAAGAAGAACTGGAAAATAAGGCTGTAATTTCAGACACTTCTAATTACAGCCTCTGTGTTTTGGCTTTTGTTTTGGTGTGATTACACTGACGCCTGTTTAGATTCAGAGGTTTAATTTCCAGTTTTTCTCACATTCATTCTTCCACTGCATTTGGATGAATGAAGTTTGATAAGAGTTGAGACTTTTTCATTTGACAATTTATAGGCCTTTAAACAAAACTCAGTATGAAGGATTGTAAGAATTTAGCATTAAATTTGCCTAACTGTACCCAATTTTCGGGATCTAGTTTGTAAATAGCAGCTCTTAAAAGCACTGTATTGTCTTAAAGTAGACCTATTGTGTTTCTCTGTATATATGCTATGACTTATGTAGATCAACAATTCATATTTGGTTCATTGTACATAAAACTGCAGAAGTTACAAGCCCCGCCTTTTTACTGTTAAATTTACCTTTAGCAAGCAACACATTTTAAATTACAGTTTTTTGCTGTTTGAAAGTGATACATGACAATTTTGATTCCTACATGTTTTTCTCAGAATCTGAATTTTTAGTAAATCGTGAGTAAACACAGACAGCACTGTAGTAGCTTGGTTAATATTTTAGAAAAGTGATTTTACATATTAGACCCTTTTAAAACTTAAAAACTAAAACTTATTAAAAAATATATATAAAAAATACCACTGTCTATGCATCCTGATCACTCTTAATAATTCTTGCAATAAAATTAGAAGTACTTTCAAAAAATTTAGAAACCTGAGTAAGATTAGCCTTCCCGAAAAGCTAGCGGAAACTGTCCATTAAGCTAAAACAACAACAACAAGCTAGCTTCCTGGGTTTTGATAAACAAAATGTTCTATTATTAGATGTAGACAAGCCAATGAAGTCTAATTTTCACCCGAATGGATGCTTTGACAATATATCTGTACTGGGACAACCAAATATTTAATTGAAGAATAAAAACTAATATATGGATGCTGGACCTTTAAGGTTAAAATGAGACTGGTCTCCTCAGTCTGCATCTAATTATAGCTTGTTTTTTGTCCTAAAAAACAGGAAACTTTAGCTTTATTAGCATGCTCTTTAAAAGTTGTAAAAAGCACTTAACAAGTCATGACAGTAAATTATTAGGATGCAAGGAATGCGCTAAAACAGAGAGGAATAAAGATGGAGACCTATTGGTAACATTTTTTTTTTTACATTTTTGACCTTGTTATAATTGCCTTTTTTGTGATTAGTTTACTCAAAATGTTATTAAGAATGATTCTGCATGTTTGACGATCTTGTATTGTCCTGCAGCTGATGATTGAGGGCTCAGAAAAGCCCTGTCCCTGTCCCACCCACTTATCTGTATTCAATAGTGATTATTAAAAAAATTCAGAGCCATAGTAAAGCATAAATAGTCACATTGGCACTTTACAACAATAAAATCTACTGCTCGTAACAAAATCTTACAATAGCTTTTTAATGTCAACCAGTTTGTTTAAGACTGAATAGAACAAAATAAAATCTGTAATTAAAAAGTATAATAGTGTCTCATTTTTAACTGATTATGTTGATACTGAGGCTTCACTGAATAGGAATTCCAAATGTTATTCCAAAGTCGTACATACTTTTGGTTTGCTCGACATTTAACATCACGATGTGTTCGTGAAGTAATTTGTTTTCGTGCCTCTGCAGGAAACGCTCTGATAAAATGTGGTGAGACGGAAAAGCAAGTTGGAGGAGCCGAGCGGGAGTTAATTCAAAGTTCTGCCATCAACTTCCTCACACCTTTCAGGAACTTTCTGGAAGGTGACTTCAAAACTATCCTGGTGAGATGTCTGTTATTGATTTGATGAGAACATTACTTAACTTGATAGTAGCCAACTAGAGATGGGACAGACATTTATACGATATGATAACTTGGTATTGTATGTTTTATAAATGTTTAACAAAAACAAGGGAGAAAAAGTGCCTGTGTTGCCCTACTTTACTTTGTGGAAATTTGTAGAACCACAGAGCAATAGGGCAGACATGGACTGAGACACTTGGACTTATTTTAGTTTTTTAATGTATTTTGGTATATTATACCTATAATATAATTTAATATTTTGTGAACTCAAAGATGTTAAGGGACAGACAAATAAACAGCTCTGGGAGAAGTACCCACATTGGTTACTAAGTAAGAAGCACAGAACAAGAGTAAAAATGGACAACTTCAAATCAGTAAAGTACAGATTGCTCAATGTTTTTTCATCATCCATTTGTTATTTATTTTATATAAATATCCATATATATTTTTGTTTGTATATATTTGTACCTATATTTACAATGATCCTAGACTTATCTTTTTAAGCCAAATCAAAATCATTAGGTAAGAATAATAATGAAATAAGCCAAAAATAATCTCTCAAACAAGACTTAAGATATATAAAACTAACGTAGAACAGTAACCTCCAACCTTTTTTTCTTGTGAGAACTGGTCCAGTTAAAATTTTCTTTTCCAGTGAGTTTCTAGATAGAGTTAGGGCTAGTACCAACAACATTAAATGTGTATGTGATTACTTGATTTGCTTTTTATTAGGTTAAAAGTAGCTTTATATTGGCATTACAATACTGTCAATACTGCCCATCTCCACAAAACAAGATCTTATTACAAGTTGTCATCTCATTCCTGAGCTTAACACACGAACGTTTTTGATTCTTGTGTAAGCGTTTTGTATTATAACCTCCCACATATTTGCGCTTGTGGCCCTGTTTCAGTTTCATTTTAATGTGGATGTATTTGAAACTCCTTATCAGCTGTGACCAGAGCTCTTCCTGCCTCTTTTGTCATTGCAGATGCTTTTTCTGAGTAACAATGTCTGTCTCATGCATAAAACACGCCCACATACTGTAGCCTACATCTGCTGTGAATACGAATTAAGACACAGTTTGTAATAAAAAAAAATAATTGTATGTTTTATTCTTTGCAGAAAGAGAGAAAGTTGCTCCAGGTTAAGCGGCTGGATTTGGATGCGGCTAAAACGAGGCTAAAGAAAGCGCGGATGACAGACGCTCGAGCCGCAGTAAGTAAAGCCTCTTTGATGTATTATAAACTTTTTTTTATTAACTGTTTTTACATGAACCCTTTGCTCACTGGTTCCTGTAACAACTCTCACGTATCAATTTAGGACATTGTGTTTTGCACCACCCACTTAAACATTAACAAACCCCACCTTTTAGGAAAAATTGCAGTTTCTATAACAACAAGAAGTCTAATCTTTGTGACACTTCTTTTGGTTTAAGTTTGCTAAGATCTGCAAAATGACAAATTCTTTTATGTGTGAACCTATTAGTATATCTAGCTAAAGGTACACTAGTGTCCCAAGCACATTCTTTTTTTTAAATACAGGGTTTTATATGTGTGCTTACAATTAGAAGTGGGCTAAATATACAATCTCAGATATATCAGGAAAGCAATTTGTGGTTTATAACAAAACAATTAATAAACTACCAATAAAAGTGAATTAACAATGAAATAAGTGACTCATAGACTTTCAAATAGGCAAAGCTAGTGTTTTTGTATAGCACATTTGAACACAAACTAATTAAAGGTGCCCAAATGTTACAGCCATCTGTATTGAACTAAGAAAGTGCCATATTATATTGTAGCAGTTATGTTTTCTGGTTTTGAGCTATGGAGTTTATTCTTAACGTTAGTTCAACAATTTACGTTTAGGAGGAGAACTAAGTATACAATGCAGCCGCTGTTGAAGCTGATTTAATGTTACTTCTCTGATTCGCCTTGCAAAATAATCGCACGATATGTTTCTGTTCTGGCCTATATCACATGAGCCGACTTCCTCTTTGTTTGCTATTTCTGTAGAAGGCCTCATTGCGGATAGATAGTTACACACAGTTTAATGGATGTATGGTTTTGTTCATGTTAATTTCTAACCATTTTGTGACATAATCATTCATTTCAGACTCTCAACTCTTCAAATTTGCGTTTTTCCAAAGCGTTAAGTACAGATGTAAGACTGTTGCCTGGAAAATCTGAGAATCTGAGACTTTGTTCCAGTAAAGCACAAGATCTGTTTTCATTAATTACTTTTCTTGTCTAAAGTTTGCTTTGTCAAATCCTTTTAAGACCACTTCCTTTTCCAAAACGCCTGTAAAATGGATTTAAGCTACTGGCTCCTAATACTGTGGAGTCAGAGCCAGTCTTGAGCGCACTGTAAAATAAATGGACGTATCACAACGCAGCTTTTTTGCAGCAGTAAATTAAAATCATTGCAGTTTAATTTTCCACAAAAGCCCAGCAGCGATCCGGTGAGCTTAATCATTGCCCTCACTTCAAAACTATTCCTGTATTTACTCTTTCTGACATGTTAAGAGCTGTGCGATTATAATAACTTGTCGACACATGGGGTTTTGTGGTGACTTTTGACAATTTAACAACACATCGAGACATGGAAATACTTCACCTATGGCCTCGCTGGTTAAAGCTATGAGACTGGCATTGGTTTTGCATTAGCTTCAACTCAACGGACAGTAATGTAACGTGAAAATGTGGTGTTATTTTTGCGTCTTGGGCTGCGTGCTGGTGAGGCAGCTGTAGCTCTCTAACCACTGTGTCACTGTTTTTAAAACTCAAAGCTGCAGATGTGAGCTGAGGAAGTGACCGAGGTGAGTGGAATGTGGACCACTTTTTTTTTTTTTCATTCGCACACATTGACAGGACAAACCATCTGACACCAAAGCTGCAAAATCTTATCAAATATGTTGTAATTTCACTTGTTATGCCACCCCCAATTATCTATAAAAAAAAAAAAAAAAAAAAAAAGCTAAAATTTGTGACTACAAAACAACTGATAAAATGTTTTGGTAAGCATTTTTGTCCTTGTAACTCGTTTTGCTTAGATTAACTGTATCTGTCAAACTGAAAGTAGTTTTTGTCAGTGCAGAGCTTAGCTAGCTTGTTTGCTAATGGCAGTTTGAGATTTAGGACACTTCAGTTGCCGCACAATAACAATTTTACTCATTAAACAGAATTAAACACTTCTTTTTTAATCACAAAGGTAATGAGCTAAATTGTGACTGATCCCCAAGTCTGTGTCTGGTAAAATTTTAGATAATCCTTCTGTGTTCCTGGTTGTTTATCTGCTTTTCTACTACTATTTACCAACATGCATCTTTTTTGTGTCAGATCCAAACTCAGTATTTTTTGCGTTAATTATATTTTTTCCTTTTAGCTATTTTGTGTTCCAAAGAAAATTTACTTTCTCATTCTTGTTGACCCTCATGTGTTTTTGCCACTCACTGCTAACATTCAGAATATTGTGATGTCACCTGCATAACAATTGTTGTAAATCTTGATCTGGGAATCAAAGAGTCTCTCAAGATACAATATTATCACAATATGTTGGAACATTCAATACTAATAATTGTATTTCTAAGACTTACGACACGGTGGTGCTGTTGTTAGTGCTCTGGCCTTATAGCAAGAAAGTTCTGGGTTCAACTCCCAGTCGACCCGGGCCCTTTCTATGTGGAGTTTGCATGTTCTCCCGTGTCTGCGTAGGTTTCCTCCGGGTACTCCAGTTTTCTCCTACAACTAAAACATGTCCATTAATGCCTCCTCTGACCCTTCCCCCAGGACTCCCCTGCAAAAGAGATTCTGAATCTCAGTGGGACTTCCCTGGTTAAATAGATAGATAGATAGAGAATTTTTATTTCAAACCATATAGTTAATAATCGTTACAAGCACAGATGCATGGTTTGAAAAGGGGATGGATGAAGCAAAGCTTTAAAGTTCCAATCCCCTCCCACCACTCATCACAATACATCATGACAATATATATTCATTATAATGCAAAAAGAAAAGACAATAAAACACAAATAGTACCATAACAGACAGACAACTCAATCCATTCACCCACTCAAACAGACATGACACTGATCAGGCCCAAACACTCTCTGACCTACACCCTCTTTTTCTGGCTCTGTTTGAGGGCATCACTCTCTCTCCTCCTGGTATTCCTGATTACATCCTTTTTGAAAAAGTTTTTAAACTGTGTCAAGTTTGTACAGTATTTTAATTCATCTGATAAGCCATTCAATAGCAACCCACGGACCGAAATACACATAGATTTTAATGTAGTTCTAATCTTAGGTTGATATAATTTTTTATCTCCTCTGAGTTTATATTTATGATGAGCATCTCTGTCTTGGAAAAGGTTCTTTAAATTTCCAGGAAGACTGTTGTTGATGCCTGAACATGATCTGAGCAGTTTTGAAGTTCACTATGTCCTCTAACTTCAACACAGCTGATTTGATAAACAGTGGGTTTGTATGTTCATTATAGTGGACATTGTGAACAATTCTAAGAGCTTTTTTCTGTAATCTAATTAAAGGCAATAAATGAGTCTTATAACAGTTTCCCCAGACTTCAGAACAGTAATTTAAATATGACATGACAAATGAATGATACAATAAAAGTAAGGCATTTTGATCAAGCAAATGACTTGATCTTTTCATCAGCCCGACACATTTAGCAACTTTTGTTTGCAAGTAATTATTGTGTGCTTTCCAGTCAAGTTTTTCATCAATTATAACTCCTAAAAATGAATTTTGATTCACTCTTTCAATGAGTGTGTTTCCAATAGTAATTTGAACTGGCATAGGGTTTTTACGAAATCCAAATGACATGAGTTTTGTCTTTTTCAAATTCAAAGACAATTTATTTTTGTTAAACCAACTTTTTAACTTGTTCATTTCAACAGTTACTTGTGCAACAGTTGTAAAGGTCAATCAAATAAAAAAAAATAATAATATCAAAAACTTGCTCACATTAATCCCCCAAACTGTGAACATGCCTAAAGTATTTGTAAAACAAGTTTTCTTTCTCTAAATTAGCAACAAAATGATAGCCATTACACTGTATGACCAAAATAAGTATCACATTATATCATTATTTTATTGTTTTGAAGGAAATTAAAGCAGATTAGTTTCAAAAATGTTCCGCAATGCAGTTTTAGTCTGTTTTCTAGATTCTCCTGGATGTGTTTAAGATGTGCACAGTGAGCTGAATATTACAAAACATAAATCATAGTGAAATAGTTTCCAAAATCATTGATCCAACAGCTGGATCAGTGTCTGCAGCTGCTCCTCCTGGTTTGTCTGACCATCTTTTACACACATTTCAGTTCAAGACCTGCTACGAATATAAACTCTGTGTAGATATTTAGTCCACAGTCATTCAACCCAGCAGTGTATTGTTAGACATTCAAGCCTTTGTTTCTTTTAGTCTAAATGTGGTACAGTTTATTTATCAGAAATCGAGGGTTGAAGGGTCGTTTTTGCAGCTGATCTGACATTCTCATGGTTTGAATTGGATAATGAGCTCTCAAATCTAATCAGTTGAATTGTTCTAATTTTCCATATTAGTAGTTAATTATCCATATTTTTGTTTTTAGGCCGAACAGGAGCTGAGGATGACACAGAGCGAGTTTGACCGACAGGCGGAAATCACCAGACTGCTGCTCGAGGGCGTCAGCAGCACTCATGTATGTAGATTTTTACACAAAGCAAACTAAATATTATGTTTGTATAAATGTATTTTGTCATGTGTTTTTTAGGCCCACCACCTGCGCTGCCTGAATGACTTTGTGGAGGCTCAGACCACATATTACGCTCAGTGTTACCAGTACATGGTTGACCTGCAAAAACAGCTGGGCAGGTCAGTGCACTTTTAAAAAAAAGTAAAGAACTATGCTTTTTTAAATTATTATATTGATATAAAATTAAACTAAATAAAGATACAAATGGGTCGAATGACTTTTTGTCTAGAACTGCAGATCTGAGAAGCCTTACTTTTTATTTTACTTTACCAAACAACCTGTTTTCAGCGGCTAATCTGGGTTTATCATATGCAGGTGCAGAGCTGTGGGTGATATTAGGGGGTAGGTGAAAGCACTCTAGCACTGAATGAAAGCTTATTCTAATATGAATGTACCTCTAAATACAGCTCAGGGTAAGCTAAAGATGAGAAAACGCGTATGTAGTCTGTCATTTTCGCTGCTCTGGCTGGATGTTTTCTGGTGCAATCCATATTTTGTCAGTTTTATTATGTTTGAAGCTGTTGGATGTTTATAGATATTTGTATTTTACTGTATTTGTGAGGCACTTTCTATAACAATATGTAACAATATGCTTCCCCTTTCTAGTTTCCCCTCCTCTTTCTCCAACAACAACCAGTCGTCAGTGTCGGCCGGGGCGAGCAGCATCTCCGTGCCGACGATCCCGGTGTCGGCCTCTCTGCCGAACCCTGGGCGTGGAAACTCTGCCACTTCCGGAGGCTTCCACGAGCTGCGCAGCTCCAGCGGCAGCCGAAAAGCCCGAGTCCTGTACGACTACGACGCAGCCAGCAGCAGTGAGCTGTCCCTGCTCGCTGATGAGGTCAGTCTGCACAAACACAGAACTAAATAAATATTCATATAAATTTTAAGTATTTGATGTTTTAGGTGTGGGATTGAGTCAATTGGACAAATTTCATAAATAACTTTTGTCAAATGGTTCAGAATTTGGGCTTGAAAGCTTTTATTAAATTCTTTAAATGCCGGAGTAGCAATTCTGCATCAGGTCATTCCAGATTCCCCACTTGCAGTAATTTTTTCTGATAAGTTTCAGTAGCCTTTTAAATTCCAGACTCAGCTGTTACATATTACATTTGTAATTGTTTATTAAACTATTACTAAATACTATGCTTAAAGAGTTAATTTTGTTTTGGGTCTTTGTGGCACTTTTTTTAATGTGAGTTTAGTGATGGATCTTGTCCCATCCCTAGTGATTAGGTTTAGCTGGAATCAAAGAACTGATGTTATCTTGAAATAAGTCCATAGTTACACAAAAATTGTAAACATAATTTTTTGCGTGTCTAAATTCTTTGTGCTTTAATGTAGCTTGTTTGGCAAAGCACATACAGTATACATCCCAGGTCACCGAAAGGCGGACTCCGGTCCGGATCCGGACCCAAGCGCCGCCCCGTCCGGACCGGACCGCGCAGCCCTCCTGCCAAACACTCGCAGAAAGGCTGGAGAATGTAGACGTGATTCTTTAAAGAAGCGCTGTGCAGACTGAGCGCATCAATGGAAGCGCGCGCACATCGCCGCTGTGACTTGTCTTTCTCACTTTTGGCACAGCGCCAGAGCCAGAAATACGCGGTTCACATCGGTGCGGTACAGTCTGGGTCTGCAGAGTGTATTTAAAGAACGCGTTTGTGTGTCCGCGTAAAGTACGCGGTACAACATCGCCGCTGTGCCTGTGACTCGTTCTTCTCACATTTGGCACAGCGCCAAAGACAGAAACGCGGTTCGTGACGATGCAGTGCCGACTCTGTCTGCAGGTTCATTGTATTTAGAGAACGTGTTTGTGTGTGCGTGTAATGGACACGATTTAGAGCGCTGTTTGTGTGATTCTTCATTCGTAAAGTTGGAGAGGGTTATCGCGTGTGTCCTATCGCCAGTCAGCCAATCACATGGCTTCATTCAGTGACTACTTTGACCAGTGAGACACAGAGAGAGACAGACGTGGGACAGAATAGGCTCGAGTCAGAACAGAGTTAGAATACCTCCATCACAGACTCAGATCAGCTCTGATCAATGTAAAAACACTGTTCTCCATAAAGATTCATCCATCAAATACATTTTTAAAAGGGAAGTAGCCTAGAATAATTCATTAGAAATAAAGCTTTTATTGTAAAATAGAATTATGTGGGATATTGTGAAAATATAAATATGTTTGTAATTGTTTTTAATTATAAAGTCAAATTTAATAATGTCTTAAAAGTAACTTCGCCGTGAAGTTCCGGACCTTGGCTTGGAAATTTTTCCCCCAACTGGACCTCGATGAAATCTTATTGGTGACCCCTGGTATACATGTTACCCTTGATTGGATATAATTGGTGTCAGTGGCATTGAAAAGATTATAGTAAAGTTCACCTGGAATCCCTGGTCGTACTCAGAAGTACAAAGTTGTGTATGACATATTTTCACAAGACATCTCTGCGCTGTCTCTAACCAAGTGTAAAATTTGCGTGACCGCTGGAACCGCTTCTGCACAGTACACTCCATTGATGGAAACTGAAGCCCCTCCCATTCTTGGAATCGTATGAACTGGCGATTACAAGTCTGTGGTCTCCTCGGAGTGAAGCGGCATTACCTCATGTTTAGGGGCTTTTTCCAGGCCCACATTGTAGTGAGTCAGCTGTTGGGCTGCTGTAGTCTGCTGAGCAAATCAATTTCACAACTTTTTTCTAAACCAAGCAACTGCTGAATCTGTACAACCTGCAGTGGCACAAGGAGAAATCTGCACTTAAATGGAAAAAATAGCAATGCAAGATCAGAACAGACACTGAGAAATCCAATATGGCAGTTTGGAGAATTAAACGGAGGTTTTCCTCTTAAATTGGACTTGCGCTGAGATAGCAATTTGCTGTATAATAATTTAATATTGCAACAGTATTCCCCACTGACTTTGGAGGCACAGCTATTTATATTTATAGAATGGTTTTATTCAATACAAATGCTGAAGTAAATTTATGAACTATAGGCGTGCAATAAATCAAATTTTAGATAATATTGTGATATGCAAAAACAAATTATTGAGTATATCGTTTGTAGTAAAAAGGCTGTTTAAGAAAAGCAACAAATTAGGAAAATTACATTGTAAATGTTCAAATAAAGTTAGATATTACAGTCAATGGACCAAAATTTTTATTACTGGCAGTTCGAAAGCACATTGCAAACTGATTCAGATTTTTTTTAACATGTAAATCTCGTTTGGCTGCTTTTAATTTTTGTTTTTAGTCAGTAGTTAATTAGCATGCAATCATCTGAGCTTGTGGTCTTGGAAATGCAGTTTGGGTCAGATATTTGGTCGCATCATTCAGACACTGAGGCTAGTTTTGCTTTTAGTCGACTATTAAATTGGTAGCACATGTCTAAAGTCAACCAAGAATGTCTTTTGTCAACCCAGTCAAGCCCAATTTTTTCTGTTCATTAAACCCATTTAAAGACAAGCTTGAGGTTTGGTTTGAAATAATATTGTTCAAATTTTGTAACTGAGATATGTCAAATTATTGAGATATTCAATTTTGTCAATATGTCCCGCCAAGATTTTATTCAATACAATTTCTGAAAAAATATACTGTATAACCTATTGACAAGGCAAAGCAAAGAATATTTAAAGGGTACATTGACAGTTTGTGAAATAGACGTTTCCGATTAATTAATTTCAAATTTAGTTGCAGTTATTTTAACCCTAACCATTTCCTCTGTGGCCAAAATTAATACATAACAACATGCCAGGGTCCAAACATATTTTCTGTTACATTCTTATATTTTTTATTACTAGGTGTTGTAGTCTATATAAAACAATGTTGATGTTCCAGCATCAGTTCCTTGTGTCAATTCAATTTGATTTGTTTGTATAGCCTAAAATCACAACAGCAGCTATCTCTGAAGACTTCACATGATTGTTGATTTAGCAAACAAAATTGTCAGAAAATCAAAGAATGAAACATATGGTCAATCAATACCAAAAGAATCATTGGAAAATTGTCCAACATTTGTCATAAAAATATATAATGCAAACCATTCTCCTGCGGGTCCTTATCACTGGCATATCTGACTTTTTTTGGTTGTAAATTGCTAAACTTTGTCTATTCCCCCAAAAGTACACTGTAAAGGCTGCACTTTTAAATAAATATCTACTTCCTGTTTTGCAAAGTGATAATCAAGTACCCCATTTTAAAAGTCTTGAAATGTCTTTAGTTTACTTTTTTGTTTTGTTTATAGTCTTAAAATATACAAATATCACGGGCTGTTGTGTTTTTTGACTGTTAAACAATACTCTGTCAGTCTACATTTAGATAATATAATAGTATTTTGAACGTATGTAAGTTAACCGTGGCGTGTCGTTGCAGGTGATCACCGTGAGCAGCGTCCCGGGCATGGACACAGACTGGCTGATGGGAGAGAGGGGCAGTCAGAAAGGAAAAGTCCCCATCACGTACCTGGAGCTTCTGAACTAAAGCCCCCAAAACAGCTGTGAGCTCATATTTATGAAGCTGTGTTGCACCTTCTCCAGACATTTCCTCCAGCTGCTCAAGGGGCGCTATTTTTACTCTTACTCTGGACTGAATATACAGATATAGGAAGGGCAGAGGAACACCGCCATCTAGTGTTTGTACATGAATTAAAATGTGCCTTTGTATTTGCTGCCATGCAATCTTTGTGTGATCGATCATCTCCCAAATTATTATTTTAAAAACGCATTTGTTTACAGTGTATTTTTCAGACGGCCTTAGCTTTTATACGAGTAGTTTTGCTTTAATGTTTCCTGAACGTTTAAATATATTTCAAGGAGCATGAGCTTGATTTAAGTCTTATTTTATAAAGAATATTTGTACTTTTTGGTGCTGTAGTGGCATGATTTGACTTTTATCATTCACCATTATCTATAGTGCCTTAACTTTACCCATAAACAGTATTTGAACTCATAAGTGTGTGTGAAAGACAATTCGATTTTAAAATGACAAACTCAACAGTGCCTCAGACCTCTTTTGATGTAACTATAATTTGTGATTTTTAAGTTATTGGAACTATTTCTCGCCTCCGTTATAGAATTACTTGTATGTTTTTTTTGTTTTACTAACCAAATCCCTACATTTCAACCTGACGCGGGTCCTCCTTCACAAGTACACGTTTGTTTAAAATATAAACACAATATTGTAAAGAAAACATACATGCTAAATAAATCTGTGTGCCAATATCTTTTAATGTGACCTTTTCTTTTATTTTTTACCTGTGTTCATTAGTGTTGTCAGTAGGTGGCACCAGAGCTAAAATAATATGTCGTTTTGCAAGCTCATAATCTTCTATATTTAATAGCTGGCTTTATTGGACTAAAGTTAATGCTATGTACAAGTTTATTTCCACTGTTTCCCCACCAGAAGTATAGAGACCTGGAGGTTATGAAAGCACCTACTGGGGAACTTGGAATGGATTCAGACTTCAAAAGAAAGAGAAATTTAATGTTATTTCTATATAAAAGTGGTATTTGTGGTCAGCTTGGAATAATTGTATAAGATTTGGACACAGATCTTATTAAAACAAAGACAGACAATGAAAATAATTTACGTTTACCAGAAGAAAAAACAATTTTTTTAGGAGGTACATGTACAGTGAGATAAGCCTAGGGGGACTCCGGACAAGAAAGGTTTGGAATCAGTGGTTTACTTTAGAATATATACACACAAGAAGCAACTCTTAATAGACAAAAAACAACCTACTGATTCAAATATAGTTTATTTTTATTATAATGACACTGTGTAACTTTCTTTAGCTGGAACGTCAGTTGTCTGATTTTTTCCCCCCAACACAGTTATGCCACACTGCTATCACACTTTGCAATGGTGGCTTTGCTAGGAAAAGTTCATATTTTAAAATATTTACTTTGGAAATATGGCTAAAGGTATAGTTAGTATTAAGTGGTTACGCTTAAATTAAGTTAGTTTGGTCATGTTTCGGAATTTGGGAAAAGTATTCTAACCAGGTCACAGCCTGATTATGATGAAGAATTTAAAAAAGTGCTGCTAGTATGGTGGATACAAACATACAGTATGTAGCTTAGGAAACAATATTTCCATGGAAGCAAGATTAAGACCCTCATGTTCACTTTATTCCGTTCCGCCCAATTTTGTTGGCAGTGCACTCCCCGTTTAGCCTGTAGAATTCAGTGTTGGGGTTTATTACAACTGTCATTATATCTGTTTGAGACTGCCTTGTTAGCTACCATAGACATTAAAGTGTGTATGACAGGTTTAAACATTTTTAAATTTTGATTTAGTTTGGTAGATTAATACCTGTTGTAATTATAAATGATGGTTTTACGTTAATCAATAACAAGTTTGTGGAGAAAAATGTGATAATATGTTGAAAAACACCAGGAAGTAGAGCCGAGTTCTAAACTGATTACATCACACTAGAAGACAAGTATATTTCAATTTTCTCACAGGAAACTGCTTTTATTGACTCTCTAAACACACATTTAACAAAAAAGTAAGTTCTAGTAAATTTTATGGCTTGAGTTAAAAAAAAAAGTTACATTTGAAGAGTTTGGCCCAATTTATTACATGGTCGCTAGGCAACTTCCTAGTGTGATGTCATAATTGATGAACAGGAAGTACATTTTTACTGCTAAAATGGCTAAACTGGAATGAAATTGGAAAAATGTTGAGTAAAACCTTAAATATAATGATCTTAACTATGTATTTGTGAAATTAGTAGTTCAACCTGTCATTAGCACTTTAAATTAGATTAATTATATGTCTATGTTAGCTACCTTAGCAGAGCTTAACAGGAAGTTCAACAAAAGTGGGCGGGGCAGAATAAGGTGATAAGAACATAGTCAATTTTTTTCAATTTTTCAATACAACAAAAACATTCAATGTACGAAAAAAACATGCTTTTATTCAAGTGTATTTTTTGACTGAAAAGTGACACAGTTATGCTTTAAACTGAAGTAGCCTATAGTTGCGGAAAACAATTTACAGGACTCTGTGGGTGGCATAAACACTGCAATATTTGATTTGCGTTTGCCTAAATTAAAACTGTTAAGTCAACTAATTCTGTGTTAACTAACTCATCTTAAATAGTTGAAATGGAACGATAGTCATAGGTCAGTTAAAGTTAAAGCTACAGTCTCTACCGCAGCGATGCCTTGTTGTCGACACATTTTCCCATAAAGTTAAGATGGCCCTTCACACAAACAGCAGATCGTACCGGCCTGAGAAAAAGCACTTCCTCTTTCAGTTGCCCTTTAGTTTTTCTCATAATATGTAATAAAAAATAGGCCAAAGCATTTTAGAGTGAAGAAGAATGAGAGAAATGTCCACTGACTAGAACACAGACATTACAAGAAGTTTTGATGTTACTAGCAAAATTTAGGCTTGTCAAATTATCTGTAGTGTTACTTTTAGTGGCGTCCAAAACTGTCACAATTGTTTGTATTTTAGAAATTCTAAATATATTCAGTTTTATCCTGAGTTGCTTTTTTAGATACAATCCATTTTTAGATGTGTTGATCTGCCACAATAGTATGATTGGTATGTGGGGCTGTTCTTGGAATAATTTGGTGGTTTTGTTTTCTCTTTGTTGCAAATGGTAAAATCAAATTAGTACCTTATTTCCACTACTTTTACATCATCAAAAGAAGAATTGGCATCGTCAGCAGAAATAGTTTATGTCATAAAGAAATCAGAAAATGTATTATTATGGTTTTTGTTATTTGATTTGTGGTAAGTTTTGGATAAATTTTGGGCACCCATTCCATTAAAATAAGATCAACATTAATGATGACAATAATATATGCAAAACATGACAAATATGACTTTGGTATAAGTGCTGAAATTCCTTTACTTGACAAAAAGTACAGCCATATTAAAGTAAAAACACGCATTGGACTGTAAAATTGGCTTGCAAGAAGTATAATTACATTTTCATCATTTGTTAACAGGGTAATTTTTAGAGATCCAAAAGGTTTAGGAGATATTAACTTGTTTAACTGGGGAAAAAAAAGTTTTGAAATAAAACAACAAAGCAGCTTTTAAGAGAGAAAAACAAACTGTGATGCAACGATCTGATTAAAGATTGATAACCCATGAAATTTTGCAATGTCAGGTATTAGCCCCAAGATATTGGTTCAACTGATATTGTGGTTGTGCCTTTAACTGAATGTAAAAGGACTATTTATGTTATTGACCCAGGCCAGAGCGTCTCATAATGTTTGAAATTGTATTCATGTCAAGTTGCCAAGTTGTTATTTAGGGTTAACCCTAAATAACAACTAAATTGGTGTCTGCCAATACCGAGTATGCTAAAAATTTAAGGCCACTCTATCGAAATCAGTACCAGAACTGAAAAAGCTGGATTCCTAAAAGTAACTATAGGCGTTTTCCCACATGAAAGTACCCACATTCCTCCAGTCCCTGTTTAGTCAGGGGAACTACCCTGTCCCCATGTTTGTGTTCACACAGCAGCAGTTTCTGAAAGTGGGTCTTGCTTTAGCATTAGCATCTGTAAAGTCTGAAACGTTTAAATAATTCATTAAGTGATGTTAGGAAAACAAAAGTTAGTAATTCCTAATAATAGTATTATAGGCTACTATTTACAAATCAAATAAATACATTTTGGGAGTTACTACCTTTAAATATTTTTTTCTTAAGGATAAGGAAAGTTTATGTAAATTTGAAAATGTGTAAAACATGTTTAAAAACAAAGTTAGCGTAAAATGTGCTTGTGTCACCAAAAGGTTCCTGGTCTGACTGGAAAGTACCTGCTCCAGAGCAGGAGCTAAAAAAGTCCCTAAAATGTGGCCCCAGTCCATAGTTCCTGCTCTGTGTAAAAGCTCCCAAAATGGGGACAGGAACTAAAAAAGTACTAGGAACTGAAAAAAGTTCCTACAGTGGGAAAAGGCCATATGAGTGGAGAGTAGCCTACGGATATTTCTTGAAAAACATTAGAAGTAAAAAGTCACAATTTTGTTGTCTGTAGTCTCTCTCCCTCTCTCTCTTCTTTCTCTACCCAATCTCTTTTTTCATCTCTCTCTAACTCCCTCTCTCCATCTTTCTCCTTTCTCTATTTTTTCTCTTCTCACTCTCTCTCTCTCTCTCTTTCTCTCTCTCTCTCTCTCTCTCTCTCTCTCTCTCTCTCTATCTTCATCTCTATCTCTTTCTTTCTTCCTTTCTTTTGATAGTTCTCTCCTCACACTCACCCCCTCTCAATCTTTCTCTCTATTTGTCTCACTCTTGCATGTCCCTTATAACTTAAACATCTAAGTTGAAAATCTTTAACTCACATTGTTAGGTAATAGCAACCCAAAGATATACGTAATTTAACTTTTTGGCCTTGAGACTTTTTACAGTGTACAAAAAAACGGATTATGTGCCAAGTTTATGTAGAGAGTACTGGCAGTGTGGGACAAAACTTGCGTATATGAGTTAAAACACGTAGGGAATGACTAATACAGATGAAAAGAAGGGTTGATGGTCACTCAAAAATGCAATGATGGATCAGAGATTTTGACAGTGCTTTGAGTTATTCCACCTTAAGCCATCACCAAATGTGTTTCAGAGACTTAGGCATTACTTCCTGACCTTCAGTGTAGTTTGGACATTATTTCTACAAGTTAGAAACATAATAATCTTAAAGAACATATACAGTCACAACTAGGATTACCACCAGTTAGGATGAAAAACGTGTCATCATTAAACTGTGAACCACAATTTGACAAAAGCTGTTGTCAGCATGTGCATTTCACAGGAATCGATACAACACCAAACACCTTGGCACGTGGTTTTTGCACATAATGTGAAACCAGTATTTATAGACGAACAGCAATGCCATCCTGAAGACAGTTTATGTGCTTCTGTTTAGCATTTATCTAAATCCTCTTTGCCGCCTAAACAATGCTTTGTCTTGGTTTCTTTTGCTAAGCCCCAACCACCATGACCCTCAACAACACCACAGCGGTATTTTGGTTACGATTTGGTTAGGCCTCCAGAACAGAAGCACGGAATGACGAATCTTTCTGTTGAAAATGCCTTTGTCAAGCCACTTTGCAGCAACAAGACGTACAAGCAGCTTCAATGCGTTGTTTTTTGATAAAATTAGATTAAACGCAAAGTAAAAGGAGATGATTTCTTGATGGGAAGAATAACCACAAGCCCCTCCTCTTTAAGATTGTGAACTGGGCAGTTGCAGCACATCTGAGCAAAACAGGAAATTTCATGTTTCCTTTGCTGCTTATAGCTACAGCTTGCATCACATTACTTCTGCATATATGTTCACACTAATGTTCAGCTACTACGGTTAAATTTACCTCAGCCAGAATGTCCCACAGCAAAAAGGGTTCAAACCAGTGCACAGGATTATATAGTTTAATGTAATCAGTTAAAGGTGAAATTGTGCATGAAATTGAAGGCAAATATTAAGATGTATTCAAGATTTTGTAATTTCTCGACAATGATGAGCTTTGTTTAAAATAATTGCAAGTTTGAAAAGTTGGAAGTAGATTTAAGAATTTCCAAAGTCTGTCCTTATTCGGAAAATGAACAAAAGCCATTGTCAAAACTTGAATTAAAAAATTGAAGCATCAACATTTCATTATGTCGCCCAGCTCTACAATGCATCGTTATATAACAGATTTTTTCATTTACATAACAAAAAGGCAGTTGTAGTGATGTCTTTCCCAAGGACTATAGTTTGATTAGAACAGTGTTGTTGTTTTTTTAGCTTTTGCTGCAATAATCCAGTCTATTTGTGCTTTGAGAAAAAATAAAGCCAAATGCAAAAACTATTTATAGGGACTTGCTTAAAATGAGCTGTTTTAACTGGATAGGATGTATTTGCTTATGTAATGGAGAATATTTCACCGGTTTCAAGACATTTTTAACTGGGTATAAGAGAATTTGGCTTAAAACAATTTGCCAATGGGGTAAAGAACAGTTTTCTTAACCCATTGGCAAATAACTTGGCGCAAAGTAGAAGCAATGTCTTGAAATCAGGGACAATGTTCTAGGTCTCTACAATAAATTGAGGTTAAATTAGTCAAAATGCTTGAATTAGACTTAAATCCTTTAAACTTACAACTTTAACTTGTCTTGAAATTAATTTTTTGCTGTGCAAAATAGTATCAATTGACATCGAGTAGGGTTGGACCGATGTGGATTTTTTTAAAGCTAATACTGGACTGATACTGCTGTGGCTGATAGCCGATATTTGCATTGGAAAATTCATAGCATGGCTCAAGATCACAGTTGCTTTTCTGGTATATGAAATATTTGATGGCGTTATGAAAAATAAAAGCCACCATTATTTAGTTTGTTTGTCTATTTCCATTTTTGCCCCTTAGTCTATAGAAAATAACCAATCTGAAGCTTTAAGGACAAACTGACACATGCACACAAAGAGTAGACAACCACAAATACCTAAAAATATCAACGCTGATATTTTTTTTGCTTTCGATTAATATTGACAAAATATCAGAAATATCATCCAATACAGATACCAATATATGTCCCTAATGGCGAGTATGAGCCGCAATATCAATATTGGAATTACTGCATTCCTACTTTAAATGACTCGAGAAATGTGTAAAAACATGACTGATTACCAAAAGATTTGTTGGTTGTAGGCAGCTCTAGTCGCAGAACACAGCACACACATTGTGAGACACTATTCTAAGCATTACTATTTCAGACATTTCATTAAAATGTTTATTGTTTTATCAGTGAATAACGTTTATGACACTAGTGTAGTAGTACTTGAGGCCGATCTTGGTCTTAAGACCGATTTCAAGACCACTTTTGGTCTGAGACTGGAACGCATTTGGACTCAGTCTTGTCTTGGGGGGTTTGACATCAAGACCACATTTCATTACCATGTTCTGCTAAACCAGTATTTTATGGCCCCAGCGCAGTGACCTGTCCCAGGCACAGTTTGTAACAAAGACTACACAATAAGATAATGTAGACACTGATAAATGTAGAAGATTTCAAAGATGTCTTGGTTTGGTCTCGATGGGCCGCGATCTTGGTCTCGGCTCAGTCTCGACTTTTGAAAGCCTCGATCTTGACCCTCAGTGGTCTTGGCCCCTAAAAGGTCTTGGTCTCTTTTAGTGTGGTCTTGACTACTACAGTACATGACACCATTGGGCTCTTTAAAAATTAATTAATTACTTTAAAATGGTAACCTTTTGTTTAAGAGGACATATTTTGATTATTCAGCTTCCCTGAGTTGCTGAACATGAAATCGATTAATTTGTTTTATTACTCAGCTAAACCAAATGTGAAATTATACTCTATGCTAAGTACTTAGAAAAAGCACAATATGACTTCTTAAAATGATCTATATTTCTTTTATGACACAATTGCACAGGTCTGAACAGTTCACCAAATGTACATGGAAAAATGGAAAACAAGTTACACACAATATAATAACACAGTGTTTTGGTCTATAAAGTGTCATTAGTACGAAGTAGGTTTCAAACAATTCTTTTTGATGGACTTTTTCAACATTTTCGGCTTCAGTGTGAGAAGAACAATCACCGAAATACCCATCAAAGACGCACAAACTGGCACAAACAGCATAATATACCAAAATACTAAGTCTTCTTCGACCGGACACACAGACAGGTTAAAGCTTTCCACAGTATGTGTCCAGTGGTAAAGATCAACACATTCAATATTTGATTTTCCTGCTATGTACATTGTCTCTTGTGCTTCAAATGTCCTGAACCACTTTGTTTGGCAGCAGTTGAACGGATTTCCTGTGAGGTAAACTGTAGTAAGCTTAGCGGCCAAAGCTTTTGCCTGGTCCAAAGGAATGGTTGGTAACTGGTTGTCTCTCAAGTCAAGACTTTTAAGACCAATTTGCATAAGAGAAGAAGGAATTTTAGTCAAAGAGTTGCTTGAAATGTTCAGAAATACCAAACTTGTCATGTCCGAAAAGTCAAATCCTGGATGTTCGTATTTCCGAGTCCAAGATGCTGCAAAGTTCTCCATAGCTTCTGTATTGACTTCTCGATGTTGAGCCCTAGATTGTCCGACAAATCCAAATGCGTGAGAGACATTCCCGAAAATGCCGAACTTGAAATAGTTTTAATGTTGCAACCTTTTAAATAAAGCTGCTTTAATTTTGGGACGTCTTTCCAATCTATGCAATGAGAAACAGTATTTGTGGGCTTGACCAAGCAAATGTTAATACTGTTGAAGCTAAGATCCACAGATCTAAGATTTGACAACAACGAAAATAATCTTGTGGGAAGAAAATTGAGGTTATTTTGGCTCAAATTAAAATATGTCAAATTACTAAGTGCAGTCAGTGCGTCTTCACTTGCCTGTATGTGGTTTAGCCGGTTTTGGCTCACATCTAGTTCATACAGAGCTCCAGAAAATCGCTCCGATGTGAAATTTAACGTCTCCAGGCAGTTAATGCACAGATTGAGTCTCGACAGATGAGGCATGCTTCTGATAAATCCTTGCGGGAAGTAGCTCACACGATTTCCCCTCAGATCTAAGAGTTGCAAAGAAGAGAGATCTCCGTGAAGATCCTCCTTCCAGAGTTCAGCCGTGACATTGGCCGCATGATTTTTCAGATTGTAAAACTCAACAGTAGTGGTCATGTTCGTGTAAGTCACATTGTCTTCCAGGTGTTGGTAAAAGTTTAATCGATTATTGGACAAGTACAAGTTTTGCAAATGGCTGCGGCTTGGGAGAAACGGGAAAAACAGAAGGTTGTTATGGGAAAGATCCAAAGTCTCTAATTGGAAAGTCTCATTAAGATCTTGTCTTGAAATAAACCAATCGATAAAGTTGTAACTAGCATTTAACACCACTAACTCCGTCATGTGGAAGTCTGTCAGACATGGGAAATTGTTGAAGGCCAAGTTTAGCCTTTCTAGTTTGCGGTTGCTGTGAAAAGCGTTGTCGATCTCAAACAAAACGTTTCTCTGCAAGTCCAGTTCTTTGAGATGATAAAGATGGCTGAAGATATTTTCATCCAGTCGCTGCACGAGGTTCCCAGACAGATTCAGATACTCCACTGAAGTTAGATTTTCAAGCAAAACGGCCGTCATTTCCTCATCCAGTTTATTCTCAGACAAATCAAGAGCGTTAAGCATTGGTAATGTTTTTAAAGCCTCGCTGCTGTCTTGATATCCAACGTAAAGATTATTATTGGCAAGATTGAGACTGGTTAAGAACTGCGAGTTTTGGAAGGCTGTTGGTTGTATTGTCTGTAGTTCGTTGCAGGCTAAGCTAAGTGTTGTGAGCGCGGGATAGTGGATTAAACAGTCGTCCGTTAGTGTTGTGATGTGGTTGTAGTTGAGTTGGAGCTCCTCGATGTTTTGGGACAAGTTTGGAGGGACCGAGGAGAGCTGGCGCTGGTTGCACACAGCCGTATTCTGCATCTGTGAAGACAAATGGAAACACATGTGCATCAGCTTCAGTTCAAGAGTTGTTACTGACTTGAACTTGTTGGATGTGGTAAAGCACAGGAGTTAATGCAAAGCAATCCATGAAGAAATTGTCAAATAAAAGTTACAGAAAGTAATTTGAGATCTAAAACTGAATCTCTCCACATGTGAAAAGCCATTTTTCTACTGTTTTTGAAAAGATTAAACAAAATTATATTTTTTCAAAGATCGCCCAGGTCTAATTTTGGTGCATATTTACAAGTTGCTGTATTTTTGTTACATAGGTGCTACATTTGCTGGACAAAAGCCAATTTGTAATCCTAATCAAACAGCCAAATTGGGTAAAATGTCTTGAATATTTTGCTGAAAATGTAGTTTACCCTGTCATATAAACTTTAATACTTTGCCTGTATTAACACATTACATAGGAATTGCCCATTTGTGAATGGTTTGGTATAAATGTGTTGCTACTTGTTATTAGCTTAGACATTTTATATGAGATCCACTTTTTTTGATTTTTTTGTCTTGTTATAACAGTGTTGTCTTGTAGTTTTATTTGAATTCATTCATGCATGTTTGAGAAATTTCCTGTTTATTGTAATTTGTATAGTGTAGTAAGTCTTCTCACAGAGACATTTGTTCTCAGCATTTGATCAACCCTTTAATGTCACTGTTGGCAACTTAAAAAAGCAGAGCAAACATCATCATCACCAGATTTCGCACCATATAGAGTACATTTTTTAACCTGTTTTGTGCCTGTTTTGGGTGGAAACACACGAGGCGAACCCTCCAAAGGCACGGTCTTTGAGTGGCCTGAAACAGAGTGATGCTACATGACGAGACTCGAGAGTGTGGCACCAGCCGTCATGGCACCAGATACCAGACAGTAAGGGGATCTGGGTCCTATGATGTATTTGAGTTAATGCAATAACAGGGACTCTTCTTCTTACAGTAAAACATGTCCATTTCTTTGTGTTGTAAAGGGAACAAAAACTGATTGTGCTTGTAGGAGGAGGTCAAGTTTGCTCACAGATAACAATTGAAACAGTTCTACAATACAATCATCAATGATGATTTACTTATGTAAAATATAACATATTACAGCATATTTCACAATCACTGGTGTCAGATGATTTTGGAGAGAAGCACAATCATGTTACTTTTGATATTTCATCACAGATTTACATCCTCTATCCATATTGCCCAATATGGCATGTGGTTTTCTTCTTAATTCTTTTAATCTTTGCTGATAAACCTTTACAGGACTGTTTGTAGCATGAAACGGGTGAATATGATGCACAGTGACTAAACACTATTGATATAATGCTGGTTTCACGTGCAAGAAGATTAACAGATTGTATATGCATTGATTGCTGTTGTGTATTCCTTGTTAATATTTACGATATTCTTTAGGTAATGATATTATAAAATTGGTCACTTGAAGACGTGTTGGACGGTCTTACCAGCTGGCAGCGGTTGACTGTGGGGTGGCTGGTCACTGGTGTCAGGAGTCTCCACATGGGTAGGAGCCAGACCAGGAGAGCCGTGAACCCTTGGATCTGCATTTTAACATTCTTACTGATGAGAGAACAAACCACAGTTGTTATGTACTGGTATTTGTGTCATGCACATGATAAACACATTATTGAACTATAAAACTGCATACGTGGTTTATCTCTTTAAATGTAAGTTAAGACGTTACAGATGAAGAGGAAAAAATCTTCAATTAAAAGCTATAAACATGAAACTTATTCTGTAGATTATTCACATAAATGTATAAAATGGATTGAAGTTTACAGTATGTATAGTCTTCCATATAGAAATTAGAACTCTTAAATGTAAGAAATGCACATATCTGAGGCAGCCAAATATGAAAAATGGACACAGCCAGATTTAAATGTATTTGCAAATTTTTAAGTGTAAAAAACTAGATACAGATGGGGGATGTTTAATATGTTATTTATTGAATAGATTAGATCTGACTGAAAAATTAAACAAACAAATAAATACATATAACACAAAGTAATAATAATAATAATAATAATAATAATAATAATAATAATAATAATAATAATAATAATAATAATAATAATAATAATAATAATAATAGACATTGAGGTTAGAATGAAGACGTATGTGTTGAGAGAGAACTGTATTCTGACATAACGTTATTATTGCTATTACTGAAATTATGAAGTTGCACGTGGTTACGCTAACCACGAATGTCCTCTACAATTGTCCCCTAAGAGCTGCAAGGTTTTAGGTCTAATTTGGGTAATTCGGAGATATCTTGTTTTAGATCTAACCACTCAAATAGCACAATACAATTAGGAAATGAGTTTTTGCTGTTTAAAATCTAAATGGTGTACTAATGCTTACAAAATATTAATTAAATTATGTATTCAGGAACATCATCATAGGCCTGATAAAGTCATCAATTTATAGCTCTGAGTGGGCAGCATAGAAAACTAGAGTATAGAAAAATAGAGTTGCCCTATAATAGCTGCTCATGCAAAACGACCTTTGTATTTTGGATTTTTGTGCCTTTCACTTCTTGCTGTTTCGTAAATGAATTTTCCATTAATCAACAACTACAAAATATTTGACTTAGCAGAACTGCACAGTTAAGAGATGTTGCGCCAAAACAAGATTTCAAAACTAGTGTGTGGGCAAACTATTAATACACAAGCTAAGGTGGCATTCATATTCTAAAACGTGATGATGTCATATGACCCAATCGTGGGAAAAAGTCTGTTTTTCTTTGAATAACATTGTATTTGCTATGAAATATCTAAAAGTTAACTTCAGGCTGTTGGTTTCTATTAGTGACTGGACTCATTCACTCTTTGCATTACAGTAACAATAAAAATACATTTAGACAATGTTCATTTCATATAATCTATTTATGTATTTAATATTATTGCACTATAAAATGCTGTTATGCCATGTGAGCAGAATGGATTAGTTATGACAAGTCAAGTCAGAATATAACAGTGCATTGGAATAACATGGAATATATAATAAGAAAAGGTACTGGTGCAAGTGGTGTAGTACTCACAGTGGTGGTTAGGTGTGGATCTCCCAGGCCCCTGACAGTTGCCCTCTGGACCATATCGCTGGTGCCCTATCTTCTGCAGACCGCACTTAAGCTCTTTGCTGCGCTGCGACCGAAGAACCAATGCTCTTTTCTGCCACTCACGGAAGCAATGAGCAGCGGAAACAGGGTCACATGGACACGCTGCAATCAGAAAGGGTTCTCAAGCTCAAAGGGGGCAGAGGGGAGGCAGTCTTGACAAGGTTCAAGGCAGTTTTTTGTGTGTCAGTGAAGCGGCTGCACACACACGGTCGGTAACAAAAGTGCTACCGCAAAACCATAACGCACACACCCCTGACACCTTCGCCTCGCACTGATGAGCCAGAGCACAAAAGAGGAAACCACTCGGGGCATACACCCTTCCTGCCTCCTTACAATGACATGTTAGTAGTGAATGTTAAAGATGACCTCTAAGACAATGGAAGACTGACTCACTTTGGGGTGAAAATTGTTTTATAGCACCATTTTGAGTATGCAAAGTGACTTTAAATGTTGAAGCTTTCCCTCTTAAACTTAATGAAAATTGTAAATATGTATAAATGTAATATGTGCTAATATATAAGGCAGTTGTTCAGAATATTTTTTGTTCGACCCATACTTAAGATAGGTAATTAGTGTAATAGACAAGAAGAATAAATAGATAGATAGATAGATAGATAGATAGATAGATAGATAGATAGATAGATAGATAGATAGATAGATAGATAGATAGATAGATAGATAGATAGATAGATAGATAGATAGGTAGTGGTAGTAGGTAGTAGGTAGGTATAGGTAGGTAGTAAAAACAGATAGGTAGGTAGATAGGTAGGTAGATAAAACAGTTTCACAATTATATTAAGCTTATCAAGATTTTTGGAGCCTTTTTGATTCACCTAAAAAAGTCCACAAATTGTCTCAAATAAACTCGCGTTGCTAATCATGTTTAAAATCTTAAATCTAAATCTTGGGTACCTGACTTTTTTGTCTTTTCTAAAAAGTATATTGTAAATGTAGCAATTTTGGCAGATATTAAGTCACTGTGTACTGTCTGATCTAATAATTGAGTATTTTCTGTCCAAAAGCCAAAAGCATGCTTCGGTTCCTTATTTTCATTTTGATGCCTGAAAAAGCTGCTGGCATATGTGAATATTAACAATGTCCAAAGAGTTTGTGAGAGTTAGAGACAAGTTGTGCAGCCTTAAAACCTACTTATGAATTTGTAGTGTGAAAATCAAGTACCCCAGGTTTATCCATAAATTCACATACTTTCTGAGTATCTATTCAGAAACCGAGACATTGGACAAATAAGTGGTTTTCATATAGAAGTGAGAACGGTCAACAAATCCAATGAAGTGCAAAAAACCACTGATATTTAACCTGAGTTTAGCTGTGGTGATGTTGAACTCGGTGGAACTTTTTGTGGAGAAGTCCAATAACCACAGAGGTATTAACCATAAACCTTATCTAAAGTTGAATTTGTATTTTTGCCTGCTCTCATCCTCGATTTTCTAGTGTTTTAGAGTTCATTTAAATGGAATAACACAAACTATAAGATGAAAAACATAGCATTTGTTCTTATTTTTGGAACAATTTCATTAAAATATTCAGCTAAAAGCTTTAAAACAGCACACTCTTGTGGACAGACTCAAGCTTGCACTCTGAATATTCCTATTGTAATAACAAATCTATCACAAAACATGAAATCTAGTGGCACTATGTCGACTTTATTAACCATAATGTGGCTATAGTTCCATTGATATAAGAAATAAATAGTGTATAACTACTGTAGCACATTAAAACACATGGTACAGATACATATATTACTTGATGACTTTAAAATGGCAAACGCAGTAGTTAATTTGCCATAATCCATGCACATGTGTAGCTCAAGTTGGCATACATTTGTTCACAAAGTTTCAGGAAACCTTGATTTGGCATGGAGGCATTTAGAGTCCGGTCCATGATTGAGGAGAACTTGTGAACGCAAACATTTCAACTGTGCTAATTTTGATCAAGCTCTATTAAAATCCTATGCTGTTTTCAATAGCTGCATTGTAAGTGTCCATTGGTCAAGACAATCCGTGTTTTCCCTTTAGTTACTTCGAGGCTGTACTGTTGCAAAAGTTTGTGTAAAAGTTGTTGGTCCGTTGCCTCCAAAATGGTTAAAAAATATGTATAGCAAATGCCACCATCGACTGTTCAGAGCAGTCCTGGTTGTATAGTAAAATTAACCATTATTTATATCACATTTAACAAGGATGGCACAGTGTCCTCCTCTAGCCGTCCAGAGGTTTGCCCAGGTAAACCATGGTGACTTCAGTGTTGCCGTAAACCGCAGACACAGCAGGAAACAGGCAAGCTTTGGGTAATCCTCGAAACGCTACTCCCAGGAACTCAAAGCCCCTCTCGAATGCTAAAGTCTTGTCGTCCATGTCTAGAATCACCCGTATTCTTTCTCCAATCTGTAAAAAGAAGGAAGCAGTGAGGATAATGTAGTCATCTGTAATATTTCCAAATCTTTAGCTAGATTTTAAACATTATTATTACAATTCTACATAGCTAAATAGTGTTAGATATCCTACAAATCATGTGACATCACAACAATTGAAAGGCCAATAATATTTAATACAGATGGAGAGCAACTAAAATCATTATTGTTTAATTGCAGTGTTTTGCTGTAACTTAAAAAGTGAATTTATCAATCAATAATACAAAACACTACATTGAAATATGTGAAAACATTGTTCAGAAATGTAGTGCTTTCAAGAGCAACTGTAATGAATCCATAAAAAAAACTTTTGCACAATCACATCACATAGAATTTGAGACTAAATCTAGGATTAAACAAGGAGTCAAACAGGGCTAAACCAAGAGTATCAGGACTAAACTGGCCTAGATTTTGAACCAAAAACAAGAGTGATTACATCAAGAGTACAACTTAACATCATTGACTTTATTTGTTTCAAGAAGACTTGACTACTGTAAGGACCAGATTGCACCCTCTCCATGCATGCTTTTAGGCAGCTGCAGTGCATCAAGAATGCTGATGGTCGAGTTCTAATGGGAACCAGGAAGTATGGGCACATCAGTCCTGTGCTCAAGGGTTGGAAGTACATGGTTTGTAGAAGGATCAGCTGAATACAAAGTTTACCTGATATTTTGGCGCATTGTTGCACTGTGGAAAATTTCCGTTCACCTCTCCATTGTGAAGCAAATTATTGTCCACTAAGTTCCAGCCCCAGCTTTGGTCATCACTTCCCAAAAGAGCCACATAGCCTTGGCATTGCATTGCTGCCCGTTTCGTGGCGATGCCTATAACCGCTACAGTCCCAAGAGGGCCTTCCCACCAAATCTCCCAGGCGTGTCGTCCCTCAGAGAAGCCGATTTTCCCCCGTGCCCCGTCCGTGCTTTGGGCGATGGGGTTTCGATGCAGAGTGAAGCCGTTTTTCTTGATGTAAACATTACGTGAGCAGTCGTGGGAACTCAAGCGTGTTGAAAGGACTTGAGCTGGAGACAAAAACAGACATGACAAGAAGTGATGAGATGTCAAGCTTAATGCATGCAGTACATTCCTGCAGGCTGGAACATTCAAGGCTTGGGCCTGACTATGTGTATACACTACAGTATAAGTTCTTAGGCACACATACTGCATACATTATTAGGCTAAAGAGGGTGTGGTACCACTACCTCTACATTAACATAGCTTTGTACCTACAACTACACTCAACTATCATGATCTCAATAAAAGACTTCATTATCAAATTAATATTATGTTCCATTGCACCTATTTATTAGCTGAAAAAAGTTCTACCAGTAAAATGCTCTAATAATACATCCATGGCTTTACACAGTTTACTTTGAATTATTTCCTGCAAAATAGGAAAAAGACAGTGGAGGGGTGGCTTTATTAAAGATATGCCATTTTACACAAAGACAGACACGTCTGGAGCGAACAAACAAAAAATAAATAAAATTACACTGAATTTAGTTGATTCCTATGCTGTAACTTGCAAGGAGGCAAATAGGCCTTCATAGAGCTAAAGATGGCAATGGAAGTTCATTTCAGCTTGAATATGCCTCACATCATGCAGTTAATTAAATCATACCTTCCCCTTGTAGGTGGCCAGGTTACACAGAACATCAGACCGCAGAGCCTCGTCGCTGAGACTTCGGGTGCAAAGACTGCGCCACACCTCGCTGTTTTCATCCGACAAGATGTTATACCAGTGCCAGCAAACTAGCGAGCAACACATGAGGTCCGACAGCTCTAGATAGGAGAAAAGGTGCTCCAGGACTCGAGCTGGGAGTCTCCCGGCCACGCCAGTAGCCGCTCCCCCGGTCGAGCCCGCTCCTCCCCCGGCTGCAGCAGCAGCATAGGGCGAGCCTGCAGAGAGACACCCCGGAGCCGCTGCGCCCAGAGAGGAGCCTCCACTGCCACCAGCCGCCACGGACATCACAGATCTGCTGTTACAAACTATTCCACTCAGTAGATGTTTGGTTTACCCTCTCGACTGACCCTACGAATTGCTAAATATCAGCATAGTGGCAGAAAATATGATATTATGATAAATATCACAGCCATAACACCCAGGATCTTGGGCTGTCTCGCTCAATGGCTGAATGGAAGGGATGCGTCAAAGGTCCTGGAAGAACGTTCGAGCAAGCGTAACTAAAAATTTATATTTTTTCGTAACATGAATAAATATTCATCATACTTATTAAAATATACGACTTAATTTTTATTAGTTAAAGAAACTTATAGACAAGCGAATCACATAACAAATTTTGAGATCTGAACATATATATTTTTACCTTCCTGCTAGGATCTTACAACGGAAATGATTGTTTTTGTATTTACTACTTTTCGGACGCTCTGTAAATACACATTTATGCAATTTTTTGGCAAAACAAATATGTTTTTATCTGAATGTATACACTTTCAGGTTGTTTTAATCGACTAGACCGATAGTCTTAGTATTTGTTTTGAGCTCGTAAGCCATGTGACTTTTCCCCGGAAGTGACGCTGGGGTGCTCAAAAGAGTTCAGCAGCATCTGGGAGCAAAACCCCAGCAGCTAGCTTAATTTCATTTTCACCAAACGGATTAAGGTGGGAAATAACAGGCAGCTCAATCCTAAACCGTGAGTGGCATTGTTTTTGTCTTTATGTCGCTTAAATCCATCTTTGGGACAGGTGTTTTAGTGGGGGACACCGCTACCTGCCGCCTCCTCCTGCCGCGCGGCCTGTTGACAAGCGCTGCCCAATCCGCTGCTCCTCTGCGGGACTGACCAGTGGTTTAGCGCGGTCAAAGAGGTGATCCGCAGGTTAAACCAGTCATCAACCGATATCTCTCTAATTATTCTTAGTTTTTAAGTGCTCTTAAGATTTCTGTGCTGAATTACTCAGTGCTAGGTTGGCTACTGATGACAACTGTCCCGCTGCGTTCACCTTCACTACAAATCTTTCTGAAGTGATGGGTGCCACAGCCATCTTTATTTTTATATTGCATGTGCATGTGAAGCAACCCATACGAAAATTAAATAAACATGCTTGTTAAAAACCCTACCCACACGAAACAACTGTTTTGAATGGTAGAATTGCCTTGATTGGCATACATTTTGGACAAGTCATGTTTTCTAATGATAGTTGAAAATGAGGTGACTTAAATATATGCATACTAAATAAATAAAGCATAGTTCATTTGAAAGATTGTCAGGTGATGTAGTGCATTTTGTTAACCAATAGAGGGAAGTGCATCCCAGACGACTGACCAAATCTTTATAGAATAACACCCATCAAAATCTTTGTGTGCAGAATCTGAGAAGTGACCACAATGAACCCTGTCTACAGCCCTGCACCAACAGGGGTCCCCTTTACCAATACTAAAGGCATAGGATATCCAGGTATGTTTTCTCCTCTCCAGTTTCATTTGCTGCTTTGTTGTTGATATTTGGATTTGACAGTTATAGTGTCCGAGTTGCACTGCTTGGGAAGCTGTAGTTCCATAAAAGTAAAGTTACACTGACTGCAAACATATTAAACTGATGTATTTACCTCTGTTATTTTGATAGCCGGTTTCCCTGTTGGCTATGCAGCAGCACCTCCTACATACACTCCCAGTGTTTATCCTGGTGCCAACCCAGCATTCCCTAGTGGTAAGAATCATGCCTTTTGCCAATTTACTGAAGTGTTATTTATTCTGTGTCCTATTACATTTTCATTTCATTACAATCATTGTACTTTTATTACAGGATACTCTCCAGGTACTCCATTTAAAATGACCTGTTCTCCAAACACTGGGACTGTGCCTCCATATACGTCCTCGCCAAATCCTTATCAGGCTGCTGTGTATCCTGTCCGGAGCACATACCCCCAACAAAACCCATATGCACAGGTTTCTGTTTTATTTTTTACAGTCCTATCTTTTGTTACAATTGTTTGTAGATTATTGTTGTCATGGTACTAATGTTTCAACGTCAAATTTGAAACTAAAAAGGTTCCGTATTATTACTCAGCACAATTTTTGAAAGCATGCTAATGCTAAAAATGGACAGTAGATTTAATTTTTGAAACAAAATAGTATTTATTTTTATACTTTTATTGTGCTGTCTTGTTCTCAAAACCACAATCACTTTAGGAAAGTATTTTCAGCTGGCACGTGTTAATTGTGCTTTATTCTAGGGCTGGGCAATATCCTGATAAAAGTCGAATCATAGAGCTCATCTCTGTGACAATCTGCTTTTTTGATGTAATCGTCAAATCATGTTTTCTCATTTACCTATTTGATGCTTCTGTCTGAAAAACATCTCCAACCATCTCTCAGAGTAGCCAAATCCACCTCTTTATATCGATTTCTGGCTTTTTTTTTAGTCTTGTATGAGTTTTGAAAGTTGTGTTTTTTGTCCAAGTCATAAATAAAGTTCAGTTTTGTAATTTTTTAGGTTTGATTAACAACAATATATACATTTTTTACAAAGACCTGGAATGTTAGAAAATGTTAGAATTTTGCTTTGCGTAGACGCACAATGTTCTAATTAATTGATTATTTTGTTAACTCTTTATTGAAGGGTTGAGGTCACTTGTTTTGGGATTTTTTTTTTCTGTCAACAGTCAGCCTTTGAAAGCGGAATTTAGTCATGGATCGTGAAGAATGAAAAAAACAGATAATTATATTTACCTAAAAGGCAATAAGAACATTGACAGTCTACAAGAATTGTGACAAAATCTAAATTGTAATCTCTCCAAGAAAATCATGAAAATATTTTTTTGCAATATTGCCCAGTCTTACTTAATTTTTTTTGCATTACAGGCACTAATACCCTCACAACAACAAGGCACTTACTACACACAGCCACTGTATGCTGCTCCGCCTCATGTCATCCATCACACGACAGTTGTCCAGCCAAATGGGATGCCAGCGACCATGTTTGCCCCACCCATCCCATCTCCTCATCGCCCAAACGGGGTTGCCATGGGGATGGTTGCGGGCACTACAATGGCCATGTCGGCAGGTGAGAGTCTAAAAAAAAGTATTATGATTTAAAAAGGTAATTTATTTATTTACAACGTGCACAGAAATGTATATGGATTATTCTAATGGGCATTGTTTACATCTTCTAGGAACATTGTTGACCACTCCTTCACCAGCGCCTGTTGCACCCCACTCGGTCACAATGCCAACATATCGAACTCCAGGCACACCCAGCTACAGCTATGTGCCCCCACAGTGGTGAGCTGAGGGGTAAGCAGGATTAATACCGCATTCATTTACGGTAATTCAAAAGCTCTGTGTACAACTTCACATTTATCTGATCTTCTTTTCTTTCCTCAGGTCAAAGGATGGTAGTTATGCATTCACACTATACTCCAGTGTTTTATGCTTTTGGTGAAGACCGCCTAGTCAGTGTCTGAAACCAAACGCTCTTCTTCCAGCATAATGTGAATCTTAAGTCCTATATATCGTAGAAAGAGTCCCATTTTAAACAAGGAAAAGGGGGAAATTGGCTGATCTAAGTGAACCCAGTTAATGAGATAAGGCTGCATTCCTAAACCAACTCTCCCAACGCCAGCACCTCTAGAGCCTGCTACATATCACATATAACAAAGCTCCATGTTAACCCGTTTGTGCTCTGTCATACGAGTTTTGAAGCTTAATCCTTTTAGCATTGAAAATGGAGTTTGGGATTGGATTTTGTTACATACAGTAATACATTACATTACTCTTCGGGAATACATATGATGCTGAATGCATGTGTATATACAGTATTTAGGCAAATGAAATAATGCTAGCTCGATCTACCTGCTGCGACAGATGCTAAGTTAACAAAAGGCACACGTCCAAAGGAACTAGAGAAATAATCTGCGATGCTGAATCACTCGTGACCATGTCTTAATGTGAAAAGAATAGAACATAAAAAGTTAGTTCATGCAAAAACATTCCTGCACTAAAAGTGCAGACAAAACTGTAATTTCACTGCTTTGTGATTTAGAAAGTGATGGTAGGTTTTTATGATTTTTTTCAGTGATGCAGTGTATGCATTTTGTCTTATCATTTTTGTATTTTAGGAAAACAATGGGACCTTTGAGTTTGTGCCTCTTTGATGGCCGTTATGTAATCATTCAGTGTTTAAATGTTTTATTTTCACTATTTTATAGAAGATTTAATTACACAGGTCATATGCAGCTTTTTTGCCTGAAACACATTTTGATGAAAATTTGCTTTTATAACCAAAAGTATTATTTGTAGGAAAATGTTGATCAAGTTTTTGGAGGTCATTTGCACCGTGTCAGTGAGTGTGAATGAGCAACAGTAGCCTTGTGTGAGGATGACTGAGATAAAAAAAATAAAAACCATTAAATGGTGCCATACAGTGCAACTTGCCTAGAAACATAGACCTATGTTACCTGTGTCAATAATAACCAATGCATTCTTGATAGATAGGCCTAATGCACTACAGTATAAACATGTTAAAACATGATATTAGACTCCATGTGTGAATATCACTACTGAATAAAGACACTAATTTAATCACACGTGTAAAACACCAGACATTTTTGCATTGCTCGCTGTTTTACCTCAAGGTACCAGGCTAATTCACCACGATCACTCTACAGACTAGCTTTTCTATGTTGCCTCAGTCACCTCAGTTAAAAATCTGTTTTGTAAATGTTATTTTTGTGATTTTGGTTCATGTTTTGTATTCTAAAGAAAGACCAAAAATAAAAACAAAATGTTGAAAAAAACATAGAACCTAGTTTTTGTTGTTGTTTATAGATATTATTATTATTATTATTATTATTATTATTATATATTATTATTATTATTATTATTATGAAAGCATTACAACGATGAATGTGCGTGCTGCTCAATAAAAAAAAAAAAAAAAAAAAACACCTTCCCAGCATGCATTGCGGCGCGGCAGATTGAAGTTTTGTTTACAATGGTTTGATGAGCTCTGCACGAGTTTTATAAGTAGTAAACTTGCCTTTTCAAGTATTTACATCGCATCGGGTGTAAAGGGTGACGTTTTAATTGTCCTTGCTGTGTTTGCCGTTTTATTTCGTTTACAAATCAAAGTATTTCCTGCTAAGACGGTTTGAAATGTCTCGAGCGCTTCTTCGCAATGAACCAGAATGAACGGACAGTGACTTAACACAAATGATCTTTTAGTTTTATAACCTGGTGAGTTTTTTAACCCAGAATGAGCAGCAGTGATGTGCCGAACAGTAATGAACCCAAACCCGAGTCGTTTTTGAAGATTTGTGGAAGCAGCTCGGAGAGTGCCACCAAAATGCTCTTCAAGGTAATTGAATGAGAGGATATTCATGCAAAATGTCCAATTTAGTATAGGTTAGGCGTCTTCTGTAAACTACAAATTTATCAAATACAATGTTTACTTAACTAGCCTTGTGATCATAAACAAAGCATAATAAATTGCTTTCACGTTCTAGTAAGTGATTAGGTCAAAAGGCAGTTGATGGGGCAAGAGCAAGTTTATTAATTATTAATAATAACATTGTACTTTGCTATGATGTATCTAAAGGTAATTTTAGAAATATACAATGTGATAATTTCTAACAGTTACTAAAGCTATTAAGTTTTTGTATTACAAGAAAATACAATGTGACATTCTGCTTTTTGATGAAGTCGTCATATTATGATTTCCCATTTAATACACCTCTGCTCAAGTGCAGACTATATTTCTCTTAGCCTCAGAGTTGCCAAGTCCACTTCTTTATAGCAAGTTTGAGCTTCTCTTTTTAAAACCTAGACATTTTGAAGGTTTGTTTGTTTGTTTTGCACTTTCAAGTCATAAAGAGATGAGTTTTAGCAAGTTTGATATGAAAATGTATCCATTAATGACTGACATATTTTCATGTCTGAAAGTCATATTAGCGTCATTAATAGATTTGCGGTGACACATGTTCTAATGAATTGGTTGTTTTAATAACTTTTATTGAAGGGCTGAGGTGACTTTTTCCAAAGACTTTCATCAATTGTTTCTGGCAACACTGCCAGCCTTAACAGCTGGATTTACCTATTGACAGTGACAGTGAAGAGGGACAGCCCAAAATCACAAGAGCAGTTATCTCAGCGGACTTTACAAGATGTTGATTTAGCAAACAAGATTTCTCAGAAAATCAAACAATGAAACATTTGGTCAATAGTCAATACCAACAGAAACAATGGAAAATCAGAAACAATTGTTATTAGGAAATGCAGGCAGATTGTTATAAAAAACAATTAGGCAAATAAAAATGGTCCCAGAGCATCCCCTGTCCTTAGACCCTCCAAGGAAAAAAAAAAAAAAAAAAAAAAAAAAAAAAAACACCAGGAGGAAAATGAGAAACCTTGAGGAGAACCACAGTGAAAGAGAGTTCCACTCCCATGGACGGACAGGCTGTAGATGTGACCATAACTGTATTTACCTCAAAGGCAGTAAGAAAATAGACAGTTTACAAGAATCATTATAAAATCAAAATTGTTATCTGGTACCAAGAAAATTGTGATATACATTTTTTGCCAGTCTAGCTGCCATTCATCTCTATTGAATATTATTCCGCTAGTATAGCATGTGCAATGTCATGTAAACCAATTTATCAGCTGCTAGTTAATTTATTACATTAATGATTCAGGCTTTAAGAATGAACAAAGTTGTTATCAAGCCTGAATTATTCTTAGTAACCAAGTTTTAAAGCCTCATTGTCAATTTATGCATTCTGGCTATGATTTTGAGTTGAATAAGGAACACATACCATTTTATAGCAATGATATTAGGGAATTTGTTAGTAGAATTTCAGAATTTTGTGTCACAAGTTTGTTTGTCCATTTTAACAGAATTTGTTTTGCATCTTTAGAACTGGAAGCCAAAGTGGCCAAGTTGAAAAAGGAGCGATGTTTGTAAGTGTTTTTTTTTCACCTTAAATTCATAGCCATATTTGTCTAGACTTAAGCTTGATTTTTTTTTTCTTGATGTGACAATTTGTTTATTTACCAGAGATGCACAAAGACTGGAAGTGTTTTACAACCGGAACCAGCAGCTGAAAGAGCAAAACAAAAGCTTACAGAACACCGTCAGTGGTTTAGAAGAAAGGTAGCTGTAACCTTTTACGCTTATCCTTAAAAATAATACCTTGATCGTCATTGTCATACGTGTTTTCTGTGTTTAGACTTCGAGCGGGAGAGTGTGAGAGATGTACTATTTTAAAAGACAGCCTAAAAATTAATGAAGAACACAATGCTTCTCTTATTAACAAACTAAGTAAGTTAAGTGTCATTTAAAATCTATTGTTTTGACTGCGAGCTAACACTATTTTTTTGCTTTAGAGGAAGAGATAAAAGCACTCGAAGATGACAACAAAAAGTTAAATGCGGAATTGGAAAAACTTGAGAAGGCTGGGTATGTTTTCAGTAATGCCACAACAAAAACTTAAGCAATAGTACTTAACAATAGCATATATATTCTCACTTCCCGTTAACTTTCGACAGGTTGTTTCAAATCTCTAAAAATGTCCGAACCTTTACTTATATTTTGACAAAACTTCCCAGTGTTGAATTTTCAGTTCTTGTGTTTTTAGTTCAGATCGTCAAAGGTCGTCGTCTTCAGAGCCAGAAGACGGATTCATCCCAGATTCTCCCGTGATTCCCAGTTCAATCCCAGCTTCAAACAAACTCAAGAAGCGAAAAAATTTAGAGAAATCAAAGTTGTTCGCTACGCAGAGAAGCCACTGCCAGCAGCTCAGATTTCACTGTTTATTGGTTAGTACATTTTATTGTTTTGCATCGGTTTGGGGAAACTAATGTGTTGATAAGATGGAGAACTTTTATTTGTCCCACAGTGTTGCAACGCCCAGTTCAAGAACAATAGGTGAATAGAAACATGCAATAAAGTGAAAAAAGTAAAACAAATTTAGATTTTTTTTTTTTTCAGCAAGCTACAATTATTACCGTAATTTCTGGATTATAAGACGCTACTTTTTTCATGAGCTTTGAACTATGCGGCTTATAAGGCAATGCAGCAAAGTCATAGATTCTCATAGACTTACTATTAACAAGTGTGGCTTATATATGTACTTTATCATTTTTCTTACTTAAATCTAGTGGGTGCGGCTTATATTCAGGTGCACTCAATAGGGCAGAAATTACAGTATTCGCTTTCAAATAATTTCATTTAAAACTCAAATTTTAAACTAGTGATCCTCAGTTGGTCTCTACAAATGTCTATAAAAGAGATCCAAACAAGAACTTTTGAACTACAATGAATTGATGGCATGTTATACGATTCTGTTAAGTCATTTATGAGATTATTGTGTATATATATATTTATTAACTATAAAATATTTAGATTTTCTTTATTTGAGAAGGTTTAGGATCACCGACATATTTACTGATAAAAGGAGGTTGCTTGAAGCCAGCAATTTAAACTACAAGAATATATATTTAACTAAATAGTAATACTATTTGTTTTCCATAGAAACTGAGAAGGACCCGGATGTAGTAAAAATCCAGTGCTTGTGCCAAACACATGTGAGCTTGATGCTTCTCAAAAAGGTAAATACTTGTAAAACAACAGGGTTCGTACAGTCAAAGAAAACCTGGAAAAGTCGTTCTATTCTACTTTCTGGCTCTGGAAAAGTTTTGGAATTGTATTTATTTTTTTTTTATATTAAGAAATAAATTGGGGGTATTTTGCTTTGACACAGTCCCACTCATGTTGAGTTAAGACTGAGGAAAAATCTTATGCATTGTAGTTAGTTCATTAGAATGAAGAACTTCGCTAATTTGTTTACTTTATGTTGCAGCTAAATTATTTAAAGTAAACATTATCATTATTTTTTTATGTCTAGAAATCCTGTTCTTTTTTTTTTTTTGTCTTAATCAGTTTATGAAAGCCAACAGCTGATTAAAAAGTATGTTAAACAAGGTATTTGAAATAAAAAGAGAAATGAGCCACTTGGATTACCAAATTAAAAGTTCTTTATTAACAGTAGACTTGCCTACGCATTTCAGCCTCGTCGGCCTTTTTTGGAGCAAATAAATGTTGGGAATAGTCATGGAAAAGTCATGGAAAACCTCATTAACCTGTCTAAACTTGTGGATATTTAGAGCCTATGAAGTAAAACCTTTATACGACAAGATAAAGAAGTATACTGTATTTTTTTTATTTTTCGTTACAGTAGATGGAGATTTGAATTCAGAGGCTATCATTGCAGAAACCTGCCGCCTTGATCTACTTCCTCATCGTGTTGTAGGTTCAAGGTTATTTACAATTTGATACTTAATTTTCTATTTAGTAATTCTAAATTTTTTGGTAATTTTAGAGAAAAGAAAATTCTGTCAATCAACAGCCCAGTCCTGAAACTTCTTTTGAGTCCAAATCTCAAACAAAGTAAGTCACAATGTATATACTGTATAAGTGATCTCTCTTATATATATATTTTTAACTGTACTTATTTCTGTTCAAGATCTTATATTTCGCCACAAGTTCACTCGATGAATCACAGTGCAGATGCGACTACCGACAGATCGCTATCGTTGCTGCCCCGAAACAAGCGTTTTTCCAATGACACTTCTCCAACTGCAACATGGCAAAACGGAAAAAAGAGGAAAGACAAGTGGAAAAGACGGAAAAACAAGAAAGTCCTCAAAACATGGAAGGGAAAGCAACACAGACTGTGCGACCAAAACTAGAACAATCCTCTTTTCTGACTGAAAGTTGTAAAGCCAAGGTTGAAGAAATATCACGTCATCATTTAAATGAAGGTATTTGTATATTTATTATGTTTGTTATGATTCTTCAACAGAGTCAGTCTAATGAAGATGAAACCATAATCGAAAAAGCAATTGTAACTTCTATGAGTCCTGTTTTTAAAAAGCCGAATGCAACAGTAAAGCTAAAAGATTCAAAGACCCAAACTGACCTCAAGGACAAGCTACTGTGTGAAAATAGTAAGTGAATATTTATTGTAAGACATTATATTTAAAGCAAAAATATACAAGTCATTTGTATTGTCTCTTTCAGCTCCAAGAGAGTTTAAAGTTGAGCCGATGTGGAGCATTGACCCAGACGTTGCTTTAGAAATGTATGAGAGTGAGGAAGAACAGACGAGGTAAAGACACACATTACATTTAGGACTAAAAATACATATTTTATTTTTTATGGAGTCTCCCAGTAACTGTATTTTGACTAAATCTGGTAAATCCAACAGAAATGTGCTTAAAGGTGCACTGTTTAACATTTTGGTCAAAAACAGACTTGAATAAAAGTATGTTTTTGTCATTACATTTCTTTGTTGTATTAAATATATAATAAAGCTGCATCTAATTTGAACGGGCTTACATGGCGACAAAATGATCTGTTATTTCACCTAAAGGAGTGCCTCCTCATGTACTGTATGTCTCCATAGAAAAGAATGTCCCAAAGTAGGCTTTGAACTTTTACTTCTACTGAATTGTGTTGTTGACTTTTCACCTCCATAAAGTTACACAGTGCACCTTAACATGGTCTAAACAATTTAGTTAAAGCAGAATCGTGAAAAATGTGTAATAAAGATCACAAATATGCAAATGATCACCCTATGTCCATATTTGAGAGTTTACAACAGGCCAAATAGAACCAAGTCATTGGTTGAGGGCCACAGTTTAAAATACAGTATAGGTCCTTCTAAGTTATATTCATGTTTGACAATTAATGTAAAGCTAATATAACACATTTACTGTGTGTCCAGATTTATATTGTATCAAATTATATTAACGTTGCATTATATTATATTTTTTATTATCAAATTTTATGTGATTTGCTGCATTCCAGTGCATTTTATTTTTTATTGTCACATCTCAACAGCATAAGCCTTTAGATTTCCATAGGTTTATATCTATTCTGGCCTATGAGGCTCCTCTTGTCAGCAAGAGCCTCTGGCTGCAGGCACATACAGCCCACCTTCCTCAACAAACCTTTTGCCACAGACCAGAATCACCTCTTTGTTCATGCCGAACCCCATTTATAGTCACCTCTCACCTGTCTATGCTAGCAAATGTATAATTTTCAACATTTATGCCCCAAAGATAGGTAAGATTAGGGTTAGGATTAGGGCTGGGTTTAGATCAGGTAATCGGAGTAAGTTTACAGCTTTGTGAAAAGCCGAGAGTTGCTTATTATGGGCATCCAGTATGTTTGGAGAGCTTTTTCCGCCTGCAGCGAGGAGGAGGGCTGCAGCCAGACAACTCTCTTTGTCAGTAATAATGATCAGAGATCATTCCAGGGGCCGCATTTGGTCCCTGGGCCTTAGTCTACACCCCGATCTAAAAAATGGCTTTTTTATATTTTTTTATATTATACAATTCTACTGTATATTGCCCAGCTCCAATTACATTCATAGTAATACATATTTATTAGGCTTTTAACTTATTCACACTATATTAAAATATAGATGAATTTACATAGCTAATTTCTGTTTTGTAGGAAAAAGACGAAAAAACCATCCTGGAGAATCAGTGGACTCCGACTGCACTTGGATCAGTCACAGTCTACTTCAGGGTCGAGCAGAAAATGGCAGAGACAAGACTTATATTTCTGGTAAGCTTTAACAAAATGAACCCAACACATACGAGAATTCAACTTTATAAATGCACATGTATTTTAAGGTTTAGGCGAGAAGGCAAATGATAGTTTGGACCGACTGTTCGACACCAGCGCCTGTGGAGATTACAAGTCCTACACCACTTTACCTGTGGACGACCAGAGGAAGAGGATGGAGAGGAGGAAGAGGGTGTGTCTGTTTTTAGTTATTAGATGCATAACTGAACCATTTTGGACCATTTAGACAAAGTTAGTGATGCATTAGCCTTTTCATTTTCAACCAATGTGTGGAGTCAAGTCAGATTTATGGATTTATTTGAGTAGTTTGCCATTTTAGTGTGTTCTGAGCAACATTTTCAAAACCATCATTGCCAAATTAAAACGGTTTTCTGCAAAATGTTGTGATTCGGGATTTATTTGTTGATATGAGAGGTTGTAAATCTCCTTTTTTGCTTCTTTTATTAGGCTTACAAACAGGTGATTGTGATAATGATGCAGAAAATAGTATGGCAAGAAGAAACAAGGGTGAGAATTGATTTACTATCATATTGATCATAATGGACTTGGTTTGGCCCTGTTTCAGTGCAGTTTAATCCCATCTTAGTATGTTATTGTTCTAGTGCTTGTTTTAGATCAAAGCCTAGTGTTAAATCAATTTCAGATGCTCTTAATGTGCTCTTAAAATCACCACATTGTTTTTTTATCAATAGGCAACCAGCTTTTGCTCATGTAGCTGTGATTCGCAATAAAGATGAGCGAAGAAAACTCAAAGGAACAACCTGCAAGGAATGTGAAGTTGTAAGTGCTTTCTCAGTTTATATTAGTGCTGTCAAACGATTAATTTTTTTAATCAGATTAATCACACTTTCAAATTTTGATTAATCACGATTAATCGCAGTTAATTGCTTGATTGCAAAGATATTCTATAAAAGACCACAACATTTTGAAAATGACTGTTGTCTTAACATTCAAATGTTTAGGCCTACTTAAATATGTCAATTATTATTATTTGCACTATACAGTTGGTTTATCCTGGTTATGATTGTTCCTCTGGAAGGTAACTTGTAGCCTATGTAGGCCTATCACCTGTGGCCATATGCATAATCATTGATATTTTGTGTCCCTTGGTCTTTAACGATGTTGACGGGTCTACATGCTGTGGCTCCATTTAGCAAAGCGTTGCTTAACTTATCTGTGATGCTTTTGTTAACATTGCTGTGCACGGCTTGGTGTTGATGTAAGTGAGGAGCAGCGCTCCTGCAGCCGCTGCCTCAAACACGTTTGGCTTTAAGTGGCATTTCAAGCTTGTTGCGCTTCGTTGAAAGGAGAGTTCATCATTGCAATATATGCACACTACCTTCGTTTTATCTAGAGTCCCGTCTGGATGTTCCGCCGAGTTCTGCCGAGTCGAACGCACCAGTCGCAGTCTCCCCATTCATCTTTACGCAGCGTATATGCATTCACTCGAGCTCCTACGCAGACCTAATAACAACCTGCGCCGCCGCCTTCCAGGTATCCCTCCGCGCAGTACGCGCTCCCTCCGCGCTGAAGCGCGTACTGAGCGGTCAAATTAAATAGTGCGATTAATCTGCGATAATTCATGATTAATGCGTTAATTTTTTATGATTAATCGCATGATTAACGCGTTAACTTTGACAGCCCTAGTTTATATACAAATAAAAAACAGACAATAAACAATAAGTTTAATCACATTTCTTTCCTGCAGTATTACGCACATCTTCCAGAGGAGGAGAGGAAGAAGAAGCTGTCAAACTGCTCCAGACATCGGTTTCTTTACATCCCGCCATGTACTCCTGAGAACTTCTGGGAAGTTGGGTTTCCTTCCACACAGACTTGTATAGACAGAGGTACGACTCACACCCTAATTCAAAGCTGTTCTGCAATTAAAACAAAAGTAGTACTGCACTATATACACGTATAACTAAATTACCCTGACTGTAGCATTAGCTTAGGCAGTAGCCTCTACATCCTGTTCTGTTAAAGCTTCTAGGGCAGGACTATGTAATGTTTTTTTTGCCCAATGTCAGATTTTTTGAGAGACGTCTGGCTGCAGGCCGGAGAAAGCTCTTCGTTCATACAGGACATACATAGGGCAACTCTCAAACTTTTCACAAAGCTGTAAACTTACCCAAATAACCTGATCTAACCCCAGCTCTAATCCTAATCCTAACCCTACCTGTCTTTTGGGTGTAAATGTTGAAAATTATACCAACTGGTTAGCATAGCCACATGCAGAAGGTGACCATAAATGCGAAGGGAGGAGGGCTGTGCCTGCAGCCAGACGCTCGTCAATTTTTTTCAGCAGGTAGTGACCTCTGGGCCAGAATTGCCAGAATTTATTTAGATTCACACAAAAAATTCTTAAAATTAGATCTGTTTTGACTTTGTAAATCTGCTGCTGTATTTTTTTTCTCTAAAATAAAATACAAAAGAAACAATTAGGATTCTGAACTAGAATAAAAACAAGACAAAACACTGGATCAATTGAGTAAATAGAACAAATATATATTTCTAGTGTCCAGAAGATGTTTTGTGGCCAGATTTAATTGGTTGGAGGGCCTGGTCAGGCCTTCGGCCTTTATGTTGAAGAGCCTGGTCTACTGCTGGTCAGACAAACATTAGATAACACAACATTTGTACAATATGCTGCTACATATGTTTTCTTTGTAAAGAAAAAAAAAAGCGCTACCATCCCTGCATCTTCAAAATCTTGCATATACTGTATATTGTGGGTCAATACTCGACATACTAAGTCGTGTTTTTCTTGTGCTCAAAAACATTAAATAAGTATTTCTGACTGATCTGTTTAATTGTGCTTCACAGGTTATATCAAAGAAGACAAGAATCCTCAGTCACGAACACGAAGAAGACAGCCACTCAATGCTTTGTTTTCCCCAAAAGGTAAAAAGCAGGACAAATGACACAGTCCCAAAGAATGTTAGATATTTTAGAGTCAAAACAATCAATGTAAATTGTAAAAATGACTGACAATTGAACAAATAAAAATTTAAACTGACCACAAACTTTACGTGAATAATGGACTTTGATGAGAGATTTAGTTACAGATAATTAAAAAATAAGCCACTAGTCCATATATTTTTATTTTAGTCAAATATTAGAATACATTTATAAAATACACAGTTTAGGAAAATACTATAGATTTGATCAGAAAAATCTCATAAGGCTTTTAGTTTCACTTTGAATCTCTTTCTGAATAAAGCAGCAAGGCCTCTCCGCAGTGACTGGTAATGACACTGTAAAAACAATAAATGATGTGATAAAGTTAATCTAAGTCTTTTTTTAATGCAGTATTGTATTGGGGAACATACCATGCAAGAGACTGTCCATTTATGTCTGTGTAAAAGATAAACGGAGACAGAGACATGGCTGTAACCTGGACAAACATGAAAAAACAATGAAGAAATGTGGAAACCAGCGTGCTATAGATGTATTTGATTTTTACCTTAGCTACAAACATCCAGATTTTAAGATGCTCCGTTGAAAGTCCGCTTTTTATTTTCACTGAGACCAAGAGCAACAAAAATCCCATCAAGGCACTAGAAAAAGACAAGAAACGTATGAAAGATGTGTATAATATAGGCCAATAATTATTAATGGAAATGAAAGGCAGCTAAAATGATTGTTGCTTAAATGACAAATAACAGTTTCAATGTTTGGTGTGGTTGCAATTTATGGATATTTCATGGGATCCAAATCTCATTCTGTGTAAGAAGAAGAATAGTTCTATTTTTATGTATTTGTATGATAGAAGTTACAAAATAACCAATTTAATTCATAAACCAAATACAGAGATAAATGACTAGTGCTAAAATTGGATTACAATGATTCAAACTAGGGATGCACCGATCCGCTTTGTTCTGTTCCGATATCGATCCCGATATTTGGCTTTAACTATCTGCCGATACCCGATATCAACCGATACTAGTGAAAGGACTGAAATTGCTTCTTTTTCCTATAAAAACTTAATACATTTGGTCATATTGTGTTATGTAACTGTTCTTTATAGATAAAAACTTAATTTGATTAAAATGCCCAATATTATGAATTGCTATGGATCAACACCAGCCTGTAAATTAGTCTCATTATGTCCAATTAAAGGCACTGCCACGATATCGGCTGAACCGATATCATGGAGCCGATACCCGATCCAGCAAAATGTCCTGGATCGGCACCGATATCCGATCCAGGTATCGGAACGGTGCATCCCTAATTCAAACGGAAAGTAGGAACACATACACTTTCAGAAATTCAATGCAATCCTAAATGGGCCTGGGCGACGTGCATACAAATCTCAATGTTTTTTTGTTTTTGCAGTATCCCAATGTGTCAAAACATGTGTTTAAGCACACTGGTTGAAGTTTTTTGCAAATGAAAAACCTTGTATTCAGTTTCACAAAATACACTATACACCCTAAATAAAGAGATTCCTAAATCTAAACATACTGTTGTCTATGATGTTATGTTTATGTGCAAATATCTGTCACTTGTTTCACACTGCTGCTGACCGGTCTCTTTTGTTGATTTCACCTAAATCAGAGTAAAATGAATAAATATTTTAAAGAGAAATATTTTCTTTCTTTCTTTCAAAATTACATCTGGTTCAACTGTTCATATGACTTATTATTCTTATGCGGCCGTGTAGCTTGGGAAACAGTCTAGTCTTAGTAGTGGTGCACTGATACTGGGATTGTATATCTGTGCTTATTTAAACAATTTTGCTAGATAGATTACCAGGGTCACATTATATCGGTTCAGCCAATATTATAGTTTAGCTTTTAATTGGATGTAATATTTACTCTCTGACCCAGAGTGTTTGAATCATAATATTTGAAATTTTAGTTACATAAAATTGTTAAAGTACGCAATATGTATGACGGTTTTTTGGTATTTTCCTATTTTAACTTAATTTAGTAGACCTTGGAAACAGTTTGTGAAGGAATTTGGAAAATATATAATGATAATACACTAATTAAACTGATGACATCACACTAGGAAGATGTGGACAAATACAATTTTCTCACAAGAAACTTATTTATATGAGCCTGTAAAATGTAAATGTAACAACATTTTTATGTCATAAGGAAGGCAATTCTTTTACATTAGATTTTATTTGAGGGTTGTTAGGCAGCTCCCCAGCGTGATGTACCGATAATCATTTATGAACAAGAAGTACATTTTTAATCCTAAAAGATAGCTAAGGTGTGATGAAATTTACAAAATGTTCAGTAAAATCTTAATTGTAATGATCTTAACTTTGTTTTAGTGAAATGAGCACTATGACCCAATTTCTTACTACCTGTCAGAGTTTTGGAAATTAAAAAATCTACTTTCAATCGCTTCACTGGTATCAGTCGATATCGGCTATTGTGGCACATATTTAAAGCAAAAATATCAGAATAAGTATTGGAACCAAAAAAGCTGGATTGATGCAACCCTAGCACAACATACAAAAACCGTAGCTTACCATAATTTATAAAACTACAGGATTTGACTTGCCATAATTCAAATAATTTCAATAATGTTACAATAGTTACTTTGCCATTACCTGATGCAGCAGCCACAGTGGAACTTGTGAGACTGCAGAGATGGGAAATCAAGAGCTCCCTTGAGGTCACCTGAGGACAAAATGAAGTTATCACACGACTGATATCAAAATATATTAGATTATATGGTTTAAATGTCGCCTCTTTTACCTGTCGGGTGAGCTGCCACGGCAAGCAGAAGAACACTATGGTGGAGAAAAGGATAAAGTAGTCTAAAAGATCCATTTGGAAAAGTCTTTGAATCTAATTTACCTGAACAAGTAGTTAATGCACTGTTGCTCTATGTCACTGCAAGAAAAGTACATTTACAGAGAATAAAATGCCATTTTTAGACCTTAATGCATCCATTTTAAAAGAACATACATTATTTTCTATTTTCTACTTAAATTTGTGAGTGTGTCCTTAAAATTATTAACCAATAGCCTCTCATAATTAGATTCTTTCCTAAATAACAGCTATATACAACAATTTGATCAATATTCGAATAAGTTAACTGTGCTTTGAGGAACAGAAAAGTCATGTTTAGTCCTTATCAGAGGATTTATATTGGCAGGTTGTCAATATCAGAACTGAAGAAGATGAATACGTTCGTCCCTAATCCATATTTCCTTACCTCAGACTGGAGGCTTTGTGGTTCACTTGGAAAACTCTATATGAACCTGAAAAGGGAATACATTTTCATTTACAAAGGTTTATGTATGAACAAGACAAAGGTACATTATTTGTGTTTTAAGTCAAAGTCTTACCGACACAGAAAAGGTGAGCAACAGCCCATTTATAAGCCGTCAAGTCAAACTAAAATATAGATAAGATGTATTAAAAGGCGTGCAGAGTAATTACAGGAGGTTATAAAGCTATAGTTTTTACCCCAGGATCATTGCGGGTAAGGTTGACGGCCGACAGCAACATGAGACAAATACTGCAAGACAAAAGTGTTCACGTTTTATTACAAGTGTTTTTGTCGTGTATCTAGAGGTTGTGATAAACCAACCTGATAAATTTCAGCCATTGTACTCTCTGTAGATAAAGAAACAGATAAACAGTGTGACTGAATCAGCTTTGAAGTCTACAGCGTTTCTTCTCAGGTGTGTGCGTACAAATACTGTATGTATATTTTTTAGTTTTTAAGATATTTCTAAAACTGTCAAACGTGGAAGGATTTGCAAATGATCCAAACCTATTGCACACATTTAAATCCAATTTTTGTGATCTCAGCTCGGCGACAGCTGGGTTGTTTGGTATTGATTTAGTATTGACAGTTTATAATATACTTTTTCAGGTGAGTGCTGCTTAGACCAAATTACCTTTCGAAACTGTTTTTTTTGTAATGAGGAACATCAGTTATGAATAAGTGAGGACCTTTAGTTCAACTGTAACAATATTTAGTTTTGCGATATACTGTGATACTGGTGTTAATGAAATTAACAAAGTTTCAGGAGCAGGACCACAGCCCTTTCACACCAGGAAACCACGCCTCGCTCGTCTTCTCGACACACCTCCATTACCCAGAAGCCTACTTAAACCGCCCTTCCTAACAACACGTCTTGTCTCAGATCTCTAGACCCACCTCCACCCCACATTCATCTGTCCTGCTGAAGACATCTCATCTACAGGTGGGGGGTCCTGAATCGGCTGAACGGATCGCTGAGACAGAGCCCCACCCACAGTCTCCCCGATCCAGCCATCGATCATCATCAATCAACAATCATCAATAAATATATTAATTGCATTCTCTGATGTGGTGTGGTCCTTGCTAGTGGAACTTGCTGTATCATTTTGTATTGTTGCTGCCATGTATCACAATACTTTAATGCAGTGATTCCAAAGTGGGTTGGGACACTCCAGGGGGTCGCAAAGCTAATCTAGGGTCCGAGATATTTCAATATATAATTCTACCGATATACTTTGTATTTAATCTGTTTATAACTGAAAGCAGCATGTTTAAGTGAATAAGCAGAAATTACGACAAACTTCTATTTAATTTTGTGTGTGTGGAGGTGTGAGTTGGTTGTATGTTTTTTGGGGGTCCGGGTTGAAAAGTTTGGGAATCACTGCTTTAATGCATGACAAAAATGCATAGTATTTTTAAATGTACTTTTAGGCTTTGTTACATTTACGTTTGTCACAGTCAAAGCTGCTGTTCACATCAGGATTGTGTCAACACCAAACTCTTCATGATCAACCAGCACCAAAGTGGATCCACAGAAAAGAGAAGACATTTTGTATTACAACCCATCCATTCATTTGATTAAAAATGTAAATGCATTTGAATAAGCTTCACTTTTCTTTAAAGTATAATTATTTCCTTTTATTGCAGCAGTTGTGGTTTCTAATAATATTGAATCATAACTCTACCGCTTTGCAATATACACTGACTTTATGAAATGTTTTTTTTTGTTACTGTAAAAAAATATTGCATTCATTTGTTAATATCGCTTCACAATAGCATGTGTATCTCATTCAGTGTTGGAAGTAACTCACTACAAAAGTAACTCATTACTGTAATATATTCACCCTTTCTTAACTAAGCAGTGTAACTCATTAATGATTAAAAATGTTGACAATATATTACTAGTTACAATCTCAGTAACTCAAGTTACTTGCACTTACATTAATTGCTTTTTTTGGCTTAAAGGTGATTAAAATATGAGGAAAATGTGATGTGACGTCACATTTCTATAAATAATCAGTGATCAGGTGTAAATATAAGAGGATTAGTATTGTACAATGTCTTTACAAATGTGTGATCAGCTCAAAGTAACTCACAGTATAGTAACTACTAGTGTTACATTTTTGACACAATAATATTGTAATACAAATGTTTTACATTTTTCTCCCTGTAACTAGTAATTTATAATGTATTACACTTTTACAGTAACTTACCTAACACTGATCTTATATTGTGTATTGCAACATGTATTGTATTGATCGTATCATGACTAAAGTGTATTGTCCCAGCCCTACTTTATAGTCATTGGGACATTGGTATTGGTATCTGCACCTACTCTGAGACTAAATATCAATATGGATAAAAAAAAATGTCATTAGAACAACATAATTTGTGATATTGGGCTGAACAAACATTTGATCTTCATCCTCTTTCTGTTCATTTTCAAAAGACAAGTTTAATATATTTTTGCTTTATAAAATAGGATTAATTTTCTTACCTGTTTGTGAACCACTTTTCCAATGATATAACTAACAACATGAGAGGAATTCTGGAGTGTGAAGAAAAGGGGAATGTCCTGCACAAAAACACACATTTCAAAACAACTGACCTAAATACATGACTTTAGGTATAATTAGTTTGACTCGTACCATGCGTGACAAAGCTCTGGAGCCGGCGTATATGTTCCCGACAAACAAGAGTGAACCGGGAAGCCAGGAGAGCGCGGCCGACCTGTAACATGATCCAGCTGTAGTATTTGGCAGTTGTTTTTATTGTATCTGTGTTTGTGAATGAGCGAACGGAGAGTCACCTGTTGATGTGGCTCATTTCCAACCAGCCCAGCTTCACACAGAGCAGCAGCAGCACGGCACCGATGAGAGTCTGCCATCTGAGAGAAAACACACATTTATATCACATCAGCAAGATAAAGGATTGAGTGTTGTGGAGAGAAGAGCCGCGCAAATATTTGTCTTACCCTTGGAAGAGTGTCGGATATGTAAATTTCAACACAGACAGAACAAACTAAAAGGGAAAAGTAAGATAAGAAAACCTTTATGTATCACAAAGACAAACAAGTACACTGCAAGTTGTAATACAGTGTTTAGGCAAGTTAAAATGTCTTCAGCTAAGAACATATTTTGATTTGAGCATAATTGACTTTGCATGTAAAATGATCTACTAATGAAACAAGATATTTTTTCATGTAATGGCAACTCTAAATCTGTTTTCTTAATTCAGTGTTCTTAATTCAAGACATTTTAACTAGCTTAGGTATTTATTTTTTTGTTTATTTATTTAAGTTTGTTGTCTATGCAAATAACAAAAAGCTAATAAGTACTTGAAATGAATAGAATTAGTAATATGACTGACACACATCTATCTATCTATATACCAAGGCTGTGTCCCACCATCGTGGGGTGACTTTAGGCCTTAGGCGGGGAAACACCCTGGACGGTGGCCAACTTGTCGCAGGGTTAGACAGACAACCATTCACTCTCTCATTCACTCACTAAGGGAAATTTGCAGTGATGCCCAATTAACCTAAACATGCATGTTTTTGGCGGTGGGGAAACCGGAGTACCCGGAGAAAACCCACGGTGAGAACAAACTCCACTCAGAGAGATTGTGAGATGTTGATATGGTCCGACCCGGATCTCCTCATTGGGAAGCCAGAGCACTAACCACTTGGCTACCGTGCACCCCATATAGATAGATAGATAGATAGATAATAATAGATAGATAGATAGATAGATAGATTTTCCAAATGTACCTAGTGTATTTTTCTTGTTTCAATTCCAGCAGCATTTTTTTTTTTTACTTATTCCATGAGAAAATGCTATACTTTTTCCAAATTTTAGCAATAGTCCCCTTAGCTCTTGTTTTATTGGAAAATCTTGTTTCAAAACTGTTAAAATATGTTCAACCTTGGACCTTGGACTTGATTTGGTCCTGTTTCAGTCCTGGTTTGATTCTGCTTTAGACCTTATTTGGTCCTGGTTTAAATCTGGTTTGATGCTGGGATATTCTAGATTCAGATTTGGGTATTACCAGCAATAAAAACAGACTGCAACATTAGTTATTCTCACTATAGAAACTACTCTAGTCCTGTGAATATTTGGCACAACCTCGTGTCAAAAGTGATGACATATTGTGCAACTCCCCGGCCCAGAAGCCATGGTCCTCGATAAACTCTCTCTGGAAAATAAAGTTGAATAGCCCTGTCATAGATCAATATTCTGCCTTAAAGTGTAACTGTAGCTAATTAATTGCTCCGTCCTAATTGCAATACACAAGATATTGTGACTGGATATTAATTAGGTAATACAATATTTTTACAATTACTTTGGTAAACATATAATAAAGTCAATGTGTGTAGCAAAATTGTAGCTTTATGGTTCAATAGAAAAGAAAAAATGTTGAAATGATTCTGTTCCTAATTTTACAGAATATTGGGAAATGTTTTTTTTGCTACTGTCCTTGTAATAAGAACCACTTTATATTAACAGACAATCAAGGTAAAATAATACTATATTCAACTATTTTTTTTTTAAGTTTTGGCAGACAGAACAGCAGAATAAAAATATAAAGACCCACATAAAAATAATAATAACATTGTAACTTAACCACCAGACTATTAATGAATATTTTTGCTTAGTGTGACATTCAGCAATAAATGTCATTTGTACACAGTTTAACAGTGATATAAGCTTGAGAGTCTTTGCACGTTCAGATTGTCACGGGAAACACCCAAACCTTCTAAAACTATGCACTGTTAATGGAGCTGTAGCTTTTTGTATTCACATCTGTTTACCACAATTAAATAAGCTTAATTTGAATAGTATTTTAACAACATTTCCCGGCTGCTGCTGTATGCTTGTCTTGCTGTCAGTCATATCAATAAATCCATAATTATCTATAGCGAGAGTGCCAGTGAGTGGTAAATTGCAATTTTCCGGGTTTGCATGGAAGGATACATAATGTACACAGTGTTGTGTTGTGAGGGCAAGAAGCTGTTGCATTTAACCTAAATCAGTGTCTTCTGTGACAGTTTGACAACAAAGTTCTCAGACCAGGTAAAATCTAAAAATATGAGTGATGGATTTGGACCAAAAACTCACCTTATTTGTGAAATACGATGCGACAAAAACACAGCTGAATACGAAACCAGTGCCATGGCGTTTCCATTGCATTTTGTCCGACGCACGGGACGGACATTGTTGAAATTAAAGTGCAAATTTACTGCGTTTGATGTATTTTGGTGCTACATTTTGTGAGAGAGAAAACTTCCCTCATTGCCCCGATGACACGTCAAGACGTCGTGAGGTGACGATCGTCTATTGGTAAGACGCTCACTACAGACAAAACCATCACTAACTGGATAAAACTATCATTTAATTATTTTTTTCATTTATTTGTACAAATAAAACCATATTTTGTTTGTTTGTGTGTTTGTTTCTTACTTAAAGGTGCACTTTTCTGGAAGTGAAAAGTCAAACAGCATAATGATGTAAAAATAGAAAGTTAAAGCGAACCCTGGATATAATCACATGTTTATCCTAAAATGCGTACAATATCATCACTTATATAAATACAGGACTAATACCTTGGAAGTATTTGTAGTTTTATTAAAATAGTGTTTTGAAGAAATTACATGGAGGCTGCCATTTTACTGCGGTTATGACAGAAAATAGAGTTGTCAAGGTAACAGGCAGTAGCAGGTAACTAAGCAACATGAATTCCTGGGTTAAACGTTGTCAGTTTGAGCGGTGTTCTGTCGAGATGGCACTCCCCGTCAAGATTGGACCCCCCTTGTTTAAAGTTAGTGCTGGAAAATAAGTAATATATATATATATTTTTTTTCAAATTACTTTTGCTAACCCTCACCCAAGCCCCAATCCTAACCTTAGCCTTCGAATTATGCCTGAACTTAGCCGAATTAATTGTAAATTAATTGTAAACTATTTACCGCGGGAAGCTGGTACAGGGTCACATCTCGACAGAACACCGGAGCAAAGTCAAATACAGAACAATTATGTGGAATCTAGTAAAACTGAAGATAATCAAGAGGAAGAGGCAAGAACTGGACACTGTCAGCGGTGTGGCAACTGTTCACAGATGAAACTGTGGGAGTAACCATAGAAACACTATTTTATTTCATCAACCAAAATGGCGGCTCCCAGTGGCTTGAAAACAACATAAACAATGACAATTTTATAAAAATAGTAAGCAGTTATGTATTTGTTTGTAATTTCTTTTAATAAGCATGACCAGTACTAGTGTTTTAGCCATAATTGTCTTCATATCCAGGGTTCCCTTTAAAACCATACATTGGGACATTCTGAATGAGGATAAATACAGTTAATCAAAATCAGAAAAGATTTTATTGTATTGCCAAACAAAATCCACAAACTGGAACTTGCTACGATGCTAATGTGCAACATATAACACAGAAAATACATGTTATAATACAAATATCAACTATACTAAAAAATATTTAAGATATATGCAGTCAAATACTGTATAAGAGCATGCAAAAATTAAGCCAATAAAATTAGACAATAAAAAATAATAATCAGAACAATATTTGAGCAACAATAATGTGGTATATTTTGTGGTCATGCAAGCCCGCTCAAAGTAAAGAAGACACATTTTTATTCTTGTCTTAACACAATAAAGAAACAAAAGAAAACATGCTTTCATTCAAGTTTATTTTTGATCAAAACATTATACATTGCACCTTTAACTCGAGCTTTAAACCAGGGTAAACTAGCTCGTCTTTGGAGAGATTTTTAAACACAAATCGCATTGAAAATCTGCTCAGAACTGTCAGAATATGACTTACTCTGTGGGACCTCAACTACTTGCACATGCAGTCAGACAGACCCCAAAATATACACAGCCCCCACCACCCCCCCAGCCCCCATCCCAACCCACAAACACTAAAATACATTTCTCTATATTCACATAGCTATAGGTAAATTACAGATGAACCAATTGAGAGAGCATGTCAGAGGAGCCATCTGCGCCAGGAGCAACCACAGGACACCAGTCCTGGCCAGAGAAGAGATGAGATTTTACTGTTTTAAAACAGTAAAAGAACTTTAAAATCAGTTCTAAACACACTAGAAACCAATGAAGTGGTTTTAAAACAAGTGTAATGTGGTCACGCCCCCCGGTTCTAGAATTTTGTAAGCAACTGGAACCTGAAATACATTTTGTGGTTATTTCTTCCTAAAAAAAACCCCAAAAACCTGAATTAAAAATGTGAACATGATTGTATTTAAAGGGACTATAGCTACTTGATTTTTTTTTTTTTTTTGCAACAATGTAACTTAAAAACAATTACCCCTAGCACTAATATCTTGTCAGTGTATCTATTCAGGTAGAAATTAGTCCACAATGCCCTGTCTACTGTATGTCTAATAAAATCTCATTTGTGTCTAACTTTTTCTGTTGTTGTTTTTAGCATGGTGGCTAACTGTTGTTAGCATACCGGCTCACCTCGCCGCTAACAGTTATGAAAAAAATTATAATACCTTATGATGAACAATTCTGAAGCTCAGAATGCATTAGCTAAGTGAGCAAATCATGTAGACTGGTAAGAAGATAAAAATATTTCTGTTTACATTTTTAAGGATGCAAAAATTAGGTACAGTCCCTTTAAACAATAAAGAGAATTAGAACACTTTTCTTTTTTTTTTGTAATTTTTTATTTTATTTTTATTTTTTGGAGGGGGGGGGGGGGTGTAATTTAACCAGGAAGCCCAGATCAGAATCTTTTTCAAGGGAGGAGGTTATTGTGCATGTTTTTGGTTGTAGGGAAACCGGAGTACCCGGAGAAAACCTACCAGGGGGAAGAATATGAAAGATATGTTTTGGTGGTAACACTTATGCTGCTGCTACAACCCTTTCCCGTCAGTACTCCAGATTAATGCTTATTAGTCTAATATTAAAACATTTTATAAGTAAATTATGATCCTTTTATGTGTTCTACCAGGAGGTCAACAAGGAGCATGATTTACATATGAAACGTCCCAACATCAGACGAAAAAAGACAAAAAATAAGAGAAATGGGAAAGTGTTGTGCAAATAGGCAGCTAGTTAGAACTTAAAAAGTGTACCTATAAACTTGGTAACTGCTGCTGCTACAACCCTTATCATCAGTACTCCAGATTAATGCTTATTAGTCCAATGTTAAAACATTTTATGAGTAAATTATGATCCTTTTATGTGTTCTACCAGCAGGTCAACAAGAATCATGATTTACAAACAAAATGTCTCAACATCAGACGAAAAAAGACAAAAAATAAGAGAAATGGGAAAGTGTTGTGTGAATAGCAGCTCTTTAGAACTTAAAAAGTTCTAAAGAGCTGCCTATAAACTTGGTAACACTTATGCTGCTGCTACAACCCTTTCTCATCATTACTCCAGATTAATGCTTATTGGTCTAATATTAAAACATTTTATATGTAAACTATGATCCTTTTATGTGTTCTACCAGGAGGTCAACAAGAAGCATGATTTACATACGAAACGTCTCAACATCAGACGAAAAAAGACAAAAAATAAGAGAAATGGGAAAGTGTTGTGCAAATAGGCAGCTAGTTAGAACTTAAAAAGTGTACCTATAAACTTGGTAACACTTATGCTGCTGCTACAACCCTTTATCATCAGTAAACTCCAGATTAATGCTTATTAGTCCAATGTTAAAACATTTTATGAGTAAATTATGATCCTTTTATGTGTTCTACCAGGAGGTCAACAAGGATAATGATTTACAAACAAAATGTTTCAACATCAGACGAAATAAGACAAAAATAAGGAACATGGGAAAGTGTTGTGCAAATAGGCAGCTCATTAGAACTTAAAAAGTGTACCAAAAAATAAAAAACCTAATTGTGTTGGGCATATGGTGGACATTATTTTGAATCAATGGGCCAGATTGTTGTCCAAACCATGAATACTAATTTATGAATCAAATTGAGTGTGGGTCCTGGTTATTTGTTCATGAGGTCAGATTAGTGGAGAGAAAGGTGAGGAGGGGGCCGGGGGGGATTCTGTTCTTCTTCCTGAAGATCTTAATCAGTCGGGAAAAGAAGCCAGCTCGCTTTAGACCATGAGCCGAAACGACGTGTAGCTGGATGGTCAGATGTTGGTTCAGTGCGAACTCAATAAAGTCGTCGTTTTCCGCGAACAGTGCAGAGACGGAGCCGATCTCAAGCAGCAGACTTTTAGCTGCTGCTCTACCAATGGTTTTTAAGTCTTTGGGTCTGAGCTGGTGGTCCTCAGGGATCAGGTCTTGACTCTCCACTCTTCTAAGTATTTGAACAAGAGATTCTTGTTGGGCGGTGTCGGGAAAGCTGCGGGCTTTTGAGAGCAGTGTTTTTAGCATTGCTCTAATCATGCAGTGTGTGGCCTCAGAGCATTGGGTTTTTTCGTCAGATTCTGGTTTGACGCACTGCTCCGGACAGCTTTCCTCTGCAGATGTTGATGTCTCTGGATCAGAATGGCTTGGCTCAATCATCTCGGGCAAGCTGTCTTCTATTTTTTCAGTGTTGATCAGGGGTTTTGAGGAGGTCTCTGCCAAAACGAAAGCGTCAGCAGGTGTTGTAGGACGCTCAAGCACCTCCTCTAGTTTGAAAATGTTAACTTCTAGTGCATTTGACTGTTGCACGGTGTCTTCTGTTGTTTCAGGCTCCTTTAGAGGAGCTATGGCTTGTTCTTCATCAATTTCCTCTGGTGATTCTGGTTCCTCTGCTGCAGGCGATGTGATATCCAGAAGAGCTGTGGGTTGTTCTGGGGTTTCAGGTAAGTTATGCTCCTCTTCTCCAGGCTCAGTTGAAGTTACCTGTAGTTCTTCGCACAGCTCTGCTCTCTCTTCTAGTTCAAGCGCCTCCTCTTTTCTCTCTTGTTCTCAGGCTCCAAAGAACAGTCTGATGCATTTGACAGCTCTACTAAGTCTTCTTCTGTTGGTTCAGATATGGCTATGGCTTGTTCATCTTTCAGTTTTTCAGGTGATTTTGGTTCTTCTGCTGCAGGTTTATCCAGAGGAGCTGTGGGTTGTTCTGGGGTTGTCATCTCAGGTAAGTTATGCTCCTCTTCTCCAGGCTCAGTTGAAGTTGCTTGTAGTTCTCTCTCTTCCGTCAAACTGTCCTCTAGTTTTTCACTTATGTAATGCTCTACTTCAGGTGCCTCCTCTTGTTCTTTGTCAAGCTCCAAAGAACTGTCTGATGCATTTGACAGCTCCACAATGTCTTCTGTTAGTTCAGTTAGAGGAGTTATGGTTGGTTCCTCACTTATCATCTCCTCAGGTTGGTTAAACTCTTCTGCTGCAGGCTCATCCGGAAGAGCTGCTGCCTGTAAGGTTTCAGCTACACTTTCCTCCTCAGGTTGGTTTGACTCTTCCTCTACTGGAGTTGTAGGTTCAGTGACAGGTTGGTTCGGCTCCTCCTCTGCTGCAGTCTTGGGTTCAGTGACAGTTGGAGGAGCGATGGCGTCTTCTTCCTCCGGTTGGTTCGGCTCCTCCTCTGCTGGAGTCATGGGTTCAGTTTTATCCAGAGGAGCGATGGCGTCTTCTTCCTCCTGTTGGTTCGGCTCCTCCTCTGCTGGAGTCACGGGTTCAGTTTTATCCAGAGGAGCGATGGCGTCTTCTTCCTCCTGTTGGTTCGGCTCCTCCTCTGCTGGAGTTATGGGTTCAGTTTTATCCAGAGGAGCGATGGCGTCTTCTTCCTCCTGTTGGTTCGGCTCCTCCTCTGCTGGAATCTTGGTTCAGTGTGAGGGACATCCAGAGGAACTGAGGGCTGCTCTTGTCTGGATTCTTCATGGCTCTGATCTGGTTCCCTGGCTTGTAGATAAAGCGCTCTGATAGCCTGCTGGCGAGCTATCTTTTCTGCTTCCCTCATTCTACAAACTTCCTGATGAAAGAGCTCCTGCTCAGATGGCTTCAATGTGGGGTTATGATTTTGAATTTGCTCCTTAAAACCCATCATTTCAAGCATTTTTTCTGCTGCCAAGGTCTTGGCCCTCTTCTTACTGAGGCCTTGAGCCTGGCAGGACAGCTCACCTACCCTCACCTCCATAACAAACATTGATCTGTTATCCACATATCTGAAGCCTACAACCTTAAACTCAGGAGGCTCTTGTCTCCTCACTGTGAGGACTTCATCCAGAGCAGAGATGGGGTTTTTGCCATGAAAGAAGTATGCCTGCTCTAGAGGGTCCGCCGGGTCACAACGAGGTTTGTTCCAGTAAGGCTTTGTGTCTTCGGGCACTGGGAGCTTGGCCAGTTCCTTCACAACCTCTTTGGCTGCGTTTAATTTTGCCTTCTGTTTTGTTGGACCACAACCATAGCTGACAAAGTCTCCCACTCTAACTTCCATGTGGAAGGTCCTCTTGTTCGGTGGACCCTCGTGGTCCATTTCAGTAAAATGAATCTGCAGATCATGTACTACAGCCAGATCGTGCAGTTTTGTTAAATCTGATTTGTATGTTTCTGTTGGTCTTACAGTCTCGTCTGCTGTAGTCATGAGTTCACTGACAGTTATA